>JAOPUL010003388.1:125518623-125528768 GCA_027564515.1 Octopus rubescens
TTTGCCTTTCATCCTTCCGGGGTCGATAAAATAAGTACCAGTTTAAAACTGGGGTCGATGTAATCGATTACACCCCGTCCCTGAAATGGCTGGCCTTGTGCCTAAATCAGAAACCATTATCATTATTATTATTATTATTAGGTCTTCGTGCCTAGTATAGAAAGGATCATTATTATTATTGAGCTGGCAGAATTGTTAGTATGCAGGGCAAAATGCTTAGCAGCATTTCGTCCATCTGAGTTCAAATTCTGCTGAAGTCAACTTTGCTTTTCATCCTTTCGAGGTCGATAAAATAGGTACCAGTCAAGTACTAGGGTCAATGAAATTGACTAGCCCCGTCCCTCAAAATTTCAGGTCTTATGCCTATAGTAGAAAGGATTATTATTATTATTATTATTATTATTACTACTACTATTGTTTAAAATAAAATTATTTATTTGAATTTCAGAAAAATGGCGAGTTTAAGATTAAGTTTGAATACAATTCAGAAAAGAGGTAAGTCTCCTATATATTTACCTTAAATTTTATTTTATGTCTTTATTTGTCTCTTTGTACATAATTTTATGAATTAGAATTCTTAGTAAAATTTCATCATCATCATCACAATTATCATCATCATCACTTAGAGAGCTGTAGTTGAAGCAATCATAAAATGTAAATTAAATGCAAATGTCTCCTGAGTCCCACAGATCTTTTAATGGCCAATTATTTTCCCAGTTTCATGGTTTAAAGTAGTTGAGAAATAAATTCTTTCCTGGATAGGATACCAGTCCATCATAAGTAACATTCACAGATTAACAGCCTCAAACATCTATGTAAACTGAATCAATATAGAATAAAATGTTCTGCTCAAAAATAAAACTAAACACTTGGAGTAGATCTGACCTCAAGATCGGTAGCCAACAGAAGTAGACATCAGCACTGCAAGCAAACAAAGGACTTGCTAATTTTGCAGTAATACCGCTGCTAAAGCAGAAAATCTCTCTACTGTAAATATGTAATATACGACATGACTACCAATTAGTTACTTCAAATGTATAATATACAGCACGACTACCAACTAGTTGCTTGGTTATCCACTATCTTAGCCAGTCAACCATGTGTGCACTTAATTGTATATTTATTGTATTCTAGTGGGATTGTATTGTAATTGAGTGTCTTTCTTACTCTTATTGCTAATAAAGAATTTATTTATTTATTGCTGTGTATCTTAGGGCAATCCAAGTGAGTCGGTCGATACCATATGAAGACTTGGTCCATCATGTTATACAACGATATGGTATGAAGTTGCAAATGTTCTACACCCAGCCTAATGGAGAAGTAAGTATTTATAATTTCTAACATTCACACAAGTTTTAGAAGATAGGTCACTTTTACCACATCTGCAGAGATTTCACCGTAGCAAGATAAAAACGCACACATTTAATCAAACATTCTACCATTTCTACCACCCCACTCTTTACCACCTCACCATTCTCTCATTTTGCTGTTTCTGCCATAATAATGTTATATAATTTTTTTTATTCATATGGATGGTGTCCAAAAGTAATTTATTCGGCAAGTACAGTGAAGTGAACATTTAGCTGAGAAGGTTTAAAATCATCAAAACATGTCCAGAGTTGTCTCCCATATTTGCCAAGCTATCATGATATTAGTTAATATTACATTTACATTGTTTCTGTTTTTTGTAGTTGTTTTTATTCATCATCATATAATTGTTTCAAGCTAGGTTATTGATCTTCCCTCCATTAAACATGTTAACACTAACTTAAGCTCATTTGTTTTCATACATTGAAATACACCTCATGTATGTGAGGAGATAATCTACTGAATTAAATCCAGTATATTATTGGTACTTTAACCACCCCAAGGGGGGAGGAAAATATAGATAACCTTGACAAGATGCAAAATCAAACCATAAAGGAACATAACTAAATACTGTCCAGCATTCTACTGTATCTGCCACTCTCTCAAGGGCATTATTAAGTTAGTGTAAGTAAAATTGAATGCTAAATATATTCAACTGATGTGTTCAGTTTCTTTTTAGCACTCTTTCAGCAACTTTATCATGAACAGATAAAAGCAGAGGGGAAGTTGAGATTATGCTGGTTGATTTACATTGGAATTATGTATGAAAGAGGCTGTGGGAATTTATTATGTTAATGCTTTTTCCACCTGCCTGTTTACAGATGTGAAATAATTTACAGCCTTGAATGCTATGGCGGCATTTAATTGTTTTCATCAAAGTAAACTGTGCTGGAGCAACAGTCAGCATTATTTATAGTTGAATGAGAGGATCCTCTACACAGTTGCTCAACCTGCTAGAAATAGTAGTCAGATCTCTTTCAAATTACATCCTATCATCTTAAAATGAGAAGGCAACGTTGGGTAATGTGGTTCTAGATAGAATATGGCTGACAGACAGATGGAATATTCACAATTGGAATACTTTTGATCATAGGTCTGTTTGATCAGGGCTGGCCTTGGGCTAAATAACCACATGTGTGAAACTGTCCTAACTGAAGATCCAGACCAGGTCACTAGATTGTCTATCATACCCTCCACTTATTATCTTTCTCTTTCCCCCTTTTTAGTTGAACTCCTCCAGTTTTTGCCTTGTTTGAGACATTGATTCATCTCACACTCCAGTCATCTGTTTGATGCCTCCCCTCTCTCTCTCTCTCTCTCTCTCTCTCTCTCTCTCTCTCTCTCTCTCTCTCTCTCTCTCACCCACATATAACTCCTCTTTCAGCTTCCATTACTTCATCAATTACTTGCCTATACAGGCATTTCTGTGTGGTTAAGAAGTCTGCTTCCCAACCATGTGGTTACAGGGTCAGCCCCACTGCTTGGAAACTTGGACAAGTGTCTTTTTACTATAGCCCCAGGCTGCTGTCTAAAGCCGTGTGAGGGGATTTGGTAAATGAAAAATGAAAGAAGCCCATTGTGTGCACGTGTGTCTGTGTGTGTGGTGAGGGTATGCATCTGTCTATTTGTTTACATTTGCACTTCTCCCAAAATCATTCAGCTATGGGTGGTGATATTGCTGTCATTTCCATTGTCATTGGGTCTTCAGCTGACCTTGAGCCCTCAAGGATGTGTGGAATAAGATGTCCCTTAATTGAAAAAACAAGTATGGGTTAGCAACAGGAAGATTTGATTGTAAAATACTGCCTTAATAATATAATTGTTTAACCCATAATAGCATGGTAAAATGGATGTAAAAACAAATGAATGGGACAACATTACTTTCTCTGCCTTTTTTGTCAGGCAAAACAACAAGGTCTGAAGTATTAGATTTGACATTCCTTGTAATAATTAAACTTATTGAGCTTAACTCCTTAAAACATAGCTTTATTAAGTATAAAGTAACCTAAATATAGATATAAAATGTTCAAATCTGATAACATTTATAAATTATCAGTTTAATTAATCCAGGATCATGGTAAGGTGGAAAAATAGTTTCTTGGTGCATGAAGTTTACAAAATTGTCTTGGAAAAGGCGCCTTCATATATCTAAGAAAGGTTTGTTCTTATTCATCTAAAGTAATAGTGTTGGCACAAACAGAAGAGAGTCAGCCTAAATACTCTTTTACTTCAGTGCTTCATGGTTCAACTTCTGTCTTTTATTCCAGTTTTTAAACCAAATTCTAGTCATTTTTTAGGGTTTGATGTAATAGGATGTAACTTTTCTTATATACCCTAATAAGCGTAATGACAAGTCAAGAGAAATCATTCATGTAAATTTGTCTTTCTTGATTTTGTTATTTTCAGTTTTATATACCTCTAGAGTGCCAAAATAATTTAGATACAGCAATTAAGTTGATGGACCGTAGTGATCGATCTTCAAGTTTGCGTATCTTTCTCACAAAACCAGCAGATACTTCAGATTATGGCAGTTCTTACAGTGATCGATCCTCCAGTATCAAGACTAGTTCATCCGAATCATATTACAATGTAAGTTGAAAAGATTTTATAAGTTAATCTTATAACTATTGATTTCTAACATAAGAACGTTTTAGCAGAGTTCATATTTATTAACTTCAATATATATATATATATATATATATATATATATAGGTGGGTGTTTTTCTGTGAATTACTTTTAATTAATGCATTAATTTTATCCTGTTACAGCATCGAGATTCACCTAGCCCACCCCCTGGTTCATTACCCCCACATGAAATACATCTTCGACATAGCAGTTCTTACAATTCCATTACTGGAGAGGGACAATTCATTCCAGAACCAATGCATCAAGATGAAGTAAGTATCAAACAATGGTATTGAAGAAAAATCTAATTCCATAAATATGAGAAGTTGTTTTTTGTTGTTTAGTCCCTAAATCAGCCCAGCATGTGACAATACTGTATTCTATTTTTTGTATGCTGTTATGTATGTGCAGTTATGACTTCTGTGTTTAATGGATATCATTGAGGTATTGTATGTATTGCTGAAAAGTTGTCTTTTGTGTGAATGGATGTTGATTTTGTTGAATGTGATGTGAAGTAAAAGATGATACCCACTGTTGTTGATGCTATGTAGGATATTAATGGTGGATCTGTTCAATGCAAATCTGCTTTTATAAATTGACTAGTACCTGTCCTTACCTGGGTTTATTAACATCTAACAGAAATATAATTACATGAATTCACTCTGTTTTAAGTAAATAGCTTTAAAAAGATGCAGTTGGTCTGATAATGTTGAATCACTCAAGATTGTTGTGTTGTCAAGCAATTGATGGTTCAGTTTGGACTTCATAAAAAAATGCATCAAAATGGTATAAACATACATAGAACCTAAAAGTCACAGAGCTTATGGCCTTAAAAATATGTGCCCCTATGCAAAATTTCAGCAATGTAGGTGCAAAACTGTAGTTTACAATTTGGAGCATTCATTCACTTTCATCTATTAAGATGATTGCAGTTAATTTCGGGCTATTTCCAAGATATTGGATGATGTAGTTATAACATTGTCACTATAACTATATTGTGTTGAGATCTTGCATGTATCAATTGTATGACATGAACTGTTGTAGTAGTATTGACATTTTGGGTAGTGGTTACTTACTCTATATTTGTTTTGTTATTTGACTGTAAAGTTCAGAACTTATGCAAAGCTTTGGCAAGGATAAGCGTCTTCAGAAGTTTAGACGTTAAATGATGACGATGTGGGGTAGGGGGGACAATAAAAGGAGGAGAAATAGATACATTTTGTAAGCTTGAACAGTATAACTGTTCTAAAGAGCAGGAGCCATAAATGTGACAGAAAACATAGACAAATGAAGTTATGCATATCTGAGCAGTGACCATAGCATGTTTATTTATATTGCAGTTGCATCACCCTTTCTTCTGCCCTCACTTCTTATTACTTTTTCTTCTTCCTCATTGTCATCATCACTTGTATTAGTAGTAACAATGGTTATAGTAGAAAAACCATCAATTGATTTACTATTATTATTGTCATTGCCCCTATCATCAACATTATCATCATCATCTTACTTATTTATGTTTCTAATATTCTCTTCTTAGCCAATTAGCTGTATGGGTGTGAAACACGCATATAGTCCTGATGGTTCAATTGCAGGAAGTACATCTTCGTTAGACAGTAATTATATCAGTTGTCAGTAAGTATTCTTTTGTCTCATTATTTTTGGGCTGGAATTACAAGTGGACATTGAACTATGCCTTCTGTTTCTGTCAACAGACAGTGTGGTCCCCATTTTGTCAACAGATAGTATATTCTCTACTTTGTCAACAAATCGCATGTTCCCTATTTTTGTCAAGGGACTGTATTTCAGTTAGACAAGTTTTGCCTCTAACTGATGATTGATCAGTGATTCATATTCTCCTTGTATCTGTGATTGAGACATTTGACTCAAATAATCCACCTATCTAGATGTTATAATGTACCACTGTAAGTTGTAGGAGCTTCACAATAAAATTGACAAGTGTCTTGCTTGCTTGCAATCCTGAGTTCAACTCCTGTAAATATAGCTTAGTGAAGGATGATTTCTGTCAAGCTAATATGTTCTTGATTAACTACATGAAAATAAACTTCATAGTGTCGCTTTTTACAATCAATTATTTATGGGACTCATCAATAAACTCATCAATATCAGTTCAATAACTGGGACATTCTTTTGCCCAATAGAACGTATATTTCTGTCATACTATCTTATATGGATAACTATAAATTATTAAGGCTAACTAGATATTAGCCAATTTCTTCAATGTTCCCTTTTCTATGATGATTCTAAGCTTTACATCATCAGTAGCAACAGCAAAGGTATCTTTCAAATTTAATTGAAGAACTAGTAATCTACATTAAATATGTTAAATTCAGCTTAGTAATGAGATACAAGATATATTTAAGTATGATTTAAGCAGTATTAAGGTTTAAACGTCTTATGTCATCACACAAGTAATGTATGCTGTAATATGCAACTCTGGTATAGTGGATGACTTAATCAATATAGTATCATATATACAATATATATTCATATCACTAAAGGCAATATATTTCTTATCACATCAGTAATCTATAAAGTATCACATGAGCTATTTTTATTGTGTCATATGAGCAGCAGTATATTATAACTATTTTTCTACCCATGCATTAATGTGGATAAATAGTCAATTCTGTGACCTTTCCGTAATTAGAAATATCCATCAGTGTTAGGTATTGATTTCTTTGGGAGAGGGAACAGTCAGCTATATTGATTCCTGAAAGATGATAGACAAAGCAGACTTTAGCAGAATTTGAAATCAGAATAGTGTCTTAGGTAAATACCACAAGGCTCTATCAGTTTTGCGAATGTACCATCTTAAGCCATATATTCTTATATCAAGTATAATCCAAACTGACAAGTAATGTCCTGTTTCAGCAAAAGCCAACCATAGCAAAAATTAGGGTATGTTGGTGTAATTGTGAGAAGTGCCTAACAAACAGTTAGAAATTTCTCTTTGTAACATATCTCAAGTTCTGCTTTTATGTTACGTACATCACTCAAGCAGTGCATATATCACATAAGTAATATATATTTGTATCATAGAACCTATCTGTATTGCATCACATAAATAACTTATATTTGAACTTCCTTATTTTTAAACAGTGGAGAGTCCTATCCTTTTCGGAATTCAGCTCGGCGAGATTCAAGACGAAGTATTCTTTCAGATGGTAACAAAGAAGATATGCTTCCTGGTGAGACAGCCGATTTTACAAAACTTACTGCATTCTTTAAATTTTCTTTACATTTTGGTTTCATCAAAGCTTTGCATTTCAACTGTAATCTATTCCTTACACAGAGTTTTTAATATTTGCAGGAAGCAAAATGCAGTCATTTGGTACTTTCCCACGTGGTTATGAAACAGGTACACACATGGCAGATATTGAACGTAAGCTTGTTTTTCATTGATTCTACAGGTTGTTGTATGAGATGTTTTTAATGCTATTACTGCCTCAGACATGTCTCCTTTTTTTGTTTCTCAATACACGAGAATGTATTGACTGATCCAATTACTATTTACTAAATGATATCCTGTAATCCACAAGATCATGTAATTTACTACTGAAGACTTTTATCGTCAATTTGTTTGACTAGAACCAGTCTAGAAGAAGCTATTTTTTCTCTAAGCTATTTAGAACATTTGAATTTGTGGGTGGGAAACCTACAATCCTGAAAAAATGAGGAATAAGTGTTGTGATGTTTCATTTTCACATTTGGTTTGCAAGATTCCTAATGTGAACTCATGTATTGAAACAGATTTTGTTGTGTCTCAGGAGAATCATTATACTTAATAATGTGATGAAAGAATTTTAACTAACCTAGCTGATTGATAGACTGATTGGCCAAACAATTAATCAAACAGTCGATAAGTTAATTAGTTAAATGTTAACAAGTTAACTAATAATAATAAAAGAAATGAAATAGAACCTGTGCATATATTTATTATTGGCATAATGATGTTCCCGAGATATAACAAGGGTTGTCATACATATGCCTTTTCCAAGGATATATTAGTATGGTAAGAAAATATAAGTGGATCCAAACAGGGTTACATATTAAGCTAACTGTAACCTTATTGCTCTTTTCCCAGCATTCTTATGTATTAAAACTCTAAAATCAGAAGTATAACAACTGTTTCTAAAGGATTATAGATTTGCAGTTTTTAAGTTTGTATCTTGTTGTAAGCATTGTGCTTGTGTCATGGACAAGACAACCGACACACGTAAGAAATTTACTACAGATTGCCCCAATTACACATATTATCATTTTAACATCCAATTCCATGCTTGTGTGGGTCAGTCAAAATTTGTTGAGGCAGATTTTCTACAGCTGGATGCTCTTCCTGTCACCAACCCTCACTTGTTTCCAAGTAAGAGAATATTTCCCATGACCAGACATTTCACAGAAGATTAGAAATGAGGATGGTGATGATGGTTTGCAACTATCACATGATGTCTAGGCGAGAGAACACTGACAGGCTTCTTTCAGTTTCCATCTGTTAAATCAACTCACAAGGTTTTGGTCTGCCTCTGGCTATAGTAGAAGACAAGATGCCATGCTGTGGGACTGAACCCAAAACCATGTGGCTGAGAAGCAAACTTCCTAACCTCAGAGCCACTCCTGTCTTCAATAGTACTTACATGATATATCTATATATAATGTTTATATATTTTAATATATGTATCTTTTGTTCTGTCCTACATTAAATTTAATTTAATCATTATATACTAACACATATGCATATGAATATGTGTGAATTCTTATGTAATTTAGTGAGTCACAGAAGCATGGCTGCCACTTATGACTTGTAAAGGTAATTCATTTTAATGAGAGAATACAGAATTTAACTTGGCTTGAATCAAGCATAAATTATTTAAACATCTTTAAATAAAGCATTTTTTTCTGTTTTTGATTAATTTAATTTGTCAATTTAATGAATAAATAAAATTATTCCTTTATTCAGGTCATCGAACATTTCCTCGCTCTAATAACCGCCGGCCAGAACTTTGCTCTAGGTCAGTCCCAGCATTGTTGACCCGTGGTAGTGAGGGTACACTCAGCAGCACACGCAGTACCAGCAGTAGTAGTAGTGGTTTACCACCTGATCCTGATTTGGATTCACCTGAAGGCAGATTATTGATGAAACGGAACAGTGATATGGACAGTCCTAGTTTTGGCTATTCTGATGTTCATTTTTCTAAATGTGAGTTCATACTTTGATTATTTTTTTCCCTGTTCATTTTGGTTAAAATGCTTAATCATACAGATTCGCATTAAACCAGTTAAGCTAAAGTTTAACAAAACATTACTACAAGTTGAATTACAATAAAATCAAATTCACCTGAGAATGAAAAAGAAATATATTGATGCTGTGAAACTGAAATGTTGCCTGTAAAGACTGAAGGCCCACAAGACTAGAGGTTGAGTGAGGTAGGAAAACTACCAAATATCAAAGACATTGGTTGAGCTATGCAACAGAGGATTACTATTATTTAGTCCAAAGTCAGTTCTGATCAAGCAGACATATTTATCAGAGACATTCCCAGATGACCATCTTGTCTTTTGTGCAAACTACATTAACCAATGTGTTCTTTTTATTTAAAATCTTTAAAGTGAAATTTGGGTGAGAATAAGATGTTATTTCTAGTAGGCTGGGCTACCAAATAAGGGTATGTGCACTGGCTTGAGAGAAGACTGTTTATATAGCCATATAATGCAAATGAATATTAAATGGAAAATACTCTGACGTTATAGATGTGAGTATATGAGTTAGCAATAGGCCAAGAAAGAATTGATGCGAAGCCCTAGATGAAGGTAAGATAATACAAGATTGAGAGATGTGAAAGGTGCTGAATTGACAACATGTTGAAAGTAAGAAAACCTAAAAGAAATGAATGTTAAAGCTAGGATTATGATAATTTGTTTTTGTAATGTAGAGTTCAAATTAGTCACAAAAAGTAGAAATCTTATAGATAATTCATAGTTCCTGCTTCACCAAAGATGACATTGCCTTTGAACATCCCACTATTTATATATTGTCAGCGGCATCATCATCATCATCATAATAATAATAATAATGGTTTCAGATTTAGGCACAAGGCCTGCCATTTCGGGGGAGGGGTTTAGTCGATTACAT
>JAOPUL010003388.1:125582216-125595256 GCA_027564515.1 Octopus rubescens
TTTCCGTCTACCAAATCCACTCACAAGGCTTTGGTCGGCCCGAGGCTATAGTAGAAGACACTTGCCCAAGGTATATGGTATTCAAAATCCAAACACAACTTCTCTATATTCTCTGGTGTGATTTCTATTTCCCATGCAGTTTTATACTACAAGAAATTTCTTTCTAGTAGTCCATCTTATTCTGAACAAGCTAGTGCAAGGACCATCAGCACATTATTGTGTATTTTTACATACTTATTCCCAGTAAATATTTTATATCTAGATGTTAGTTAGTTTAACCACAAATCAATGGATCTTGACCTGCTAGAAATAGCAGTCAGATCTTCAAATCACATCCTATCATCTTAAAAAAAGAGAATACGGGGATAAGACTGACCACCCAATCTGTCTGTTTTTTTCATGTACAGTGTATCTAAATGTCTCCTTTCATAAGTCTGCTTGAAGAGGGCTGACCGGGATCTAAACAACAACACTTTTTTTTTTCTGCGATGTCCTACTTTGCACTGTTTATTGTCACTCCACAATCTGGTTTCTTATCTTCTCTGGTTCTAAACACTGTTTCTTCTGCTTTGATTTTCACAGAACAATAATCCTTTGTAATCTCTTTCCTCTTTGCCGTTATATTTCATTATCATTTAACATAACATTTTCACATTTGTTTCTGTTCATGATGCTGATACTCTGTCTATATTCTTCCTTGTTCTGCTTAACCCCATTGGAGCAAAATTATTTCCCTATCCTAATATTTGAGTTTTTTTAAAATTATTTTCAGGTTACTGTTCCCAAAAACCCAAATATTAGCTCATTAAAAGATTTTTCTGAAGGCTATGTTGGTAAACTTCAAACTCGGAAGTCTGGCAAGGTTCAGCTTCTATTGGGTAATGTAACCTTGGACATATCAATGGGCACTCCTTGCGGTTTTCTTCAGGTAATGAGATCATTGATTACATTTATTTTCTATACTATTTACAAACACTGTCAGTTACAGATAGTTTAGGCTGATGATACTTCTCAATCAAAATCCATCCATCCATTTTCTCCGTCCACTATTCCTGAGAGGATTGTCGGGTTAGAATCTTCAGGCATCTCCTCCATGGGATTCAACTGTCATTACACATTATGGCTGGATTCCCAAGTGTGACCAACTGAGACTATGGATATTATCCAACCATCTTGTTCTTGGTCCACCCATAGGTCTCCTGCCAGTTGACTCAACTCCCCTGCTGGTTGGCTTGGCTTCAGTCATAATCACTTCTTAATATCCTGACAAAAAAAAAAGGTGGTGAGCTGGCAGAATTGCTAGCATGCCAGGCAAAATGTTTAGTGGCATTTCATCTGGCTTTATGTTTTGTGTTCAAATTCCGCCGGGGTCGACTTTGCCTTTCATCCTTTCAGGGTTGATAAAATAAGTACCAGTTAAGCACTGGGGTCGATGTAATCGACTTAACCCCTCCCCCAAAATTGCTGGCCTTGTGCCAAAATTTGAAGCCAATATTCTGACAAAAAAAAACATTTTATTTTTTTATTTCCCTTCTCTTCTAATACACACCCATGCATTCATGCAGGGATAATTAATGGGCACTGTTATCCTTAATGTGAAATACTAGGACTATCACATTGTCTTTAATGTGATAGTGCTGATAATAATGTTATCATTTAAACATGTAACAGTTATTTTGTAAAGTAATATTCAAGTTAAAACTTAATATATTGGTTTAATATTCTTAGTATGCCACTGGTCTAATTACATGAAGACATTTGATGATTGTTCCAGTTATCTGTAGTTTAGTAATTCTTCTTAGTTTTTTTTCTTTTTCCATGAAATAAAATTGTGTCATAATATTTTAAACTTGTATGCACTCTTCTTATTACAAAACATAAAAGTATATTGAGAAGTAAATTAATTTTTTTAAAGATTAATTTATAAATTCAATTTTATTATTTTACACCAAGTACAGATATAAAGCACATATGATGGGAAGCAAAATGAAGAACACACACAGGAACTGAACCCATGCTCTTTAGTTGACTCCATAATGTGTTAACCAATGGACGTATAGTTATCTATCTCTATGGGATGATTTTAAACTTCACATCCTAAATTCGGAAAACCCTTGACACTCAGTGGTGTAGCTAGAGTGTGTGCTTCCCAAGACAGCCTTTGAGTTCCCACTCCCCCGGGCCCCCAAGCCTATACTGGTTTATACAGCAAACACATAAGTGCCACCCCCATAAAAGTGTTACCTGGGGCAGATGACCCTCTCACCCTCACTCTCTAGTTATACTACTGTTGTCAATTATACAATCACTCTCTACTGTTAACATCAGTGCTAAAGTCTACAGTACTTATATTTATAGACAAACACTAGTAACAGAAAATGAACCACTAAGACTAGCTGCTAGGCCAACTTTTTAACAGTTTACTTAGTGCTATCATACTTAATGTGTGTAGTGAGGTGTGGGGGTCTAATTAATAACACAGATGTAGTGAAACTCATTAAATAGTATTTTAATGATTTTGAAAAGTACATGTGACAACTCTTGACATATTTCAGTCTTATTAGACCGCCTTGATGAAACAACTTTCTCATAACTTTTAACATACTTACCAAATTAGCAATTGGAGAATCACTATGATGTAAAATAGTATTGTAATTTGACTTATCTAATAGAATATTTTTATTACATGTGCATGCATGTGTGTGTGTGTGTATATATATATATATATATATTAATAAAACCCTTTCTTTTCTATTTACAGGACCTTGTATCAGTGAAAATCAATGATGACAAAGGTGACCTCACAGTCCTTGGTCATGTCAATCATAGGTTAATATGTACACCAAATTTTGATGGTTTAGTCAAGAGCAGTTAGTTGACCTATGATAATGTTTATGTGGATATGTGGGTATTATCCAGGGATTTTCCCATAATGGACTTTTCAAAACCTTATTCTCCAGCTTACTTGAGTCTATGAACTTTTTTAAAAAGTTGTATTTAATATTTCCCTTACCTAAGCTAATGCCATGACGTCCAAGAAAGCTGGCAGAAAACATCAAAACCAAATCATGATTATTGCTTACTGACATTTCACTACATTTACATTGCTTATGCTTTTGAGAAAAGCATAAATGTTACACAATCTCATTTTCCTCCACCCACTATATATTTGAGGCTTTGTGCCTACGCAAGAAATCTGTATCAAATATTTTACTTTTCTTGTTTTGTTATTTTCTTCTATTTAAATTTGTAAAAATAATTCATTCTTATATATCTTGTTTCTTTTTCCTTGTACTTGTTTTTCTATTCTTTTCATGAATCAGAAACTCCAGCAAATGTAAATATTTGGTTATCGTTGGCTTAGTGGTTAAGTTGCTGAATTACTCTAAGGTCAGAGACTCAACCTTTGCTACATGGCTGCAGTTTGGAGTAGGCAAAATGTTGGTGCCAGTCAGTCACTCAGTCATCATTCTATTGAATTTGAAAACATTAGCAACAGCAGTCATTGTATAGAAGTAACTGTTTGACGGTGTTGGTTTACAAGTGAGGTTGTGCTACCAACATAAGTAAACTAGTCTGTATGGGCAGCAGGGATTATATACCCTACCCTTGCGATTCATTAACAGGGCATACCTTTTGTGGCAGCAATAAGATCATTCTTCCTATTGATTGATACTATGGGCTGTTGGAGTATGTGCAGTTTCTCTCAAAGGCACCATTCAATGGCATCACTAGACACAATACTGGCATGACAACCAATAACTTTAAAAGGAAGATATACATAACACATGCACTCCCTCTGGTGTAGGAATAGAGAACACTCCACCTTCATGTCTTGCTTCAGCTAGAGACTCTGGAACCATTGAAAAGACTTCCTCACATCAAATGGATTATTATTACCAAGGCCCCTCCTTACTCAACTGGAACTCATTATTGCCAACTCTATGGATGTAAAATTAACAAACAAATCTATATATATATATATATATATATATGAGTGTGTTTCTATCTATTAAATACCAGTCACAAGGTATTGGCTACAGTAGAAAACACTTGCTCAAGGTGCCCAGAACCATGTGGTTTGTAAAGCAGACATCTTAACCATACCTCAATTTCACTAGGTTAGCTATCCTGTGTCATTTCACTATCTTTATGCCACTTGATTCGATATCTCTGTGTGGTAGTTTGCTTAAGTAGAACTAACCAGAACCACTCACCAGCAGTCTATCACATTCAATAGATGTACACAGACTACAAAGATAACCGTATAGAAACGTATCATATTCAATTATAGGCATAGATCCTAAAAAAAAAGGGATATTTATTTCTACTGCTGAGACTATTTGAATAAGTATAATTATATGATGTGTTTTTGTTTATTTTTAAATTAATATTTTGCCATTAGACACATCATCATCATTTAACATCTGTTACCCATGGTGGTATGGGTTGGACAGCTTGACAGGATCTGGCAAGCCACAGGGCTGAGCCAAGTTTCAGTTTAGCTTTGGCATGGATTCTATGGCCAGATGCCCTTCCAAATGCCAAATACAGGTTAATTTTTTTCATAAATCATTTTTTATCTATTAGTAACTGAAAATTAAGGGGAACAATGAAAGCACTTGTATATGTGTCACCTACTTTCAATATTGCCAAAAGTTGACCGATGCCATACGACTGCTCTACTCATACCCATGCCATCCACCCCTTTATATATTCTTGCTGGGGTTTGCCCTTAGATACTTTGTCGGGTTGGAGGGAGACTGAACATTGAGTAACCTATGCATATTTACCTATACCTTCTTCCCCTGACATGTGCAAGGACCTGCTACGCCCAAGCATGTGCCGGAAAAAGTACTCTTCTTTTTCACATGTGTCAACTACAATCTTCTGCATGCCCTCACACTCCACTGAAATCCACAAACTTAGAACAGCCATGATCAATGTTGGCACAATGAAAGGTATGTCTGGTGAGATTGTTGTAGTACTTGAGCGAAGAAATGTCAATGTCTGCTGCATGCAAGAGGTACGATGGCAGGGAGCCTCAGCTAGACTGCTTGCGAGCAAGGAACGTAGATATAAATGTTTATGGATAGGGAGAAGTGATGGGGTAGGTATACTCATAGCAGAGAAGTGGGTAGATAAGGTGATTGAGGTAGTCAGGGTATGTGATAGGATTATCAAGTTGAGAATAGTTTTATATAATGTAACAGTGACATTTATCTCTGCATATGCTCCACATGCTGGACTAGCTGAGGAATAGGACTGTTTCTATGAGTTCTTTCTGCAGACTACCTCAACAACAAAGGAAAATGACCTGGTGACTTCAATGGTCATGTTGGGCAACATTCCAATAGATTCTCTGGTGTGCATGGAGGCTTTGGCACTAGAAATGAGGAGGGAACAAGGCTCCTGGAGTTCTGTGATGCAAATGACTTGCTGGTCGCAAAACTAACTTCAGGAAACCAACCAACCATCTTATCAGTCTGGTGGACACTCAAGCGAGATTGACTACATCCTCACCAGAAACAGAGATAGACAGATGCTTATAAATGCAAAGTTTTTTCCCAGTGAGGAATGTACAACTCAACATAGGTTAGTGGTTAGTGACTTCTGACTTAGGGCTAGATGGACACAAACCGGTCTGGAAAAGGAAATTACGGAAGCTGAAAGACCCATCAAACAGTCAGAGGTTTAGGGACATTCTGATTAAAGCATTTTATGAGAAAGAGGCGGTTGTGACATATAACGTAGAGGACAACTGGAAGTTCCTATGAGACAACCTTCTGAAGGCTACAGATCAGGTGGTGGAACAATGAGGTAGATAGGGCCATAAAAGCGAAGAGACATGCTTGAAAAGACTGGAGAAATGGAGGTAGCCAAGAGGGAAGCTAGGTGACAGGTTTATCTAGCCAGGCAGAAGCAGAAAGGAAGAGGTTTGCCAATGTCTTACAGCGTGAAAATCAGAGACTTAAGGTATTCAGGATTGCTAGACAGTATGTCAGAGAGAATCAAGATGTGGGAGAAAAATGTGTACATATGGATAATGGTATGCTTGCACTCAGTAACTCTGAAAAGAAAGAGGCATAGAAGGGCTACTATGAAAGGCTTTGAAATGTGGAGAATATATGGGAGAAAGAGCGCCTCCCTTATATTAACCCAACAGAGGGTCCAGCTATTTGAGTTGACAGCAGTATGATAGATAAGGATATTAAGATGAGTAAGCCCATCAGGAGTCACCGCTGACATGCTTAAATATCTGGCGGTGTAGGATATTGCCTAGTCACCCGAATAGTTAATTGGGTTATTCAGGAAGGTGTCACCCCCAATGATTGGTGTAGCAGCATTATAGTAAGCTGCTACAAGGGTAAGGGAGATGCCTTAGATAGAAGTAATTATAGAGGCACCGAGTTGCTGGACCAGGTCATTAAAGTGACAAGTTATAGCCCAGTTAATTAGGAGCAGAATCAGATTAGACAAAATGCAGTTTGGCTTTGTGCTGGGGAGAAGCACTACTGATGCTATCTTTATAGTCAGACAACTGCAGGAGAAGTATTTGGCCAAGAATAAACCATTGTATTTGGCATTTGTTGAATTAGCAGGGTACTCTATCAAATGCTTTATCTGTGTGATATGGTGGGCTCTGAGGAAGTTAGGGGTAGACGAGTGGCTCGTGAAAGCCGTACAAGCCATGTACAGAGGTGCTGTCAGTAAGGTGAGAGTTAACCATGAGTATAGTGATGAATTTAGTGTAGAGGTAGGCATTCAAGGTTCGGTTCTCAGTCCCCTCCTATTCATCATCCTCCTCCAGGCCATAACAGAGGAATTCAAGACTGGCTGCTCCTGAGAACTGTTATATGCTGATGATTTTGCTCTTATAGCAGATTCTGTAACAGAACTAGAAAAGAAATTCCAGGTGTGGAAGCAAAACCTGGAATCAAAAAGCCTTAAGATTAACTTGACAAAAACTAAAGTTCTAGTAAGCAAGAAAATGGATAGGACTCTTCCCCCATCAGATAAATAGCCCTGCTCGATATGTAGAAAAGTTGTAGGCAGGAATTCCATACAGTGTATCCAGTGCAAGTTATGGACACAAGAAGTGTAGTGGAATAATAGGAAGGTTATCAGAGAAGGTAGTGTTTGTATGTGGAATATGCACAGGAGCCAGAAAAACTACAGATACTCGGGAAATTGATTTTCTCAAATGCCCTGGAGGCAGTGGATAATTTCTGCTGCCTAGGGGACCTAATTAGCTGTGGGGGAAGATGCATGGAAAGTGTAATTGTTAGAATAAGAATAGGATGGAGAACATTTAGAGAGCTTTTACCTCTGTTGGCAACCAAAGGTCTCTCCGTGTGAAAGGAAGATTTTATGATGCATGTATATGAACAGCAATGCTACATGGTAGTGAGATGTGGACCCTGAATGCAGAAGACATGCGAAGGCTAGAGAGGAATGAAGCTAGTATGCTCCGCTGGATATGCAATGTTAGTGTACATGTGCGACAGTGTGCTAGTGTTTTGAGGGAAAAGTTGGGCATAAGAAGAATTAGATGCAGTGTGCAAGAGAGACTGCGCTGGTATGGATGCATATGGATGTAGACAGTTGCATACATAAGTGCCGATCGCTTAACGTGGATGGAACTTGTGGAAGACCCAGGAAAACATGGGACGAAGTATTGAAGGCCGATCTCAAGACACTGAGCCCTACTAAGGATTGAGATATCTGGTGTATTGCTGTACTCAAGTAGACCCGTCCGCCACAGCAGAATTGATACTGGTGCTGGTGCCACATAAAAAGCACTCATGTTGGTGCCATACTAAAATCACCCAGTACACTGTTGAGTGGTTGGCATTAGGAAAGGCATCCAGCCGTAGAAACCATGCCAGAACAGACAATGGAGCCTGGTGCAATCCCTGGCCTTACCAGCTCTGGTCAAACCGTCCAACCCATGCCAGCATGGAAAACGGACGTTAGATTAAGATGAAAGATTTTAATTTTGGCTAATTTGGTGATAAAAGTTCAAATTCAGCAGGATAAAATAAATTTTTAACCAAATTACTCCAGCATTAAGAACAATGAAAAAAAAAATAGAGACACCTTATATTTCATTTATTTACACATCTGCAGGAAAAAAAAAAAATCAATTAAATTTTATTCTCGTTATATATTGCAATGACGAGTCCAAGTCTGTAAGTATTGAACTTTGTATCATTCTTTAGGTCTGTAGGTAGCAGTTCTATGACTAATGTGAATAGGCCTCAATGTTAAAAAATAAATCTTGAAATATGACATTATTATTATCATAGATAGATGCTTGATTTTTTTTATTGTGTTTATGATTATTAGTTTAAGTCTTATAAACCTATGCGGTAAACCTGTTCTGGCTTCCCAATGTTATTTAGGTATAACCAAACACCTGTCAGTAATTAGGTTGTATATATTGATCAAGATACTTGCAGAAAATAGGAAGGTGTATAAATTTCTATGGGACAAACTGCATTAGATGACAGAAAAAATAACTTTGAAACCATATGTTTGAAATCTGATATCATTTTTGTTGAGTTGATTAGACAACTGCCTAGTTTATTGAAAACAGAAGTAACTAGAATAATGCTCTCTAACATCATTAAAAAGCCAGAGATTTGGTGGTGGCAGGGAAGTGTGTTTATGATGATCATACCCTTCACAAGGACATTACTGACATGTGAAATGAAGCAGATGCAAACAAAAGTAATAAATAATAATAACAGTAGTTAGCATGATTTCTGTTGAATGACAGAACTTTTGGCATAAAACTGAAGCATTTTACGTCATTCATTAAAACAATATTGGAAATGCTTTTTTTAGAAAATGACTGAGAAAAATTGAGATAGAGGATAAACTATTTTATGTTAGAGTCATTAGAGAAGTAAGTTGCAGAATTGTGAGACCGCTGGAAAAAATACCTTGAAAAATTTAGTTATTTTCCTTTACATTTCAAGTTCAAATCCTGCTGAGATCAACTTTGCATTTCATCCTTCCAGGGTTGACAAAATAAAGTATCACTCAAGTACTAGGGTTAGTTAACTTGACAATACTCATCCCCAACAATCTGTGGCCTTGTGCCTATGTTAGAAATTACTACTACCACTATCATAAAAATGGCTGTTTCAAATCTCTCAGCTATTGATCAGCCATGCATATTCAAGTTGTGCTATTAAGACACTTCTGATCTATTCCTGTTTAAATTTTATTTACCTATACATAATATACTGTCATTAAAACATAATTCCATTATTTTTATAATTTTTTTGTATTTAATACCTTATTCAGTAGATCCCTTTTCTAATACTCTTTGTTACTGTCCTATTTCTCACAATCAATATTTTTCTCATATTTTACATGACAAGATTCATAGAATAGATATGAAGAAAGTTTCTTGTAACTCAAATACTAAAATTCAGTTTCAAGTTCTGGTTGTAGTTATTTTATTTCATATAAGTCATATCATTAAGAAATAATTATGTATGTCATACAATCTTATTTCTTCTTCTCTACAAGAGAGCTCCTACGTGGTTGGGTCACATGATCTGTTACAAATAGCATCCAAATCTCCCTCAAATTACATCCTCATCATCCTTTAACGTGCGTTTTCCATGTTTTCCATAGTTTTAGAAGCACTACATCAGGAATATGGTCATGGGTATAGTACTTTTGTTAATAGGTTTGTATGATCAAGGATGACTTAGGCCTTAACAAAAATAGTAACTTGAAGCTTCCTGCATATTTAAGAAATTAATAATACCTTCCTTTTTCAAGTCATTCAATCTTAGATTAATCCATATAGCTTTTCTCTTTGATAATTAGTCTCATTTATTGTTACACTTAATTAAGCAGAGCTATATCCCTAGGATCAGGTCTTTTTGACAGCAAAAGTGAAATATGTGAAACTTCTCTCCAATATTTAAATGTGAAGATTATGACTTCAACTTCCAGCTTTTTATACTTCTCTTGGAAAAGAAAAATCATCACTCATAAGTTATGCTCAGATTAGATACCTGGTCAAAATGCTTGCAAAGACTGAGCTCTGCTACAGTCAGGTGGTGATGGTATTAAACAAGGTGACAGATTGTCTGCCACACAGGGACCAGTACATTTGATGGGCTTCACCACAGTTTCTGTCTGCACAATTGACCCAAGGCTAACGTAAAAGGGGAGAAGACACTGGCACAAGGTGCTGCACAACCACATGATCATAACTGCATCCATTATCACCAAACCTCCAATTTTCTAAAACTCTTTCATTCCTGGTATTAATCTATAGATTGACCTCCTCAATTGAAAGGGTCACTAAAAATCATTGGCAATGTCCCCATTCCTCAAACTAAAGTGTAAAATTATGAAGGTTAGCAGATTGAAAAATTATATAGAGAATAAGATACAAGGAACTGATCAACCAGGGGCTACAATACAAGACACTTGCCCAGGTGCCATCAAATATGGAACTATATGGTTGCAAAATGAATTACTGAACTCCACAATAATGCCTTTGGCTATGAGTATAAATAGGCAATAAAACTGAGTGGACGCAACATATTAATCGAATTAAACTAAAAAAATGTATTAAATAAATGTTCCTAAATACTGAACTAAGATATAGTATACTACCTTGGGAAAATGCAAGCAAATTTCTATTAACCCTTTAGCCTTTAATCCAGCCAAATCCGGCCCAAATATTCTCCGTTTTATGTTAAAACTGACCAGATCCAACCTCTCACACCTACCCTACAATGTCATTCTAAAGATATACAAACACATCATTGAAATCTTGAAACTACAAGATTAATTCAAAACAATATGAATAAATAAGCTTTACATATGTCAGAGTAATCTGAATACTAAAGGGTTAAAATTGCCTCTAAAATTGCAGAAAATGATAAGAATGGTGAACAAAACATGTATTAGATTGAACTATTGACAAAGAAGTTTGGCATTCGAATATAAGGGATTTTTTTAAAGCTTAAGTTCATCATATATGATGAATTATGTTTTGATAAAATGTTTAAGGTTAACTTAAATGCAGACCATCTGACCACTAGGCAGAATAGGAATATATTAAGTATTCCATGTGTTTGTTTTATAAAACCAATCTTTCCATTGACACCCTCTCTTCAAAATATGGAATAAGTTAGGTAGAAATTGTATTAATTTCTATACAAGTTAGTCAGGTGAGAAGGGGCAGTGTTGATGACCTTTGCTAACCCTGAAGACAAAAAATGATAATCTATTAAGTAAATCTGCAAGTTATATTTCTCTGGAATCAGAGGAAGCAATTTATAGTTTGCACTAGGAAACTAACTGGGGAGTGTAGAATAAAAAATTGTTGGCCCTTTTCCTTCATTTGAGATTGAGTAAATGATGGTGTTATGTGAGGATAGGGCTAGGAGAGAGAGGAAGAAAGGTATAAGGTGAAAAAGGGGAGATGATGTATTAGAGGAGGAAGGTGAAAAGACACAACGCCTTAAACAACACAAAACGGTGAGGAGTTTGCAAGGTAACGGAGAGGCAGAGCAAGCACTGCTAAGAATAAATTATTCAAGGATAAAGATGCCCCTTTCATTGCAACACCAGCACTAGTGAGGTTGCCTTGTACCCTTGCAGATTACACTAGTGCTGGTGTTATAATAAAATGCACCCAGTAGACTCTACAGTGGTTGGTGATAGGAAGAGCATTCAGCCTTAGAAGCCATACCAAAACACACTTGAAAAAGATAGGGTCTTCCAGCCTGTTGAATTATCCAGCTCATGCAAAGTGAATATAGAATAGTGATGATGATGATGATGATATATTTAAATAGAAATATAAGTACACCATTTGCAGCTTGTTTGTCTCCACTGTAGCCAACACCAGAACATTTGATCCTACATGAACAGCAAAGTAGAAGTATCATACCCTTCATACTGTACAGCATGCCACACAACCAGTGCCGGATTTACCATTGTGCTTAGATATGCTTAAGCATAGGGCCCCCGTTGACCAGGAGGGCGGGGTCATCTTCTTGCCCAAACATTTTTTACTATGAATTTTTGCCTGACTGTCCAAGTAAGAGGCCTCATAACTTAATTAGAACAGGGCCTCATTTGTCCTAAATCTGGCACTGCACACAACCATATGCAAAACGGTGGAGTATACAGTATAAATATGAACCAGACTACACTAGAATATGGCATAATTTAAAACAATCAATTTCCAGCCACTGTGTCATGTGTCTGTGCAATCATAGCCTATCAAAGTTATCCAACAAAAACAGATTTTATTTGATACTAGTCAAAAGTGCTTGTGTATGCACATTCTCATCATCATTTACATGCATATATGCATGTAAAATTAAGTTTCTATAATACTGCTGACGTTTTAATATCTTCTTACAGTTACAACCAAGCTTTAAAAGCGAGTGATTTTTTTAATGTAATTTATTGAAGAATATTTTAAGAATGTTTGTGATAAACAGAATAAAAAATCTGCAGTTAATTGCAGCAGTAACTTCTAGTAGGCTTCAATATCAAAATAATCTTTTGTTTAGCAGCAGAAATGCTCATAATTTTCCTTAAATCCTCACATTTGACTCATCTTTCATGTTGTGTCTACTTCAACTCCAAGTTGGACCATCTGTTGTTCTGCCTTGAAAGTTACAGAATTATTCTACCAATTAAAAATACAAATATTTCTCTTCTTGTTCTGATATACAAATGATTCTGCCAATCCACCACACTTTGTTATGCCATATAATGCAACTGATATTTATACTTATACATTAATAACACTGGTCAACAAAAAAATATTCATTTCATGGTTCTGGTATAATTTAGTCTGATTCTAGGGTAATTAAGTGTGTGCAGAATCTGAATATGACAACGGTTAAGCTGTATCGGGTTTAGTTTTCGAGAACCAGCATATCCATGTTTATGACCCATAGTTAGGTGGCTAATATTACATCATCCAATTTTATCCACTATATTTAGTTGTTAACTAATTTATACTTTCTGCTTTTGTTTTA
>JAOPUL010003388.1:125640418-125652076 GCA_027564515.1 Octopus rubescens
ACAAGGCTTTGGTCGGCCCGAGGCTATAGTAGAAGACACTTGCCCAAGATGCCACGCAGTGGGATTGAACCCAGAATTATGTGGTTGGGAAGCAAGCTTCTTACCACACAGCCACGCCGCGCCTATTCTGTAATAAAAGCTGCAGATCATCAGATGGGCTAAAAATTGTATCATATGTATGTGTGTGTAAGTAAGTGTGGTTCTTAAATCACTGTCTCAATAATGAGTGATCTGGGAGAGAGGAGTGGTAGCAAGGAGTATAGAAGGGTAAAGTCAAGAGAAAGAGAGATATCAATGATGAAGTGACCAGGGAGAAGGGTTGTTTGCATTACTAAAACAAAAATGAACTATGAGAAATAACTTAGTGTGGCCAGTGGAATGAATTTGAACAACAAAGACGAAGAAAGGTATACTAAATACCATACAAGAAATATTCTTAATTTATCTTCACTTCAAAAGACGATATACAAACACTTTGTCGCAATTACAACAAAATCCAAATGAGAAGCATGGATATAATCTCTAGGAATCAACAATTTTCCATAATTAATATGCCATGCCCAAAAGGAAAAGACAGTCTGTTGCTTTTCTTTTTTTCTGGCGACAAGAAAATAGTTGTGAACATGTTTCTGTGTCAATAGGCTTCATCAGCACAGCAAATGTCCTCTCTTGACTCTAGCTAGACATAAAACTTACTAAAGGCCTCTGCTCCCTATGGAGCATAGGCCATCGATAACTTTTCTCCACTGTTCTCGACTCAGAGCTGCCTTTCACTGAGGGAATGCCTTCCTTTCCCAGGTCTTGGTCTTGTTGGTTTTGAATTGTTATCACTGCTTCTGTAACTCTGTTTTTTTCTTGGTAGTTGTGTTGGCTCTACACAAACCCATGCTTAACTCTCAGAAGAGGTGGTCCATATTAGTCTAGCCTCTATCATTTGACCTGTTCAGCATGGGTGGGGAGAGGCTATCAGGTGCTTGCACTCTGCTGCCATAGCCTTCAGATCATTGAGGCATCAAGCCACTACAATGCAACAAGGACTTAGACTTATACTAAAAAGGAGAGCATTTTTGGTTTAGGGTAATTTGCATAATTAAAATATAAATGAGCTAAGACAAATAACTTAGAGTGACCTGTGGCATGAATATGGACACCAAAGGCAAAGAAAATTTTACTAAAGGCCATAAAAGATAAATTTTTGATTCATTGAAATTACTGAGAAAAAGTAAACAAATACCTAGCAGCAATTGCACTAGACTCTGAAAGAGGAGAGAAAATCTCAGGACCTCAAAAATTCTCCAGACAAATTTCCTGATAAGAGAGACAAAACAAGTGAGGTGTATCAGATTCTGTCAGATCTATTGCAGCCTGTGTTAGTCAGGCATTGTGGTGATAGAAAAGGAGATACTGTGAGCAGCTACGTTTGTTGGTGAGAAAGAGAGAAAAAAAGAGAGTGCTTATGACAGATACCAATAGTGGTTGGGAGAGAGGAGTGGCAGTTTGCAACATAGAAGTATATACACATATATATACACACATTTATAACGTAAACATACAATTCATTATAGTCTATGTATTCAAAGCGGTGAGTTGGCAGAATCATTAGCACGCATGGCAAAATGCTTTGTGACATTTAGTCCGTCTCTACATTCTGAGTTCAAATTCCACCAGGGTTGACTTTGCCTTTCATCCCTCTGGGGTCGATAAAATAAGTACCAGTTTAACCAGTGTAATCGACTAAACCCCTCCCCCATCATCAGCAGCAGCACCATGATCATTATCGTTTTAACGTCCCCCTTTCTATGCTCACACAGGTCGAACGGAATTTGTTGAAGCAGATTTTCAATGGTTGGAAGCCCTTCCTGTCATCAACTTTACCTGTTTCCAACCAAGATAATATTTCCCCATAGCCAAACAAGTTTTTGCAGAAGATTGGAAACAAAGGATACCGCTTGTATGACAGTGATGCTCGTTTACTACAACTATCAAGCAATGTCAAGATAAGGAGACACAAACACCACCACTACCCTGCGTGTGCACATATACACACATACAAACATATATATATACTCGAGGAATTTCTTCCAATTTCTGTGTACCAGATCCACTCACAAGGATTTAGTCGGTCCATCTAATTGAGAAGCCACAGAATATCACCAGTATTAAGTTACAGTCGACCGTCACGAAGAGTTTTGAACTCAAGTTTATAAGATGGAAACCTTCTTTTCTTTGGTTTCAAAGTATTAAAAAAAAATTATTTATTGTTTCAAAAAGTGATGCTTGTGTCTACGTTTCATTAGTTCGAAATAGACTAGAAGACAAGAGTTGGAATGTCAAGTGTAGCCTAGTCAACAAAAATGGGGTATAGCTTGAGAATGAGTAATTTGTGTCTCAGGAAATAGTTTATAATTTTATATACAATAGTCCAGAAAACTTACAGAGACGTCGGAAAAAGCAGTGAGATGACCTAATAAGATGACACGGAACTGAGGCGATTGATTCTCTATCTTACACGCCCAAACTAAGCTAGCATTACCTAGATCTTACACTTTCTCTCAACATCACGCCAAAACAGTCGCAGAAACTTTGAAACGTGGCACAAGGGATGTAACTCTATTATAACTATTGAAAAGTTTTCTTTCCTCTGATGTCCAGTTGAGAATTTAGATTAAACTAATCTAAATCCAACGACAAATTGAAGGGTTCCTATTTCGAAAATTAATTTATCATCAATGAAATTTTATTGAATTCAAGAATATTTTAAAATGCTTTTTAAAACATTTTAAAGATTTCAAAATAAATAAAATCTAAGATACTTTCATTTCTCATTTCGTTTTGAATGAATGACCGAATTATTGGACAGAACATATTAGTTAGTTTCTTTAGTCATTTACTAAGGCTTATGTGAGTTTCAAATATATCTTCATCGACTCTTCTCCAGTGAAGGACAGATCCAGGATTAAACGACAACAAATGATTCTCAGCTTAAAATCTATTCCGCACAGCAATTGAGCTTCCGCGTCATACCGGAAGTGTAGTGCATTGTGGTAGTGTGGTTGCCATCAGGAAAATTCGGCACGTTGTGGTGGCTCTGAAAGAATTTCAGAATGGCGTACGTTTTTCATTATATTTATATTCATTGTAATGTCTGTTTACGTTCAATTAAATATTTCCTCGTTTAATTGCCTATATTAATATATGTGATTTCTTTATTTTAATCAGAGGAAAACTGAGCTGGGCGGAACAGGTTGAACATGAAGGTATGTGTCCTATTATGCACAAATTTTATTTTGGTGTAAATGACCACTATTTTTTATCACATTCTCTTGTACCTGTAATCTCTATATTTAAATTTACTTTTGTAGATTTATTTCCACAATTTTTAGTTAATAGAAAATTGGATACATATGTCAAGCTACTAATAAAAGCGTAATAGATTCTAGTAGCCGGTGTAGAGATTTTCTTTCACCACATGCTTTTACTATTTCGGTATACTTCCTTCAGCTGTCAGAATTTATTAATACTATTTTAACTTTTTATCAGTGTTTGAAATACTTTTAAAACAAGAACTCTTTCATGCTGGATCCCGTCCTCTCCTTCGATATTTCACATACACGTGTTTATAGATAATATATACATCCCTACTTTAACCAGCTGTCGGTTATCTGGTGTTTCGGATTCTAAATGGCGCCGTTCAATGATTTTTTTTTTTTTTTTTGCTTTCCTTTTCTCGATTTTGAACTTTATAAAAATTGTTGCTTCCATCTAAATTGAATCAATTAAAAAAGATAAATTTTCTTGCAATCTATGCTGAAGATTTTTCGTTATCTTTTGTTTAACATGTTATATTGTTGGGTCCGTTACACATCTAAGTTGCATTATTGGAATATAAATTAACCTTAGTAAATTATTGGCAATCTTTCGATCTCATGAGGCTGAAAACCAAAGTTGTTCTCGGTGTGATTTGAACTGAAAGCATGAAAGTGTCGTAATTAAATACCGCAAGGCACTTTTGTCCGACACAAATGATTCTGCCATGATTGCTTTTGTCTCCTCGGCATTTCACGATGACGCAGATTGTGTGTTGGACATAATTGTACTTGGTTTATAATACACTTTACCATTATTAGTTCTGTTCTAGTCTGTATAGATAGAATTGACTCATTGATATATAAAACTTAAATTATATATTTGTTTGTCGTGTAACATACAATCTTGTACAAACATCTAGTACATGATCGCATCTGATATTTAGGGTAACCTATACGGTATATAAAGTATAGTAGTACATTTAAATTATTCGAAAAAATTTCTCGGTCCTTTTAGTATATAGGATAGTCCATGTTAGGACATTAGAAAATAAACTAGTTCAGATTTGTTATTCGGGCATTTCTGCAATAGAACCGGAAATTCTATGGTAAATTCTCATTTAATTTAAGCTTGCAGTTGGTATTATACATTCCATGAAATTAATGAACTAATTCAGTGATACTACCCATTCGTCTTTAATTGCAAGTACTTAGTTGTATTTTACAATATCTTCAGCATTTTTTTATATTTTTCGACCGAGTGTTGGGTTAAAGAGGCTGGATGAACTGCTCATTTAATCAATACATCAATGTCTTGCTAGATTCGAGTTTTTTTTTTTCTTCGCAAGGCCGTTGAAAAAGTAGAATGTATCTTTGAATTCAGCCGAGTCATTTTTTATATTCTTTAAAATATTTGAAAGAAACCATGTATTTTTTTTTTAAACCATCATTAAGATTTTCTTTCGCCCTTTATATACAAACCCACTGTATATTGCTTCGACAATCCATGTAAAACAACAATAAATACTTGGGTACCTGTCAGAATCAGTCAAGTCTTGCAATTTTCTCAAAATATTTACATTTTTTAGATTTACTAGAAGTGTCATTTTTCGTCAGGATTTTTTAAAAAATTTCATTTCAGCACTAAAAACCCCAAACAAAACTATTTATAAAACCAGATCTCATCTAAGTTTCTGCTTTTCCCTACTGTCATTCATTTGACAGATCTGTAAAATGACATTTCCAAGTGTCTTAATCTTGTATTCTCATTGTTCTGATTGTCAAAAGTGTTTCAGTAAAGTTGTTCATTTTGTTTACCTGTATCCTGTGTTTCTTTCCTCAATAGTGCCATATATTTATATTAAAATTCTATATTAGTATAGGTGCTTCTCTCGTTTGTACTGTCTTCTAAGTGTTCATCTAAGATATAATCATATTTAACTTATCTCGAATAACTGCTCACGTACAAGGTGTTCCAGGCAACTGAGAACAAAACAGACAGAATAGAATATACTTCCAGAAAAATGGCAAGCAAGTTTAACTAAATACAAAAAAAATGCCATTTGACAAACTTCCATCAGCTCTGATGTCACAATGGAAAACGATTGCATACTAAAATCAAGTGGCCACTCTCTACAAGTTCTTGATATTGTGGAGAGATCACCCCATTCCTGACAAAGTCTTAGTGGTTTAAGTCAGGAGAACATGGAAGCCACATCATATGATCAGGAAAATTATCAGCCAGCCATGTGAGAGAGAGAAGAATTCCACCAGAAATATCCCCTCCCCTCCCCTCATGTCACCTCCTCAGTTCAAATTTTTTGCTTAGAAGATAAGTTGCCATAGGGATAAAAGTGTCTTTGGTTCATGTTACCCAATAGATATTTTTTCCTCACATTTTATTTGTTACTAGGTGGTATAGCACCAGACTGATAAAATGCTTTGCAGTGTTACATTCCTTTTTGTTATGGGTTCAGATCTTATGGTTGATTTTTCATATTTTACATATAAGTGCCAGTCAAGTATGGGATCAATGTAATTTACTTTACTCTCTACTATGTGTAGCTTTGTGCCTTTGTTATTAATCATTATTAGTTCATGGCAGGATCAACAAAGTGCATTAGAAGAACTTAGTTGCATTCTGAGTTCAAGTCCTGACAATTGATTTTACTTTTCACTTATTTTGGGTTAAAAAAATAAATACAAGTACTGAATCTCAAGTGTTAAGTGGATGAAATTTTTATTTATTTTAGTGATGATAAGAGTGGTAATAACCTTTCAATGCTTTCTGGGACTGGCAACAAAAGTTGGCTATTCTCTCTTTGTTCACAAATATTTAGTGTAAAATATATGTTTTTGTTTTTTTTTCATCTAGATGATGAAGATGAAATAAAGCTAACTCCCGGAGAATCAGGTGAAGCGATTATTGAAGAGAAAGATGGGTTAAAGAAAATTACAGAAATCAATTGGAGTGAAGAATTAGGAAAGCACATTAAGGTATGACATGGATTTTGTTTTATTTATGTGCCTCTATATGTGAGATAGTGTCATAGGTTAGTAAGATTTAAAAATATGACCATGAGGACAGCAATCTATAAAGTCATGAGTTTATGTCCCAATTACCATTGCACCTGTGTTTACTTTTGAAAATTGATTTTAACACTTATTTAATCAGTATTGCTGTTAGACATATTTAAGTTTATGTGAAGTAACTGAGACATGATGAAAAGTTGAAATCCATGGTAGAAACGGTTACTCATTTCATAACGCATTAAATTATTATGGCACCACTGATGCTTTCATTTTTTATATAATTTAAAAAAAAAACAACTATATATGTCTGGTTTCTAATTGAGTTCCATTGGTCCATGTGAGAATTTGAGTCCAACATTTCAAGCTATAGAAACATTACATCCTGTAGGAAATTGTAACTTTTGATTGACTACAGAATTAATATGGTGTATTCTTAGCTTATAAAGTGCAGTGTTTGTTTTTAGCTAAAATGTTATTAGATTTACACTAGGTGCAGTCATGGCTTTGTGGTTAAAAAGTTTGCTTCCCAACTATGTGATTTCAGGTTCAGTCTCACTGTGACATCATGGGCAAGTGTCTTCTGCTATACTACCAGACTGGCCAAAGCCTTAAGTGAATTTGGTAGACAGAAACTGAAAACCCATTAATATATGTGTGTATGAATGTCTTGCCTTGGTATTATGTAATAATTTTAAGCAACTGGCACTGTTACACAAGCACTGTAGGTGAGGAATGGTGACAGGAAGGACATCTAGCCATAGAAAATCTGCTTGCATGAATTCCGTCTGACCTATGCAAGCATAGGAAAGTGAGCATAAGAACTATGATGATGATTTACAAGTATCACAATTATGACATTCCTTGTGTTCACATTAACAATTTAGTTAAACTTCAGAGAATTTACACTTACTGAATTAAATCATGGGGGTATTTTCTGTCTTTGAACTGAAAGACTGCTTTGGAAAATCTAATTTACTGAATTAATTTACCTTATAGTGAAGGAAATATTAGAAATTCTACTTTTGAAATACTGGTTCCTGTATATTTAACTCCTACTTTCTCTTTTTTTATTGTTTCTCTTGATTTGAGTGTGTAATCAGTACTGTGACTAAATTGTTGAAAACTACAAACATTATTTGGAATACTAAGCTATTTATAATCTTGTGTTTAATCTAACACTACTTATCGCTTATTCGTGTATTTCTTTGTTTTACAGGTTGTCAAATCTTACAAAGTTGAAACAAAAAAGCTCACCAAATCTATTGCCAGGCGAAAGGTTTGTTTTCTATTAATTTCTTTTTCTCTTTCAACTTCTTCCACCAGGAAGGATTCAATTACTTTTACATCCAGTAATTTTATTTTATGAAACTGCATTGTATATTTCATTTAAAAAATCTTTGGTGTGTGTATTAGTTTATACAAGCACATAAATGTGATTGTAACAAATTGAGAATTATGTTCATCCTGTTCTATTTTAATGTTATAAGTTCCAATTAGTATCAAGCTGCAAGAGAATTATTCGATTCATTCAACTAAAAATTCAAGGTGGTGCCCCAGCATGGCTGCAATCTGATGATTGAAACAAGTAAAAGATAAAAGAAGTTATTATACTCTGCAAATTTAATTATATTTGACATACAAATGCAAGGAAAAGGAGTAGAAATATTCTCTCTTCGTGTCTATTCATACTTTATGCCATCTAGTGTCGACTTCTAATATATGAGGGTCGGCTGAAAAGTTCATAGGCTGACCAAGATACTCTCATGGAATGTGACCAAATGAGGTTTATTTTTCAACGTAGTCCCCCCCTTGCTGTTTACACACTTTTCTTCCATTGGCGTTGCAGTGCTTGTATCTCACTGGTGAAGAAGATTTCATTCTGTTGGTCAAAATGATCATCAACAGCAGAAATGATATCATCACTGCAATACTGGTTCCCAGTAATGTGTTGTTTCATGTCCGGGAACAGATGATAGTTAGATAGGGACAAATCAGGAGAATAGGGAGGGTGATCAGCCTTACTCACGCACAGCGCAGCCATTGAAACCAAGGACTTGTGTGGTGGAGCATTGTCCTGATGAAACAAGATACCTTTCGTCAGTTTTCCTGGGTGTTTGGTTTTGATAGCCTTTTGTAACTGCCTCAGCAAGTTGGCATAGTACTCTCCATTGAGAGTGTGGCCCTTTTGAAGATAGTCAATAAACACAAAAACTGATCCCATCACCTTCCCTGCAGATGAAGCAACAGTGACCTTCTTTAGAGCAGGTGAGGAGGGGTGTTTCCACTGCATGGGTTGTCTCTTACTCAAAGTGATTTAGCCAACACTCATCCTGGGTTAGGAAACATTCAAAGGGAACCAGCTGGATCTGCCTGAAACAGTGTCAGATTTTCCTGTGATGTGATCAGCCTGGTGTGCTTTTGATAAGGTGTCAAAAGACGTGGCATCCACCAAACAGACCTTGCATTGGCTATTTGATTTATAATCAATTGCTTGTCATCCATCACCTTGTGGTGGCAGTTACAGGACGTTCAGACCTTTGGTCATCTTCAAGGCTCTCCCTTCCTCTCCTAAATTCAGCTGCCCACATTTGCATTGTTGATAAAGCTGGAGTATCATCCTTGAATGTAGCATTAATGTCTTTGGGTTAAATCCTTTTTCTGCTGATACTTGATAACACCACAATCCCAAATTTTGTCAATTTTCAAGAGAAGTTGCTACTAGTTACTTTTGAAGTCTGCTTTGAACTGTCAGATGTCAGTTTACCTGGAAAGAAACAATGCCGTTATTAATAAAAGGGGTTGAAATTTTGGCATGCAAGATTTCACAGCTCTAGCATCACTTCTTCATAGTCATCTCACCCTCATAACATGACTGGTATGTATTATACCGCTTTCAAACTCAGATTATACAATGTTTGTCCATAGTCAACAAAGGCAAAACAGTTATCTGATATTAGTATGAGTTTAGTGATATCTCTCAAGAAATATGTTTGTGTTTCCAGATTTTGGTGTATTAAATCTAATTCTACACTAACTTTATAAGATTTTCTCTCTACTGTATGTTTACTTGTTGCTTAGTGCCAAGTCAGGCCAAGTAAAGATGTTCAAGCCATTTTTGTAATGTATCCAGAATACATATCACCCTTTTTTTTTAAGAGTTTGTTCGAGGAAAATTTGGCTGCTAGTTTTAGCAGGCTGAGCAGTTAATACTGGTTGTAATACAATACTGAGTTTGTACAATTAGATCTTTTAAAAAAATTTTAATATGCATTTGGAGTTTTGTTATGTGTGTTAAAGCACCACTCTTAATCCATAAAATGATACAAACCAATCTTGATGCATTTAAGCCACTGTTCTTGAAGGTTCTATAACGCTCACAATCTTGAGGCCTATGATAAACTTGTCTTAATATAAAGACTTGCTGTGCTAAGGTTCAACTCAACGATGCAGCTAATGAATTTGATGTAGATTCTTATTTTCAATGTCCTGTTGTTTAGCTGTACTATGACCATATTTGTTCTCTCTTCAGCAATGGAAGAAGTTTGGTTCTGCAGAAAATGATCCACCAGGTCCTAACCCTGCAAACACAATCATTTCTGAAGACATATTCATGTCATTTTTGAACAGTAAAGAGGTTTGTAACTCTTCATCACTATACTTTTGGAATATACTAATTGTATTGTATTTTATTGGGTCTTCAATATTCTTGTCAGAAAAACACATTGCTTGTTTCTTCAAATTACCTTCTTAAGCCTTTAACATTTAAACTAGCCATATCCGACCTAAATATTCTACTTGTTTTATGTTCAAACTGGCCAAATCCAACCTCTTACACCTACCCTACAATATCATTCTAAAAGTAAACAGTCACCTCTTTGAAATCTCGATGAGATAATTAATGCAGGATCAATTCAAAACAGTGTGAATAAAATAAAGCATTGCATTTGACAGTAATCATCATCATCATCATCATCCTTTTAACGTCTGTTTTTCCATGCAGGCATGGGTTAGACGGTTTTGGCTGGAAACTGGCAAGCTGGGGAGCTGCACCAGATTCCAGCCTATTTTTGGCTTGGTTTCTACAGCTGGATGCCCTTCCTAACGCCAACCACTCCAGACACATATATCATCGTCATCATTTAACATCTCCTTCTCCATGTTGGCATGGGTTGGACAATTTGACATGAACTGATGAGCCAGAGTGCTGAATCGAGCTCCAATGTCTGCTTTGGCATGGTTTCTACAGCTGGATACCCTTCTTAATACCAACCACTTTACAAAGTGTATTGGGTGCTTTTTTCATGGAATCAACATTAGTGAAGTTATTAAGTACCAGCAAGACAAAACTCCTCAACTGAGGGGGATTGACAAGACCCCCTCAACTGAGTAGTATTGAGGGATAAGAAAATATGATAGAGGGGCCAGAAACAAGTGTCTTGCTGAAGAGGTGAATACATAGTTTACCTGTCTGGAAAGAGAGAAAGATGTGAGGTCAAGGTACAAGATAAATATGAAAGAATAGGATAGAGGAAAGGTGAAAGCGTAGGTAATTGCATTAGAGTGAAAATAGTGTGACATGATTAGAGAGATAGAGGATGAGTTGGGTGCAGAAAATATCAGTTCAGTGGAGGGGAAGTGCCAGAAGGAAATAGGGTGCTGCAGAAGATTAATGGAAGAATGGGGGAAGGTTTGACAGGACCTCAATTCTGCTGTGATGGACAAGTCTTCTCAAGCACAGCATATCAACATTCATCTCGGTACCCTGTCATCTCTTCCAAGAGGTTCAACATCTTGAGGTCAGTCTTCACCACTTCATCACATGTCTTTCTGGGTTTCCCTCTTCCACAGACTCCTTCCATATATAGTAACCAGCATGTCCTTGTCTTCATCCATCTGCATCTATCTATCTAGGGCGGGTAAAATTCCCGAGATCCATGGATAAGTTCTCTCCAACGGTCTCTGTCCTTCATCATTGCTGCCATGTCCTGCATCTCCCAGAGACCAATGTATGTCAACCTCGGCCTCCCTCTTCTAGTGTGTCCATGTAGGGGCTCCCACAGGAGCACTGAGTGCAGTGTCAACTCTGAATGTTGGTGATCATGTCCGGCTAACCTCAGTCTCCTTTGTGTTACTTTCGAGCTTACTTTTGGGAGGCTCCTGTACATCACTGAGTACTTCTTCCTCTGTGTATACTGATTAATGTTTAGAGCCACCCTCAGCATTCTCGTGTAGCACCCATCCAACATCTGAGTGAGTTTCTTGGTCAGCGTCCAAGTCTCAGACCCGTACAGCAGCACAGACTCCACTGTAGCAATGAAGA
>JAOPUL010003388.1:125716029-125728529 GCA_027564515.1 Octopus rubescens
CCCCAGCTTGCCAGTTTCCAGTCAAAACCGTCTAACCCATGCCTGCATGGAAAAACAGACGTTAAAGGATGATGATGGAAAGCCAGAGGACTATTGTCTGCTTTGGCATGGCTGGATGCCCTTCCTAATGCCAACTACTTTACAGAGTGTCCTGGATGCTATTTTTGTGGTGGGGTCACCAAGTAACTTTCAAGACACCCTTCAACTGGGATGGGTAATAATATTGAGGGAGGTGGCTTTGTGCCAGTTGATGAGAGGTTAAAAAGAATAATAGGATAGAGATTGGTGTCTTGCTGTAGAAGAGATGCAAGGACACTCCAGTTGGAAAAGAAAGGAGAGAAAGATAGAGAGGGAGAGATTGAGAGAGAGAGAAAGAGATGGTGTGTATCAAAGTTTTCAGTTATTTAATATTTTACTTATATTTTTGTATCAAGACAATTAGAATTTTAATTATTTTAAAAAATTTGTTTAAAAAATAGTCTAGTTAAATGTGATGTTAAAAGTCAGGAAATCTGCTAATTTCACAAAGCTGTGTCTCCATATTTAATCCAAATTTAATCCAAATTTAATTTTATCAGATGACTTAACTGACTAAACAGAAAATGAGGAGAGACAGCAATGTTTCAAAATTGTTAATTTCTTGGTTTTTTTTTTTCATTCCTTATCTTTTTGGTTTGTCAAGCAGATTTTGAGTGAAAATAAAATATAATGGAGAAAAGAAGGAAAGCTCTAAATAAACTCTTCTCAGTCTTTTATGATGTATTAAGTTTCTAATATGTTTCAACTTTTAGACCGGGACCAATATCAATTAGGGACTTTATCTCATTTGCTGAATACAAAAGCTCATGGCTACCAAGAACTTCCAGATTTTCCTGAATTAGCCCCAGATCCAACAGTAAGAAATGTTGAGGTTCCTTTACCCTGGTCAGATTTGACTCGCAAGAAAACTGGGAAAAATAAGACAATAACTTCAGAACACTTTTATTCTGATGAAGAAAGCAGTGAAGATGGTAAGTTCATTTAAAAACTTTTAATCTTTTATTTTTTGTTTACATATGAATCTTTCTTATCAACTTGAAAACCCAACTGTTTGTCTCTGTCATGAAATTGTTGTTTAGTCTCCACTTCAACTTTGACCGAGGAGACCCATAATCAAAGGCATTCCAGTCATGACCATTCCATAAACTTTTCCAAATATAGTGTATTTTGGATAACTTTATCCAATGCATTCTATTTTAAGATGATGGGATATGATTTAAGGGAGATTTAGCTGTTATTTCTAGCAGGTCGAAGAACTACATAGAGGCTTCCTTATTAGTCATTAGTATAATCCAAAGGAGACTTATTATTGTATTAGCTGTAATTAGTTCTGGTTTCTTCTTAATAACCACCAGCTTCTATGATGCTTCATAATTATAAAATTCATGAAGATGATCCAAATCTTCAAATTAACCTTGGTTTGGAGATCAGTGGTAGCCTTTCACTTATCCACTGTGAACAATTAGGCTAGTAAAGAAACAGTGGTGCCTTCTTCATAGCAGATTGTATATCAATCAAGTCACAAGCTCAAAATAGAGAAATGATTGAATGGATCAGAAGTGCTGGATCATAAGCCATCAGTTCAACTCTAGTATGGGTATTTTTGTATTTCTGGACAGTACACTCAATTCTGCATTGTCTTAGTTCATCAAATGTTGGAAAATTATTTATAATAGATAGCATATATTTGTCTTTCATTTTATTTTATTGAGGAATCTAGAGTTAAAAACCACTCCTATTGATTTTTGGAATTTACAAAAGGATTAAGTTTTTAACTAACACAGGGGAGAGACCAATGGTATACAGAGGGAACCATCCTTCCTAAGGTATCATTAGTGTTAGCAATGTGACTCTCAATTCAGATTTTCAGTTAGGCCCGGCTTTCACTTAAATTGTTTTAAGCTAAAGTTATTGTTAGAAAAGCATGGTAGTTTGCTTGAAACATAGTGATATAAGAAAACAATAAAGAAATAAAGCAAGGGGCTGCTAACAATGCAAAGAAAAAATTAATAATTTAGTAATTCCTTATACATCTATCCTTGTTTATCATGGGAGTTTGGTTCTAAAACAACACAGTGATAGATGAATCATCTCCACACACTTTGTAAATGGAATTAATATTAGATTCAATGACACTCAACTCATGATCCACAACAGTGAAGCTTTCACTGTCATGTATTTTCTTGATCATCTCTACCTTTACCTATAGAGAATACACTCATCAGGTACCATTGTATTTTTTCTGTTCACTGGCCCCATGTTGATGGGTACAAGTGTGTAAATCTGTATTAAAAAAATAAGCAGCTTTGCTACAGTTTCATCTAAATACAAGCAATAGTCAGTGTATTGTGGGTTGCTGGGGTGTGTTTTTGTGGTACAAACAGAATCTTTAACTGATCACTGACCTGTGTTATCACAAATTCATCAGTGATAAGCATAATGTACTTCACAATTGAGCATACTGTGCTATCCCGGATCAGTGATAAACAAGGCTAAATGCATATTTTGAGTGAATTGCCAATCTACAAAAGAAAATCAATTAACAAATTATGATGTTTTCTGGTTTCTAATAATTTATCAACTGCTTTTCTTCTGTAGATGGGTGATTCAACTTAAATATATAAGGAATTAATAAATTATTGATTCTCTCTTTACATTGTGAGAAACTCTCTGCTTTATTTCTTTATCGATTTCTTAAAGTTGTTGTTTAGCTCCAAGTTGGTCATGATTGAAAAGACCAAAGGTACTCCCTCAGCATAAGGTACTCACAAAGGTGCTGGAAAAAGGGGAATATGTTTGACTCAATGAGCTGGCAGAATCATTGGAGCAGTGGAAATAATGCCTTGTGACATTCATCCCAGCTCTTTACATTTTGAGTTCAAATCCTGCTGATTTTAACTTTGCCTTTCATTCATCCAGGGTCACTAAAATAAAGTATCAGTCAAGTACTGGGACCAATAGTATCAACTAATCCTGCTCCTTTTACCGGCCTTGTGCCTAAATCAAAAACCAATATTAAAATATGTAAACCCAGTCACATAATTATCTCTTAAATTTGTTTTAAAAGTTACATAAAGAGAAAACAGACACATGTGAAAGTTTGATATTAGGTTGTTGTTTTTAAATCTATTGTCTGTTTTCTTGTGTTTTCAGAGGAATCAAGTAAATCTAGCAATGAAAGCAGTGATGAGGAGGATGAGGAGGAGGACGATGACAGTGAGGAGGAGAGCTCTAGTGATGAATACTCTGAAGTATCTGGAGATAGTCATGCAGTAAATAATGCTGTTGCTAGCAGTGCAGACGATGATGGTGATGAAGAAGATGATGAAGAGGATGAGGATAGTACATCAGATGAATCTGAGGAGGAGAGTTCAACAGAATCATCTTCAGATGAAAGTGTTAAACATGTAAAAAAGACAAAGAAGGTAAGAAATATCTTTTGTAGAGATCATAACTTGTCTTTTCCTTTTAATCCTTAGCAGTTCTTAGTTCCTGCTGTCATTTAGTATTGGTCTTTAATCCATGTCTATACTGTTAATCAGTAATCTCTGTAATCTAAAACTGCACACATCTAAAACACTCAGTGTTTTTGCATGCTTCACATGATCTTTCCTAGCAATTTCTCATCTATAGCATTGCTAAACTGCATTACAGGGGTCTTCTCTGATCTTCTGGCACTCTACAAAGTACAAGTGAGTTACAGAGTTCATATATCTAAAATGTTGGTGCGTTTATTGGTCATGTCTCTACTTTGTTGCTTTTTCCAAATGCAAGCAAAACTTCTCTTTACATCCTTTATGGCCATGCCCCCACTTCCTCTCCCAGCTGAGAGGTCTTTGTCTCGCTGGTGCTGGTGCCACATAAAATGCACTCGTGCTAGTGCTACGTAAATGCCCCCGTGCCGGTGGCATATAAAATTCACCCAGCATACTCTGTAAAGTGGTTGGCGCTAGGAAGGACATCGAAGCCATAGAAACCATGCCAAAACAGACGATTAGAGTCTGGACAGCTGGCCAGCTCCTGTCAAACTGCCCAACCCATGCTAACATGGAAAGCGGACGTTAAACGATGATGATGATTCCAGTTGTTCAGATTATTCTTCAATTTAAGGATCACTTGCATGTACATACAGGTATTTTTATAAAGACAGAACCAAGAGAAATTAGCCAAGAAATTTAGGGAGACTCTGACTGGAGAATGAAATCTAAAAAGTAAGAAGTCATGGGATATCCATAGTTACAGGGATCAAATTGAGTAAAGTACTCAAAAAAAAAAACATCTCAATGGGATTCTGGAAGATTCTGCAACTTTAGAATTCATAGTACCAACTTCTGTGTTTAATTTGTTCTCACATTACCCATTTCCAATAAATTTGTAAGGTTTATTCTACTTTACAGAATTCCTTGGTAGGAGAGTTCTTTCCTTAATGTAATCTATTTGAGTTGTATCATAGTCTTCAATCTCTGTTGTCTATACAGTCAGTCTGTAATCCCTTTATCTGTACAGTCATCCGTACAGTATCATAGTCTTCAGTCCAGCTGGTCTGTAATTTTTATGCAGTTAGTTTTTAATACATGTTGTCTATTAGTCTTTATTTATGTTGTTTATGCAGGTGGTTTGTAATCTGTGCTGTCAGTTTTTAATCTTTGTTTATGAAATCAGTCTGAAATATTAATCAAAGAATGCTGCTAACTTTCTCTTATCTTTTTACTCAGTCAAAACCCACTATAAATAATAAATCAGCAACATCTGCTTCCAAAGACAATACAAACCTTCTTTTGGACCTTGATGACTGTGAGTATTAAATATGATCAAACTTATTAAAGCACTTGAATATTTGTTAGAGTATGGCTGAAAGAAAACTAAATATACTGTCAATTTGCTTTGACTAGAATGGAATTGGTTTGGTTGTAGCACAGTGATGAAGAGTTGACTGTTAACGCTGTAGAATGATTGATATTTGTATTTATTTCTATATGTGTGCATCTGTATGTACGTATGTGTGTGTTATAATTTTTAACAAAGACGAAATGGTTTCGGAGCAATTGTTTTGATCATCCTGCCACTAACCACACAACTGAAATGGGATAAGAATCTGTCAACCAACCAATGTTACATTCTCAACCTTGGGAGCACAGACACTATGGTTCAGATCTTGTTTATATCAACTCAGTCTCCTCTTCTTTATCTTGTATAAATAAAATAATTACAACTGTATATTGCAAGTAATTTAAGACAAAACATCAGTCAAAATTAGAGTATAATATTATACAAGTGTAAGAAAAAATTTAAAAGAGATTAAATATATTACTGATTTTTAGGTAGAGGGGGAATCACATATTTGAAGTTGCATTGTACTTGTGTAGATAAATTAGATTAGTTAGGTTTTGATTTGAAACCTCTCAGAAAGAGGAAATATTGAAGTCAACTCTCAATATTTCTTCATAAAACCATCACACTATACTCATAATAATTTCAACTAATAAATGAACCTCTCTATGGTTGCTTGATCTGCTAGCAGTAACAGCCAAATCTCTTTCAAACACAGATTGGATAATCTGGAGTAGACTATTCATAAAAAAAGAATGGGTTGTTATTGCTTGAATGCCTTTGATCTAAGGATTACTTGACTCAGTGTCATCTTGAAACCAAACAATAACTCCAAATATAGTAAATTTGTAGGTGTGTGGGGGTGATGGCTGGAAAACACAATGGAAAAAAATTGTTGTAATTGTTAAATTCTGTTTTCTGATATACCCAAATTTCTATGATATGTGCAAGGCCTTCAAAGCAAGTGAGATTGATACAAATAATGCCTAGCCTGACCATCAGAAAATCAAATTTCTGCAGGAAAAAACATAGGTGGGAGAGAGAATTGGAGATTCTGGTCTGTAAACTTGCAAAAGAATGAACTACACTAAAGACAACTTAGGACCCAGATAGTAGTAGTAAACTAAGTAGCCTGTTAGGCCTGCAACTTATTAGGGTGACTATGTATTCAAATATATTATAGTCTTGGAGAGAAAAATGTCTTTAAAGCCAACTTCATCTCTTTTCTCCAATGGAATAGCTCCATATTTTCTCTCTAGGTTCAGTCAAGTGAGTTTGCCTAAGATGTCCAGTATGTTAGTTTGCTTGATTTCTATGTTGTGTAAGTGTATGGATATGTATGTTTGTATGAAATTGGTTTCAGAAAATTATATGAAATTCATTTTGGACAGTGAAGTTTAATGAATTCTAAATGAATACAGGTATCCTTTGCATTACATAAGTATTGCATTCCTAAAAATCTTGCCATTACATGGAATTTCATAACACAAAATGTATTTCCCATTGATTTACATATGTCAATGGGAAGTAGATTTCATGCCCTAGAATTCCATATTTTCATGAATGCAATGTTTCTGTAAAGTGTGGGATACCAGTATATAATTATTTATGTACCAGGTTTAATTTCATTTTTCATCATTCTGAATTGATAAAATAAGTATTTGTAATACATTGAGATTGAGTCAATTAACTATATATCTTCTTCATGTCTAAATGTCTGAAATAAGTTGCTTTTAAACTCTTAACAGTTAATTCATAATCATTTGTTATTAAATTTATGGTTTTCTTGATTATTAATCTCTTCTCTAGGATGTATATTTATAATATATCTATCTATGTTTCGATTGGTTTAATCTTTGATCATCATCAGATGTCTTATTCCTGGATATAGAGCAGCTCACTGGATAAGGCTATGATTAGCCTTAGGTCAAAATATGTTTCATTCAAATCCAGTCTGAAACCATATGCATATCCAGGAAAAAGTCAAATTATGGCAATTAGAGATCCAGACAATCAAAATATAGTGTTGATATAATTATTGTAAATAGACACATTAAAGATTAATAGTCAAAATATTAAAATCTTATATCATTTTTCTTAATAAATAATATCCTTTTATGTAATCAAAACAATTATTTTTGCTATTCATGGAAGAAACTATGCTAAAAATGTTAACAATGGCCTAAATGTTTCAGTGAGCCCACAAAACATGAATGCTGTGATGACACCAGCTGCCAGACCTGTGCAAGACATCCTCACACCTATGATTGCATCTTTGGATCTATATAGCACACCTGTTTCAGAAAATTCTCCTGCCAATTATGTTAGTAGAATCTTTTACTGTTTTACTTTGTCTTTCATCCTTCTGTTATTGGTGGCAATTAAACTTCTACAGTTGATCCCCACACCCATCCAAATATAACTGTGGCATTGCACTAAATGTAGAAATTGTTAATATGATTAGGTAATGATGAAAGAGAGAGAGAGATGTTTGTATGTGTATACATATACATAGGTGTATATCTTATCAATGATCTTTTGGTAATGTATATTGATGGAAGATGTAAAAATCTGCAAGAAAAATGATAACCTGTTGCTTTTAGGTTCTTTGTGATACTTTTTCTGCCCTAGATGCACATACAATCTCTTGTTACCATCTTAGATGCAATGAACCAATGATTGGCCCATTGGAAACGTAACCAACAATGCTGTTCATAAAAAGTGATACAAAGATAGTAACTTTTGATATCTGCATATTTCACTTTGAAATCTTTTATCTTTTACCTGTGTCAGTCAATGGATTGCAGCCATGCTGGGTCACTGCCTTGAAGGGTTTAGGTGAACAAATCAACCCTAGTACTTATTTTTAACTCTGGTCATTTTGCCAAACCGCTAAGTTATGGGGATGTAAACCAACACTAGTGTCATGCAATGATGGGGGACAAACATACACACACACGCACGTATTTATATATATGATGAGTTTCTACACAATTTCCATCTAGCAAATTCACTCCTTAGGCATTGGTTGGGCTGGGGCTATAGTAGAAGACACTTGCCCAAGTTACTGAGCATTGGGACCAAACTTGAAACCATGTGGTTGCAAAGTGAGCTATGCCTGTGTAAGCATATATTCACGGCTCAATCTTATGTTAACAAAAAAAAAAAAATAAATAAAATAAGTCTTTGAGATAAAAGAAACAACCAAAAAACATTTATGCCATTATCATATTTGTTCCAACATCAATGCTGGCTGAGGTTAAGAGAATTTCTCCATGCATCTCAAAACCTGTGTTATGTTTTCTCTGCTTGAGCTATTTCAGTTTGTCCACAACATTAAAAAAAAAAAAAGGCTTGAATGTTACAACATCCAAAATCATTTACTCCTGAAACAATGATTATCTTCTGGATGGATTTATTGTGAATATTCCCATTAGAAATACAAACTTCTGATGACTATTTCACTTATATGCTAAATGAATAATTGTTTTATTTATTTAGTCTATGGCTATATATGTGGGAAGCATTATATCAAATATAAACTTTTTTCTCGTTGTTTTGATATTACTCTAGTTCTTTTTACAACTTGCTTCCAAACAGTTTTTTTTTATCAGCCTGTTGATGGTTGTTTTCCATCTGTTTCTAATTTTTTGTAAAATCTTTTTCTCTTTTTTAGACACTAAATTTCCCAGTTGTCAACAGCAAATCTTATGAACTATTAAATCGTATGACAGCAAAAGGTTTGTCAGTGAAATGCTGTTTCACAAGAACCATATCAATTTTCAACTCCAAGATGACCTCAATTGAGTTGACTTTTACAAACGAGTGTGATAAACCTATGAACAGTATAAAAATTGGGAACAAGGTATGTCTTTGACTTCCATGTGGCACTAGTGATACTGCTACTACATGTGTTAGATATGTACTCTCATACATATAGAGTAGGAAATATACCAAGAACCTCTAAAGTTTAAAACTAGCTATTGATATACACACACACAAACCAGGATCTGTGTAAATCCCCAGTGTTTAATACACTCTCATGGAGAGTTAGGTTATTATTGTATTACATACAACCCCATCCAACCCAAGCCAACATGGAAAACGGAGGTTAAATGATGATGATACGATTATATAATGTTATATATGTTTTGTACCTGTTGTTACTTCCTTACTATTGTTTCATACTGGCCACAGCAACCTGCACTGTCACACTAGTTCTTCAACTATTGTGAATCACTAAATACTGATCACTAAACACCTGGATGTTAGTGTGAAACTATGGTATGGAACTGAACTTATGTATGTGTGAGTATGATGGGGTATCTAAAACCCATTCTCATTGTGTCCCTTTTGAAGATTTAAGCCTGTGGCACTCATATTTTACTATGTATTGCAGACTACCAGAATGGCAGTCTGCAAAACATCAGTTTTACGATATACTTTCAGATAGATACCATTCTGTATTACTTGTTTAAATCTATATTGTTAGATTTGACCATTGGAATTTACATTTCTTGGTCTCTTGATCACCTACACAACACAGTGCCAGTGATAGCAACCTGGTGAAATGTAGCTAAATATATATTTCATCAATTGTGTTGTAGCTCTTTTCTTAATTTTCATAACCTTGTTGGTCCAAGTTATGGAAAACAAAAATAATGAGAACAGAATTAACCTAGATGAGATGCAGTTCAGCTTTGTGCCACTGTACCATGTAACTGTTTACTGATTTACTACCAGTGATGTTGTTGCCATTTCTCTTGTCTACAAATCATCCACTGGCTTTGTGCCTTCGAAGATCTGTGGAATAAGAGATTTCATACTTGAAAGACAGGTAAGAGTAAGCAGCCAGAAGGGCATCTGGCTATAAAATAGTGCCATAATAATATATTCATCCAACCCATGCTTGCAGGAAAAAATTAGATGTAAAAACGAACAACATTTATACATGAATATATGTTTATGCATGAGTGCTGATGTCACCAAAATATGTAGCTGGTACACTTTGTAAAGTGGTTGACTTTCAAAAGGGCATCCAGCTGTAGAAACCATACTAAAGTAGACATTAGTGCATGATGCAGTCCTCCGTCTCATCAAACCCTGTCAAAACCAATGATAGCATAGAAGCCAGACATTAAATGATGATGATGATGATAATGACAGTGTATTTGATTGAGTATGTGTGTGTCACATTCTCTACTGAATAATGATAGGTCTATCCTTTCTTTAAAATTATAATTTTACAACAATAAATCATTAATCGCCTCAAGACTATCATTATTCTTTACATTTATCTAGCTAAGTATATATTTATTTAGTTTTTCCTCTGACATTTTTCAGAAAACACCACCAGGCATGGAAATACATGACTTTCCAGAAATAAGTAAGTTGGCCATTTCCTTAAACTTTTTACTTCCCAACTCACATGAATTCATTACACACTCACACACATGGACCCACATGTTGAGAAGGTTATAAGTTCAAATCCTTCTCAAACTCTGAAGTTGTCAGCATTACTTGAATAAATACTTGTAATTCTACATGCAATGAAAATTATGATAAAACTATTCACCACACTCACCTTTTGGATAGCAGTTAAACAAAGAGAAGCAAACCTTCAGGCTATTTTTAACTCTGTATTGGCCACTTTATCTTTATAATTGTTATTGGACTATATTTCTATAATGGCCCATTCACCTTGTCTGCTCCGCTGTTCCATTTCTTTCTTATATTCACCTTTTTGTACCTTGTGGGTACATCCTGGCACCTCATCACTATCATCTCCTGTCTTTTTCCAGCTGGGGTAGCCATGTATCTCCTCTACAACAAGTCACCTAGTCTTGTCTCTCTATCATACTTTAACCTCTCATCACCTGACATAAAGCTGCCTCCATCAATACTGTACCCCCATTCAGTTGAAGGGTCTTGTCTTGCAAGTTACTTGGCGATCTCATTAGTGCCAGTGCCATGAAAAAAGCACTCAATACACTCTGTGAAGTGGTTGGCATTAGGAAGGGCATCTAACCCTAGGAACCATGCTAAACTAGACATTGAAGCTTAGCTCTCTCCTCTGGTTCATTGATTCCTGTCAAACCATCCAACTAATGCCAGCATGGAAAATGGATGTTAAATGATGGCGATGTTGATGAAATAGCTGTATTGTGCACTTACATTTTGTATTTGGCAGCATAATAAATTAAAATAATGTAATCAAATATAGTAACATCTGTAATAAACTGGTTGTTGTTGGTTAGCCCTAGATCAGCCATGATCAAGCAGATCTATGACTGAAAGACCTACTACTCTTGACTGTCACATTTGGTTTTGTTTTCCTGATACCATGTATCTAGGACCACATTATTCAATGTACCCCACCCTTTTTCTAAAGATGGTCTTTATGTGTTTTCCAGCCAGAAATCACATAGTTTCTTCATTGGCATATTTTTTACCAGCTTCTTTTTTTTTTGTTTATGCAGCTAAATCCATGATAAAACCTTTGCTTATATTTCTTTTCTTTTTTACAGGTACTCTTGCTCCAGGTGCCATCACTTCAGTATTAATAGGAATTAACTTTAATGATACCACACAGCCGGCAGTGTTTGACATTATTGTTGATGATATGCAGTATTCTGTGAAAATAAGTGCTCCTGTTGGTGAGCTGCTGCAACCCTATACGATGAATGAGAAGGAATTTAAAGCACAGAAAAGTAAGCCATTTTTTTCTCTTTTACAAAGGTCTAGTCTAAAAGTTTACTGCTGGCATACCACTGACAGATTAGGGTATAGACCTTGGAAGCTCATTTTTCAATAAAAAAACAACTTTTCTTTTCAAATCATTGATATATATGTTTCATAATTTTTCAATATTACTGTGATCATGCTAGTTACTTTGTAATTGTACAATGCTGTAAGAATTTAATGTGTTATGAAGCAAACTCTGTATCCACACAGCCATGCCTGTGCCTATAATTCATCATCATCATTTAGCATCTGTTTTCCATGCTGGCATGGGTTAGATGATTTGACTGGAGACTGCCAAGCCAGAGAGCTGCACCAGACTCCAGTCCATTTTGGATTTGTTTCTACAGCTGGATGCCCTTCATAACACCAAACACTCCAGAGAGTGTACTGGGTGCTTTTAACGTGTTGCCGGCACAAGTGTTTTTAACATGTGGCTGGCACGGATGTTTTTAATGTGTTGCTGGCACAGGTGTTTTTAACCTGTCCCCAGCATGGGTGTTTTTAACGTGTCACCGGCACGGGTGTTTCTAGATGTATGAGAAGTTGTAGTAGTCATGCATGAATGATGTAAGTTTTAATGATGTAATTTTGTTTTCTTAAACTATTTATTTTCTCTCTTTTTTTTTTTTGTGACTTGTAGGTAAATTAACTGGTATGACAGAAAACACTGGTCAGGTGGAGCTGGCCCATAACCATGGCACTGCTGAATCAATTTGTATGTGTATACATCAAACTGCCAATGTGCTACAGGTTCCATCCAGTGACAGCCAAATTTATTATTTTGCTGGCAAAACACTTGCCACTCAGACTCTTCTACTTATCACAGTCGAGAATCAGAACAGCGAGAATGCAAAAGTAATAGTAAACTGCGAGAAAATGGTAATCGG
>JAOPUL010003388.1:125849514-125860802 GCA_027564515.1 Octopus rubescens
TGTGTGTGTGTGTGTGTGTGTGTGTGTGTGTGTGTGTGTGTGTGTGTGTGTGTGTGTGTGTGTGTGTGCATGTACAATTTTTGTGGCATTAATATTACTCTTAACCCATTGCCTAGATGTGGTCTATAGGGTCTCCTTACTTGGAGTGATTTTGAGTAAAGAAAAAAGTGTTGGTGAATAAAGTTTACACTGTTAGACAAACAACTGTTTTTTAGTGTCCAGAATATGTATGAGCATAATAACTACTTTACTTACATGAGCAGTACTGATGTGTAAAAAAAGCTTGTTTTTTTTTTAATGTAAGGGTTTCTGTGATAGAATGTTGTCATTGATTTAATTCCTGTTTTGTGTGTTCCAGGGTAAAGAAGTAATAGAATACTACATCAACGAATTACTGAAGGAGAATATTACATATATCCCACCTTGGACAAAGACTAAGAAAGAAAGAAAGAGTTCAGAGGAATGTTCAGGTTTAGCAAAAGGAATGAAAACACTTAGCTGCCAAGATGCTGATGTTTGTAGTACATCTGATGCTGCCTCTTCACTCCACAGTCAGGCAGAGGGGACATCGAAAAATGCTGAAGGTTTACATTCTTCCTTTATTGCAATATTTTTTCTTGTAAGCTTTTCAAACTCAGGGTATCTGGAAAATGACCACATCGTATTTCCATGTTCAATAAGATACATTTAAATCTTACAAGCTGTTGTACTCAAATAACATCTATGACTCAATTTCGCTTCCTATTTTACCTAAGTCAATAAAATATGCACCAATAATATATTATAATTGAATTGAGTTAGTTTTGTTTAAGGAAAACAAATCAATTTACTATGATGGCACTAATCTATGTAAACAGGAACTTTTCTAACTACTGCTCATGTTTGCATATCAAGTAGTTTGGAGGTTGGCCATGATAGAAACTGCTGCTGTTCTTGTTAATATTCCAATTTGTAAATTCTTTGTTAGCATTGTTTTAGCACTACTTTTATTTTCATCATAACATTCCAAGATTTTGATTCCCAATTGAAGCATTTTTGATTCACTTACGTTGCCAAGACTTTTAGGAATGATGAAAACATCACTATTTACAATTTTCTTCCTTTAAAATGTTAAACTTCTTAGTTCTTTGTCTATTAATTAAATATCATTTCTGTTATTTATATTGTTTTCTGTGAGGGATTTATTCATAATATATTTTTTATAAAATATTTACAAAATATTCGAGTCCAGGAAGAAGTAATTGTTTGGAAGTGGTGTGTGTGTGTGAGAGGGGTAACAAAGCAAATTAAACATAATTATTTTTCTGCAGGTTCAGAACAAAATTACCGGTATTAAAAAATGTATTTTCTTAATATGGGCAAAGCTAGTTTTTGTAGAATTAAATTGATCTCAGTATATTATTGGGATTTATTTTCTTGACTTGGTGGGATGGTGATGAAATGCAAAGATTTTCCTAACTGCATTTTAAGTGAGAAACATAAGACTTCAATTCAAACACCAAAAAGAATATTAGCTTGTGGTATAACAGTGTCTTTAGGGAAAATCTTGAAGGTAGAAATAAGCAAAAAGACACGTACTTTTATTAATCTTTGTATGAAATTTCATGGTTTGGTAATTTTGTATAAAGAACTGTTATATGTTAACTGATAACGTTTAATTTATTCAGTTATAATTGTAAATAAAGTAGTTGATCATCATTACTAATTATAATTAATATTATCATTAGTTATAATTCATAAATGATATTAGTTCTGCTTATGGTCATACCTTTTTCAAATTTCTCTTTTTTCTATATATGAGAAAAGGCATAGGTATGGTTATATGGCTAAGAAGCTTGGTTTAGGACCACATGGTTTTCAGGTTCAGTCCCATTGTGTGATACTTGGAGCAAGTGTCTTCTATAGCCTCAGGCGATCAATGCCTTGTGGGTGAATTTGATAGGTGGAAACTGTGTGGAAGCTCATTGTATATCTACATATATATATGGGCGTGTTTGTCTGTGTTTGTCCACCACCCTATCACATGAGAACTGTTGTTTGTTTGTTTATGTCTAAATGAATATTTAGAAAATAATTGTTATCCAACTACATGAATAGTTATATTCTGAAATGATTTTTCAGATAAGAGAGTGCAGGCTGAAGATGCTTCTATCGAAGCTGACAAAAAGAATAAAAGTAAGTACCAGTATATCTTTATTTTATTCATTAAAGATGTTTAAATGGATGGGAATTTAAATTCATGTTATGTTCCAGTTTGAAATTTCAAGTTGATAAAATATATTTTCATAAGCCTGAAATTTCTTTTCATACTATCAAATTTAAATTCAAATCCCTGTTTTTATTGAATTTTGATTTGAGTTCAAGTTTCAATTTTAGTTCAAAAATTTGTTTTGATTTGATTTTTGACACCTTAATTTAGGTCAAAGCAAACTTTTCAGTCTTATAAATTGTAAATTTCTGAACAAAAGAACTAGTAGGAATAGAATCAAAATTTTCCTCTGTGGCTATTGTGAGGAATCTCAAATCCTGATGGAATTATTAAAAGAATCAAACACAGAAACAATAAGATCACTAGAGATATCTCTATATAAAGCCATTTTCTTATTTCAAAACAAAGGGATCACTGTTGGATATAAATTGTTAAGAAGACAGAGACATTGTATTCGACTATATTTATTTTACTGTTTTGTGAAATAAACACTTTATAAACCAATTTCTTTCTTGTCAAACAAGAACTAAACTTAACCATTTTTTTTCTATCAAATCAATAAAAAAAAAAAACCTGCCAAGAAAAATCAACACCGAATGACTTCTGAGTACATTAAATATAATGTTGCAAGCTTTTCACCAGAAGTTAACAACTTAAATCAATATTTCTAACATTAATTCATGGTAACAGTAGCACATTCCTAGAATGTCAGAAATAGAATATTTCAGCATGTAATATGTTTTTGTTTATCATTTTGTTTCTGTTTATTTTCCTGACAGTGTATTTTTTGAGGGTTCCAAATCTAATGGAATCTAATGTCTTTTCATCTGCTTATCTCCATTAGCAGTCTGTTCTCTTTTACTTTAGAAAGTAATGGAGAAAGTTTTAAAAACTTGCCTAGTAAACTCAGCAACCTGATTTCAAATCTTAATTGGAAAAGTTTAATCAAACACAGGATTAGGATTTACATTTCAGCTACATTTAGTTGTTGTTTAGACCCAGGTCAATTCTGATCAATTAAGCATTCAAACTGAACTTTTCATATTTTTTTTTTGATTGACATAGGGTATCTATAATTCCATTATTAGTTGGGATGATATCTACTCAGTTAAAACTAACCAAATTTTGCCTGTCTTTTCTGTCTTTTATATATCTGTTAAAACAATTTCTGCTCTTTTGACCCCAACACACTTATATTCTCTTGCTGCATCTCTCTCTCTCTCTCTCTCTCTCTCTCTCTCTCTCTCTTTCTTTCTCACTCCCTCTATCCAGTTTTATCTTTTGTTTCTTAGTCACTTGACCTGCTAAAAATAACAATTGAATTTCCTTTAAAGTACACTCTAGCATCTTCAAAAAGATGACCTCCAAGACAACATTAGTTTATCTAATTTTAGATACATGATGACTAAAAAAAATGATGTGATAGTCATGACTTGGACATTTTGATCATGAGTCTACTCAATCAGGGCTGACCTGGATCTAAACAACAACAACAACCCCTACTTGTTGTCCAATGTTTTATCTTAACCTTAACCACCGTTTTCTTAACCTTACTAACTTTACCTAGTTATCTCTATTTTCCTTTCTTAGAAAGTTGTAAAAATATCATAGACAATGATATTTCTTAGACAAAAAATGAAAAATAAAGCTGACCAGTTCAGAAATGGTTTATTGGAAAAACAGAAAATTTAAAACTATAAAACAATAGCACCTACAGTTATGGAAAAATTAAAAATGAAAATCTAATTTTTGTTCTGTTTCTTTGTTGATTTATTATAATTTTGTATTGTTATTTTTTTTGTCTTAGAATCTGTCAAACTTGAAAGTTCTGTGAATTCAGGAAAGCTTGAAGCAGAATATATTCAACGATGTCTTGGTCACTTAACCCCTCATCAAGAAAGTCAACTTGTACAATTACGGCAATGGCTACAAGAAACGCACAAAGGAAAAGTATGTTTCATGGTGCAATATCTACCTTCTTATTTTTAAAATTTATAACTGTATGATAGTTTGGTTGCATTCCTTATGTCTTAGAAGATTGGGAACATTATTATTAACAAGGTATGATTGATATTATATCATACAAATAATCTCCATCGTTTGTTTCCAGGCCTTCGCGTAGCAATTCCAGTTCTTGAAAAAAGTATGAATGTCATACAATTTTATTCTTCACTCTGCTGTATTTGTTGAGACCTTTGTATCGACACAAAAATTAATGAGCTACATGTTAATTACTCATAAATTTATATCCACTGCAAGAAGGTTTTCGAAGAATACTTTATTCTGTGTCTCAGTTCACTTAGTTATTAGCAATAGAATACCAGATCTTCTGAGAAAGTCATTGTGAAAAAACAGCCTACCTATATGAAATTGTCACTCATCATCTTAACACCTCAGTACCTCTATAGACCCTTGATATTCCCTCCTCACTAGCATAAATTTAAGTACATGCTTCATAATTTGACAATTTCTGTAACTTTGGATATTAAGAACTTTCAATACAAATTGGTTATATATGGTGTTTCTTACATGTTCTTGTTCAATTGCAGATTCCCAAAGATGCACACATTCTTCGCTTTTTACGAGCACGACAGTTTAATATTGAAAAAGCCAGAGAAATGCTGGTTCATTCTTTGGCTTGGCGGAAACTTCACAATATTGATCATCTTCTTGATAGTTATCGACCGTCACCGGTCATCCAAAAATATTACCCAGGTGGATGGCACTTCTCAGACAATGGTTAGTAACATCTCAAAAATGAATTATCTTTGAATGTACTGTATCTATAAATTATCATGGGAATAATAGTGATTATGCTGGTAACAGTAATTATCACCATCATTATCATTATTATCATCATCATCATTGTTATTATTATTGTCATAAGGTGGTGAGCTGGCAGAATCATTAGTGCATTGGACAAAATGCTTAGCAGCATTTCTTCCAGCCCTTTACATTCTGAGGTCAAATTCCACCAAAGCTGACCTTACCTTTCATCCTGGTGTGGGGGGGGGGGGGCCAATAAAATAAGTACCAGTTGAACACTGGGGTCTGTGTAATTGACTTACCCCCTACTCCTAAATTTGCTGGCCTTGTGCCAAAATTTGATATCATTATCATCATATGACCCCCCCCCCCCCCAGACGGGCAAGCATTGTGAACTGAACTTCTGGACAAACATTTTTTTCATTTGAGTCTATGCTTTGCCAGTTTTTCACTTTTTGGGCCTTATCAAACTGTTTACCTACAGCTCAAAGCTGTCTTTCACCTGTCATCTAGTGTTACATTCTCATTGCATATCGGTTATTGCTTTTGTATACACCGATCAGTGCTTCTGATATATTGACTATGTAACTAGACTTATGGCCTATATATCAGTATTTTGAATTTTGATACATATTGTGTTATGTTTTTGTGGCACAGCCTATTTACTCTATTATCTCTTCAAAATTCATATTAAATAGGTCATTCAGCTACTCCAAAGGACATAAACAAATATTTGAATTGTCAGACACCTATAACCTATGTTGGGTTAGGGTACATTGGCCCCAAAAGCACTTGTAAATCCTTTATATCCATCTTAATTCAATAACAAAACTTATTTCAACAATAGCGTTTTCTTTACTATTTTGATTTGCATCATTAACAAATTCCATAGAGGCTTGACTACATAACTTTTATTAAAAGCATCATTAAACTACAAGTCCACAAATTAGTGTGCAAATATTTCACAAAATCAGTCACCTTAAGACACATAGAGTTAATTATATTTTAAAAGTGTTTGTTTTCATATAGGCCATAATCGGTACTCTTCCTTTTAAGAATTACAAAAAAATAGGCCCCCCCCTCTCATTTCTGTAAATGAATCCTATGCCCATATTTACTTTATTTACTTTATTTACTTTAAGTTTTATTCTGCCTTATTTCTGCTTAAATTTTATGAATTTAAAGAAAATATATTTTAATTGTAGAATTTGTCTACATTTTACTAGATATTTTACTTCATATAAGGATTAGGTCATAAATCCCATAAACTATGGACCAAATTGATTAATCTCGTCTTTAATAGTAAAGATTGGAAGATGGTTAAAGAATGATGGTAAGCAATTATAAAATCATGCCATTGAGTTTTACTTTTTCATTTCTGCTTTTAGGGTTAGTACATATGTTTTATGGGCTGGGCCAACAGTTTTGTGGTTCAATTCCTATTGAAGTTACTTTAGCTTTCATGACTCTTGAGTTCAATTAAATCGATATCAAATAGGGATATCAATGGGAATGACTCAGGTAAGAAGAGTTTCTGAAAATATATGATTTTAAGCCTCCAACTTGAATCTTACCAATCTCTAGGTATTAAATCTACAATTGACATGTCTTTTCCAGGTGCAACTGTGTAACTCGTGTGTATCTCTCTAGATTCTCTGGAGTTGGAAATAGGCATTAGTGCTGAAAAATTAAGGGAAATATTGTAATAATTAATGTTATATTAGATGTAATTAACTGTTTTATCTAGAAACATCATTTACATTAATGAATATCACTTTGTGCATTTTGCAGATGGTCGTCCAATATATATACTCCGGTTAGGACAGATGGATGTAAAAGGTTTGATGAAAGCAGTTGGTGAGGAAACTGTGTTGAAACATGTATGTTAAATTTTTCGTATCTTCCACTTTGATATTGACATGAACAGTCTGTGATTGACTCCTTAAATTATTATAAAAAATAACAAGATAGTTGTTTTCTGTATCATTCTCATCGTTTCTCCTCTCTCTCTTCCAACTGGGGTAGTTGTGTATCTTCTCTACAGTAAGATACTTGTTTTTGTCCTTCTATAATACTTTAACCTCTTATCACCTGACACAAACCTACTTCCCTCTAAACAAGACCCTTTAGTTGAGAGGTCTTATCTTGCAAGTTATTTGATGACCTCACTAAGGTATAAAGCATACAGCTGCTTGTAACACTAATGAGGAAGCCTCTAGCAGTCTATATGTGGTCACTCAACCATCCGTAAATAGAAGCCAAATCTTCTTCAAATCACACCCTACTTACTGTCTTAAAAAAGGAAGGATGCATTGGTATATAGCCAATAGCCACCATTGGCATGTAGCCAATGTGTCTTTTAGTCTGAGGTCAACCTTGATCAAGCAGACCTATTGTCAAAGATATTCCTGCCATGACCATCCTGTTTTTATATGAATATCTAGGACTACATTAGCCAATGTATCTTTTCTTTGTAAAGACAGCAATATGTGATATAAAGATTTGGCTGCTATATCTACAAGGTCAAACAACTGTGTAAAGGCTCCATAGTTGGTTTGTTTTCATATGATTCTTTTAGATTACGCATTTGTCAACTAATCATAAAGTGCCAGCCTATCTTAGAAAGACACTTAGTCTTATGGATCATCTCAATTAGATGTAAAATAGGTACCAAACAGAAATCTAATCACAGCTCCACTATGGTTGACTATTGTTTGATTTGTTTACAAAGTAAGGACCAAATCATCTAGTGGGTTTAATAGACCTTAGTGAATAGGTTGTTAGATTCTGAATCTGTTTTATTGGGTAGATTAAAAATTAAATATATGAAGCTTTGTTTTTAATCATTTAAAATAAGTAATGTAAGTTTACAATGGAGAGAGAGAAAGTACATGCATGACGAGAAATTTAGATACTATCTGTGACATTGTTATGTTCCATATAGCTAATTTTTCTTCTCAATATAATAGATATCACGGGAAATAGGTACTTGATCCATTGCTTGTATCTCATGGCACACTAACATGCACTTCTGATTTTAGTGTGCAATTTTGACCACCTCTATCTACCATACCATTTCTATGGCTATCTATATTTTAGACAATATGTTGTTGTTTAGTCACCATGTCAGCTTTGATTAAACAAACTTATGCTCAGAAGGCATCTCAGCTACGACCATCACATTAATTTCATATTGTCCATTGTGTACTTCTTTGTTTTAAGACAGCGTGGTGTTGTTCCAAAGTGTATGTTTTTAAATATTCATTTTGATTTTCTTATTTTCTAGGTTATAGCTGTAAATGAAGAGGGTGTACGGCGAGCAGCTGCTGCAACTGAGCAACTTGGATACCCAGTTAGGTCAGTTGAGATAACTTAGTTATATTTATTTTCATTGTACCTGCAAGTGTGTGTGTGAGTGCGATTGCTTAAATACATGATTTCAAAGTCTGTCAACTATTTGATACTGATTTGTTTATACTCTGTAATGGCCAGCAGGATATTATAAAAGAAAATGGCCGAGGACAGATGAGCCAAACGTTCTACCTCTTGAGTAATCTTCATTGGAGCGAAGGAGTTATTATGCTATGTTCCTTCATGTTATTTTTGGCATGATTTTTACTGTTACCAACCACTTTTCAATATGAACTAGACCATTTTATCATGTCATTGACACTAGAAAGGCTGTCAATAATAACAGTAAAGATTCCCCTCACTATTATCTCCACACACCACATATTACTTCTTTTTTTCTCCCTGTATTTTACATTTAAAACACTTGAATTGTGAAATTCTCTTCATTGTTCCAAGAATCATTATATTTATTTTCATTGTACCTGCAAGTGTGCTCGGCAATTTAAAGAAACAACCTGACTTGTTTACTCTTTTTTATTATCTGAGATTCATGGAGAAGGACATTGTGGAAAATATAGAATTTGCAATCTGGTTCGAAAAAAGATAGAGAAATACTTTTTATTTTTTCATACTACTTTTTAAAGGTTTATTCATCATTAATAAATTATAAGCAGTGATTTAAAGAGATATGTGAATTATGTCCTAATTAATATCTTGATATATGATATAAAATATATGTTTATTTCAGTGGTTGTACTTGGATCATGGACTTAGAGAATCTGAGCATGCGACATCTATGGCGGCCTGGCATAAAAGCTCTGCTAAGAATTATTGAAATTGTTCAAGCCAACTATCCAGAAACTATGGGGCGTCTATTAATTGTCCGTGCCCCACGTGTATTCCCGGTGCTCTGGACTCTGGTTAGTCCTTTTATTGATGACAATACCAGAATGAAGTTCATGATTTTTGGTGGAAATGATTATCAAGGTCCAGAAGGAATAACGGAATTCATCAACAAAAAGCATGTCCCTGATTTCCTTGGTGGTGACTGTTTTGTAAGTTTAATTTCTTTATTATTCTTTACTTTTGTTATTCAGCTCACAGATGTCCCGCTTTTCACTTATATGCTTTATTATCGTAGCTTTTAAAGTTCTGTCATCAAAATTTGTTTGCTGCAACTGAAATATTTCTTCATTTCATTCTACACAAAATATTATGTGTGATGAATAATAGTATACATCAGATTAGTCAATATATTTTGGACTTGTAAACATATTTAGGCTAACTGTATTCTCTAAGAATTTTGGTTTAGAACCTCAATTCATATTATCATCATCACTATTGTTGTCACCATCATCGTTTTAATGCCCTTTTTCCCATGTTTGCATGGGTCAGACAGAATTTGTAGCAGACACGTGATTTGGTCGGGCACGGCATTTCAGTATGGTAGGGTAGACACGAGACCCAAAGCCATTTCTGGCAAACACAAGGTGCCAAAGAAATGTAAAATACATGGTTCTCAATATAAGATAAGTTTGTGTCGTGTTCGTCTAAGCTTGTCGTATTTTGTCTCTGCTATATTATGCTAGAAATGTGAAAATATGTCCTTAAATGAGAGTTTCACAATCTACCTCGCTGTATGAAAATTTCCTCTCCTGCCCTCCCCTCACTGCCACCAATGTGAAGGGGATTCATATGCATGGGCTGCTGCTCTACGAAGGTGGTCCAGGCACATGCACATGGGTCTCCGGACTATGTATGTATATCTGTTATCTGTTCCCCCAGGTGCAGGTGCACAACCACTTGGTTATAACATCCGTCTGTCCCTGGTATATATGTCCATCTGCCCCCAGTCTTATGTCAGGCTGCCCCTAGAGTACTGTGCCGGTGCCACGTAAAAAACACTCATGATGGCGCCATGTAAAAAGCACTCGTGATGGTGCCACGTAAAAAGCAATAGCGCTGAGAGTCCGGTGCCGGTGGCACGTTAAAACACCCAGCACACACTGTAAAGTGGTTGGTGTTAGAAGGGGCATCCAGCCGTGAAGCTAGGCCAAATCAGACTGGAACCTGGTGCAGCCCTCCGGCTTGCCAGCTCCAGTCAAACTGTCCAACCTGTGCCAGCATGGAAAGCGGATGTTGAAGGATGATGATGGATGATTTATGGGCATACATTTTCAGCATTTTGGTGTGTTAAGGGCACCGAAGCCATTTCTGGCAATACAAGGCACCAAAGGGATGTAAAATACAATTCTCAATTTAAGATAAGTCTGTGTTTTGTTCATCTAAGCTTGTCTTATTTCGTCTCTGCTATATTGTTATGCTAGAGATGTGAAAATATATCCTTAGATGCAAGTTCCCACTTTACATCGCTGTGTAAAAATTTTCACTCCCACCCACCCTTCACTGTCACCGTTACAAAGGGGGTTCAAGCACATGCACATGGGCTGCTGCTCTACGAAGGTGGTCCGGGCGTGCGCGCACAGGCCACCAGGCTATGTATGTATATTTGTTATCTGTTCCCCGCCTTCTGCGAGGTGCATGTGCACATGCCTCTTGGTTATAATGCCTGTCTGTGCCTGGTCTATATGTCTGTCTGTCCCTGGTCTAAATGTCAGTCTGACCCCAGCCTATATGTCCATCTGTCCTCAGTCTATGTGTCTGTCTGTCCCCAGTACTCATGTCCGTCTGTCCCTAGTCTTTATGTTCATCTGTCCCCAGTCTCTATGTCTTGTCCGTCTCTGGTCTATATGTCCGTCTGACTACCAATCGCCTGTGTGCTGGTGCCACATAAAAATCACTTGTGACTGTGCCATGTAAAAGCACAAGCACCAAGCGCCTGGTGCCGGTGGCACATTAAAAGCACCCAGCACAAATTGTAAAGTGGTTGGCATTGGGAATGGCATCCAGTCGTAAAAACCAAGCCAAATCAGACTGGAACCTGGTGCTGGGGGGGGGGGGG
>JAOPUL010003388.1:125880299-125893472 GCA_027564515.1 Octopus rubescens
ATTAGCAATTGAAAGACCAGTGGAAAACATTGTTTCCTAGGTCCGATCTGACAAAAAGTCGGTCGCCCATTTATTTTTTTAATTTTATTTTTTATATATATATATATATATATAGAAAGAGAGAGAGGGAGGGAGCAAACTAGCAGAATGGGTAGTGTGATGGATGTTCCAGGCCTCTGCACTCTGACAGTAATGCCTGTAATGACACTGGTATCAAGTTGTATATGGCCGTAAAGCAGCAGCCATTGTCTTGGAAAACATTGGTGGTGTGTAGAGTGGGGAGATTTGCATGGATGAGTCTCTCTTAGTCTGCCACAAAATCTTGTCCAGGCCTGTGCATACAGATGCACATATGCAGATACAGTTTTAATCCTGATTGACAGAGGTCTGCTCCTGAGAGAGAAAAGGAGTGGGGAGGAGGGTGAGTAAAGAAGAGACAGAAAGAGAGAGGGGTAGAGAGCAAAGACTAGACAAAGAGAAAGGGGAAAGAGCACAAAAATAAGACAGAAAGAGACAAAGAGACAGGGGTAAGAGCATAAAGATAAGACAGAAAGAGACAAAGAGAGAGGGAGAGCAAAGGAGGGATAGAAAGAGAGAGAGCAAAAAACAAGACAGAGAGAGAGCAAAGATGAGACAGAGAGTGAGAGGGAGAGAGAGAGCAGAGAAGGAGAGAGAGCAGAGATGAGTCAGAAAGAGATTTGTTGGTTTTTCCATTATAAACCTATTTGTTTATAAATTTGTTTGTTTATTTATTTGCAGGGGTTCCATGAGCAGCCTTCAATCCTTTCAAAGTAGCATTTCTTCTTTGAGCATTGGAACTAATCAGGGCAGCCAATCAGGCCTGAGTAGCTGTCCGTCCAGGTGATTTCAGTGGTCATCTCATCTGTGCATGATGTTGTCTCCGATTTACTGCTCGTCTCCATCTATACAGTGTTGGTTGATGTGTCCCCCAGTTTGCTGCCTTCAGTTGTTGTTGTTGTTTTTGTTTTTGTGTTGTAGTAGTAGTAATAGTTGTCATTGTTCTTAGTGTAAATAACAGACTGAGAAACATACATGCACACATCACACCACACACAATGTTACTTCACACATATATATATTTGTATGTCCATGTATATGTTTGTGTAATTGTCTATAATATATCTATATGATGATGATGATGAATCTTGTATAATATACATACACACACACACACACACACACAAATATATATACAACATATGCATATATATATATATACACTATACAGATATATAAACAATATGTATATATATATATATATATATGCACACACAAATATATATACACTATACAGATATATATTTATATATATATATATATACACACACACACACTTAAACATATACAATCCCTTTAGTTTTTAAATATTTCATATAAATTATCAATTCCAGATGAGAATTTTATATATTTATTGTAAAATGGAGGGATAGATCTGTTGCATATTCTATATTGGGAGAGAATATTGTTAGATGCAAGTTTGCACATAACCCTTTCATTCCGAAATATACAATAAACTAAATAACATAATGCTTTAAGAGATTGCTTGTAACTCGAAAGAAAGCTAAAGGGTTTTATTTCCAATAAAATGTTCAATATTAGTCAGATTACATTGTACTATATAATACATTGATAAAATACATACCAGAAATGTTTATGGGGAGAGATTTAGTTGACCATGTAGACGTTAAATGATGATGATGATGTACTTTTCTTTTCAAAGAATGTTCCGGTGCTAAGAAAAAAATATTTTATTTACCAAATAGTGTGGGGAATTCTTGTGCAATTAATTCACAGAATTGTTTTATATTCAAATTTGAACTACTTTACACACTTTATTAAAACTCTTTTGAAAAATCCTGAATATCACAATATTCTTGCTACTAAAAATCTAACATTTCTTTATGCAGTCCATTATTAGTGGTGGTCAGTCACTGCATGGCACTAATTTTGTGTCAGCAAATCAAATCTATAAAATGGTTGGAACTGCTTCATTTATGGGTCTGATAGTGTTTTTAAAGGCATGAATATCATCATTTCTCACATTTCTCTTCATAGAAATTAATATTTATCAAATTGTGAACTTTTGAGATGTAGAAATATTTTGAGACTGCTGATTTTTACTTTCCTTGACAAGTACTATTTGCTGTATGATTTTATCTTGGTTCAATCCTAGTTTCAGATATTTCAGTTAATTTTTTTTCATTTGTTTTTAAACATTTTAAAGAGTTCTATTGTCTTTAATTTTTGGGAATATTTGTTTTGATTTTGTTTGTTTTTTATTGATTTAAAAAAATTTAATTTAAAAATAACCTTCCCTTGATTTTATTTGGTACCTTATCATCAGTATTTAATTTTCTTAATTTATATTTAATTAAAATTTATGTTTTATAGAAGGTTGAGGATTTTCTTTATAAACTAAAAGATTTTTGTTATAAAAGTGGCTACATATTTGTGGAAGTGATAGGGAATTATTTTCAAAGCTGTTCAAAACTTTAAAAAAAAACCCCCATAAAACTGAAAAAGTAAAATTCAAAGTGTCCTTGTTACCTATCTCTGTTTTATCCATTGTCTTAAAATTAACATCTATTCCCCCTTATTGCATTCCCTTCTTCCCTTATTATTCACTAATTAATTTTTTTATCCATTTCTCACTACCTTCAGTCTATTTATTCAGCATTATCAGTAAACATTTTATGTCTCTGATGAAGAATTATGCCCAAAACATTAGACTCCTTGTCCACATGGCAAAATAACGTATTCCACTTTCAGACTTGTCATCTATTCTTTTATCTCATATTTCAACTCCTTCCAAAACTCTTCTAACTACCAATAACTAACTATCTCTTGTCCTTCATTGAGAACATCTATTTCCATCTCATTTTTCTTTGAATTCTTTATCTTCTTTAATTTCTATGGACACAAGTCCTTTTAGCTCACACTCCTCCCACACTATTGACACAAAAGCAGAATTATTTACCATTCATAACTATCTATACCCGTTAGTTTCCCTACCACAAACCCATATCTTTGACTGACACACTGACTCTTTAAACACTCTTGAAGTCTTTCTCACATTTAATTATCATATCTTCTGCTCTCATTGGTTTGTCTGATCATTATTTAATCAAAGTAACCCACCTCATAATCCTACCAGTCAGGAAACATTAGCCCACCAAACCCCTGATATTTAAAAATAGGTTAAAGAACATTTACTGCCAAGGGTAATCTGAGAAGAACTGGAAGAACTCTAATCAGTTAGCTGATTTGAATTTTTCCAGTTCTTCACCCCTGGCTCTTCAAGACAGCTAAACAAGTAACTGATACCCTTCCATGAAGTTTGTTTCTCCATCTCTCTTACACAACTCCCAAGCCCTTAAGTGGTTCATACTCAACTCAACTGCTTCATAAATGTTCTGCAAAGAATACTGCCTACAATGAAGGAGGCAGTCACCATTATTAGTTGGGAGGTGTTCACCTGCAAGATAGCCATCAGGAAAGCAAAGGAATTGCCTAGTAGCCTTAAGCATGACTATATTATTTGTGTTGATCACTGAAGCTGCAAAACAAGTAATACTCACTTCACAATTGACAAGTTAACTATTAGGGACAGAACTCTCCAAATATACAACCGCTTATTTCAACATTACTTCATATATTTTCCTCTCACAGCTGCCTCATTTTTTACTGTTTCTTTATTTAAAATTCAAATCATGGTTTAAAAAAGATTAAACTAAAAGAACACTAATGGCAGAAAGACATTCAAGTGTTTTACATATGTCAATTCTTCAAGAAAACACCCATTCCTTTTTATCACAGCTAATTGCATCAGTGGTTTACAAGTGATCAGACTTAGAACAACACCTACTGAGTGAAAGAGCAAAGGTTTGAACTCTGCTAGTAGCACCAGTAGTACTATTCCAAGTCCTTGGTGAAGTTACTTAACTTGCTATGGTTCAAGCCATCTCACTATAAACAGACATCATCAGGAGGAATGGTTCACCACTTTTACCTGCAGGGACCTAGTATAACTAACAAATGTTTTGTTAATTAGTAGTGCTAGGTTCAATGGAGCAGAATGTAATAGACATTGTACATAACAAACTTGTGATAAAAAATCCTAATCAAATTAGGTTTAACTAACAGTCCCTCTCTTACACATCAAACCTTCAACTGTCTCATTAATACTCTGTACTTTTTCCATGATAGAATCACATGAATTGAATGAGTAAGTGTGACACAATGTTCCATCTTAAATTTCTTGTGTCTCTTCAATTTTAGACATGTTGCAGAGTTCTGTGTTATGTTACATTGTCTTTTGATTGTCGTATTTGTCTGGTGTAATAAAGGTGGTTTATATGGCGAGAAACTGTTTTAAATGCTTTATATGTGTAGTTGAGTATTTCATATTTTGAAGTACAAATCCTGCTGGCAGTCACTTCATTTGACCTTGTGCTTTCCCTCCAGGACAATAAAATAATACCAGTAATATATAATTGATTAAGTCAAGTATATCCTCTCCCCTCTTTTTATAAATACTACCCAGCACCTAGTCAAATATAAAATATTGTATTATTTGTTGTCTTTTTAATCATGTATATGAAGAATGCTTGAGTTTATCTCATTTTTATTTATATACACGCACACACATATATATATATATATTATTATTATATATATTATGTATCTCAAAAGGGTAACAATGTGCTCTTAGAACAAGGACACATTAAACTCATATCTCTGTCTGCTGAGCTGAAAACAGGTACCATTCCTACTACTTGTGAAAACAATATGTACACAAAATTTGGTAGGGAGCATCACCCATTTCATCATGGGAGATGGGTTTAAACAAATAATAAAGAAATCCAGAAATCAAGTTATATTTTAAAATCTTGGATCCAGAAATTATATTTTATTTTTAATCCCAAACATATTTTTTTTCATTGTTTGCTTAATATTGAAATTGAAACTTACAGTTAAACTTCCACTTTTTTTATAACCCCTGTCCTTTATTCAATGAAATCATTATGTTAACATAAAAGTTCAATGAATAAAATAAAAAAAAATAAAACTCAATCTTCCTTTGTTTATCCAAACTTTTTTTTTAACTGAGTTTTTCTTAAGAAAAACACGTCCCCTCAAATTAAATAATATACTTTCATCTATCTTAAAGAACTCTGTTTAATAGGCAAATTAATTAATTTTCAAAAGTCAGAAAAGGACTTTAATATATCTTCATAACTAATTTAATTTTGTTGAGGGAAAAATATATGTTAAAACAAATATACATGAATTTATTATTCAGTTTGCTTATTGTGGCTGTTTTCTAATAGAATAATAGCAAAAGTAAGCAAATTGAATGCTACTATAGTATTTCATTAACAAATATGTTTGCCAAAAAGGTCTCCTTTTCCAGGCCAGAGATAATATTTTAACTCCTTAGTCTATGTCAGTGTGACAATCCTTTTTGCTCCAGATGCTAGCTTGTTTGCTTGCTTGATGTTACATGTAGTTGTGTGTTTTATAGTGAAATGTAGTGGAAATATCTATATTATTTCACTGACTTATTAATTTTCAATTTTTAGCATCTTTTTAATATGTAGTTCAATCCCACTGTGTGGCAAATGTTAGGCAAATGTTTTCTACTTTAGCCCTAAACCAACTGAAGCCTTGTGAGTTGATTTGTTAGAAGGAAACAGAAAGAAGCATGTTGTATATATTTGTGTGTGTGTGTGTGTGTCCTTGTGTTGACATCACATAATAATTATGAATGGATGGCACCTTCATACAAGCAGTGTCCCTAGTTTCCAGTCTTCTATGAAAACAAGTGAGGGTTGGTGACTGGAAGATCATCCAGCCATAGAAAATCTGTGTGAATGAATTCTATCTGACCCATACAAGCATGAAAAAGTGGACAGTAAACCAATGATGATGATACATGGAAGAAATATAAAAATAGAGAAACATGCAGGAAGTATGTAATTTAGGAAGGATATAGTGTCACTGCCATAATAATGATGATTGTGGCAGTGATAATGTTTATGGGCATGATGTATTTTTTCTTATAACCTAATCCATTTGATATCTGTAGTGTAGACTATCTTATTGACATCTCACATCCATCATTACCTGTAAAGTGCTATAACCATTGCTCCCAAAGTTGTCAAAACCACCACTACTACTACATTATCATCATTACTACTACCAACTGCTAACTTATCAGCTGTTAAGTATAATGGAACTTATCTGTTAACTAGAATTTATATAACTGAGCAAGACGAGAGCTGTGGTATTTAATCATATATAATTCATTAAAGCACAGAAAATCTGAATTGAAGGTGTTCAATTCAAATACCTGTTTCTTGTTCAGGTTTTAGTACATAATCATGGAGACTTTCACAAAATAGACCATTTCCTCTCAGTTGAGAGGTTAACATTTGAAAGTGCACTCCTCTTTGTCCAGCAATTTATATATGACTTACAATAATAGCTGACTTACAGGTTGATTTGTTTTTGGTATGAATTAGTCAAATATTTAAGAATTGTTCAATGGGATGTGAGACCATACTGAACACTGGATTATGGTGTGGTAGTCTTAGTTTGTTGTCTCACTAGATATGTTGACTGTGACTACCTAAGCAGAGACTTTTGGTACAAAGCATTTTAGACAGGAAATGTGACCATAATTTGTGCTCTGTGAATGTCAGTATTTTGATTTTGTATAGTGGTTATGTGTATAGGTTGTAATGTGGTGTGTGTAACACGAGCAGACAGTTTTGAATAATTCAAAATTAATTGAAGTTTATGGCAGAAAGATTGCAAGCCAGGCTAAACTGTCATAATCCATGATGCACATGGTGTAGTGTTTGTAAACTAGTCTGGAATTTTACTAGTTTTTAGGTATTTTATGTATGATTTAATTATTTCAGTCTTATTGTTTTGTAAATGACAGTCATGCATTGAATATTTGTATTTTGTGTGTGCACTAAGGTACTTAAATATCATATGTGATAAAAAAAAAAAAAGTGTTGCTTATGAATAGTACATTGGAAAATGTGTTTGTAATAGTTAATCTGCTATATCCATATAAAGACTGGGATTTCAGTCTTTATATGGATATAGAGTGTGTAGCTACATGCATGTTTTGAACGTGAAAGGATATGATGTGATTGTATTGCCAGTGAAAGATACTATGTGTACATTGTTCTACAGGGTATACATAAAGAGTGTTACCATGACAAAAGAAATGAAGAGAGAGAAGAGATTCCTGAAGTTCTATGATGTGAATGCCTTAACTAACTTCAGAAAACTATATACAACTCACAAGTTGAATACAACTTAGTGTCATTTACTTTTCAAGTAATACTTTGGTCAGAACGAAATCAAGGAAGATATACTATCATGAACATAATCTATCTTGGGTGGGAAATGTCCACCTTCAATGTAAATTAGTTACAAATAACAGCAATGGCAGGGAGAGGAACTTAGAAAATAAAGAATTTGTGGGAGCTGAAAGATGCTTTTGCTAGTATCACTTTCCACATAGCACTGGAAAACGCTTAATAAATAGATAGAAAACCATTTTTGAATACAGGGCAGTCAGTTTTTAAGGGATAGCCTTCTGCAAATTATTGACTAGTTTTTTTTATTGGAGACTGCAGGTAAGATAAATGATAAGCCCAAAGGAGATGAAAAATGACAGATAACTTGCAATTTGAAGTATGGGTTCTTTAGTTCCAGATAAGCCCTGAATAGGCAATGATCATAAACATTCTTGTTGGACCATTCCAACTTAGTTTCAAACATGGTATCTCTAGTAGTACTTTATTCAATGGTTTCTTTTGTTAAAGACAATAGAGTTTGATTTAAGGGAGATTTAGTTGTTATTTCTAGCAGGTCAAGCTATCACATTGGGGTTCTAGTTGGCTTGCATCATGTGTAGGTAGCTAGGAAAAGAAGTGTGTAGGAATCCTGCTTATATTGTAGGTTAAAAGAATTAAAAAAAACATAAGATAATGTGTCGGGATCAACTAAAATGAAAGGGCAATGGTTTGGTCACATTTACTCATAGTGACCAGGAAAAGAGGTCTGGGACAGACACAAAGAGCATGAATGGGATAGAATGGTTGACTTAGTTTGTCATCCAGTTTAACATCACCACCTGCCCATTGAGTAGCTTTAGCAAAACATTCAGACTTTGGATAACTCATCTTTATATGCTACTTCCTACAGTAGCAACACATTTCTTCCCATTTTATCATCAGTCTCAAGGCCTAGCAATAGGTATAGGGTGCTGCCCTTCTGCTCAGCCTCTCCACTTCTGCCAAATATTTTCCATGTAATCAATAGAATGACTGTTAAAGACTAGACAGAAGTTAGTATGGAAAGTATTAACGGACTTAGTAAAACCATGAGGTAATTCAGTAATACTTAGTGGAACACATGAGTTGTTATTATACTAACTAGTCAGTTAATCTGCTCGTGTTATCTCAGAACTAGTATAACAACATTGTCAATTGCTTCAAAGGTTTGTGTACATAGCTGTTTCATTGCATATACACCAATCAGTGGCTGTGAAAAATCTAAGAAAACATTCAACTATTAATGAAACTACTTATTTGTATCATCTGTATATAGCTGACATTTGGCCTTGTTTCATATTTACAAGCAATGTTTGATCCTTATTTAACCTATTAGCAAATTTTTAACATCCTTTCATATACCTAATCCAGAGACAATATTTTATTTATAATGACCATATCTAGCTCTTATCTGAACAAGTGAATCCTATACATAACATCTGGACATATATTTGATCTCAATAAATAATATTTGTATCCTGTTTAATCCTTTAGAAGTGAAACATAGCAATTATTTTACTCCAACAAGTCATATGTAAGCCTGTGCTGTTTCTTAAGTGATAGCTTTAGTGGCTCAAATGCTATTTTTACTTTTGCAGTATATTACAATAAAAAGAAGAGTGAATAAATTCAGGCTAGTTTTCTGTATCCTTCTTAAAGATCCTAAATATTGTTCATCAAGGTAGGAATTTAATTTCAAAGTTTGGGCCATCAGATTAGATACCTTTATAGTATTGTATTAGTTGCCACATGATTCTAGATTCATTACCATCACGTTATATACATTTACCGACTTGATCCATGTCCCTATAAACCATCACTAATCTCTTTCAACTTTGGTGATTATCATTAAACATACTAACTTTTAACATTGGCCATAAATTTTGCAGAAAGGTGTCATTGATTAAACTAATCCTTGTGCTTCATTGCTACTTTATTGTCCCTTGAAGGATGAAAGGCAAAGTTCATTTCAGCAGGATATCATTAAATATTAATTACCAGAGAGATATGTCCCATACTTCATAAGTCATAGGAGTAAAAGTCTTTCCCATGATAGAGATTATTTTGAGCCAGCCAGTCAGTTAAATGAATATTATTGCTCTCTATGCTATACTCACAGGAAGATTTAAATTACATTCTGGAAACTGATGAAACAGTCAGCAATTTTACAGTGCTACTGCTGCTTACAAATGCTGAATTGTTCTTACCTTTGTGGTACCTATTTTCAATAAGGTATACTGAGTCATTTGAGAGTTAGATATGTTGGCCACCTAACATCAGATGATTTGCCTCCAATGACTAAAAGGTACAAAAACACACCACAGATCCTTCGGCTAGTTGACTAATGCCTGATTGACTCAGCCATGTATGACTTTGAACCCTTACCGCACAGGAACCAAGTTAACTCTTTTTTTATAGTGGGGTACTTTCTGGAATTTTCCATATTTCGTATGACATAGTATACACATTTTATTTTTACTGACCAATAGAAAAAGGTTGCAAGAACTGATTTGCATATAATTAGCATATTACACCACCAGCTTGCAGGGCAAGAATTTAATCAGTGCAGTTAAGATTAGTTACCTGCCCGTTTAGTACTAGATTAACTTAGACTGACTGACCAAAGTTATATGAAGAAATGAGTACTAATCCAGCAGTTTTCACAAGAAACAGTTGAGAAACGTGTCTCAATCACCCAACTCAATAACCAACAAATTATAACTGGTTTTTGTTTGGATGGAGATGAAATGTTAAGTTGGTCTAAGTGACGTTTCAGTTGAACATTATTTGTATGTTCTGTGTAATATGAACTTTGTCTCTCACCAATTACTGCACTAATTCTGTTGTTGACAACAATGACTACTACTACTTTTCCATGCTTGGGTTAGATGAAGCAGATATTTCTACAGCTGGATGCTCTTCCTGTCATCAATCCTCACCCGTTTCCAAGTAAGGTAATATTTCTCCTTGGTCAGACACATTTTTATGGAAGACTGGAAATGAATGACACTGTTTGTATGATATTTGTGAGTGTCATACAATGTCAAGACAAAGAGAGACAAACACATTTATATGCAACAAATTTCTTTCAGTTTCCATCTACCAATCCGGGGCTATAGTAGAAGACATTTTGCCCAAAGTGCCATGCAGTGGGACTGAACTTGAAACCATGTAGTTAGGAAGCTAATTTCTTAACCACACAGCCACACCTGCAAATATATATATATATATATATTTGCAGGTCTAACCCATGCCTGCATGGAAAAAGAGACGTTAAAGGATGATGATGATGATGATGATGATATATATATGCTGAGGGTGCATTGCCTAGTGGTTACAATGTTGCACTCATAATGATCACAAGATCAAGGTTTCAATTCCTGGACCTGGTGGTGTGTTGTGTTCTTGAGCAAAACACTTTGTCTCATGTTACTTCCACACCTGATGTTCAGGCTATGTTGATTTGATGCAGGGAGTGAGCTAATGTACAGCACATACATTTGAGTTTCATCATCCTCCTTTAACGTCCATTTTCCATGCTGCAATTGTGCAGGTTGTTCAGCAAGAAATTACAGAACTGTATTTCTCAGACGAGAGATCATCATCATATATATATATATATATACACAATATATCAAGGACAAAATATAGAGTTTATCCAGTACATAGTATCTCATTGTTTGATCTAACCACAATGTTATTATAAATAGGTTAATAGTGTTTAGATTCAGGTCTTGTTTAGATGTGTGTGTGTAGTTGATCTAAGTGCTGTATTTAAATGCACCATGGATGAATGATTAAGAAGTTAGTCTCTCACAATCATATATGGCATACTGAGCAAGTGTCTCTCTACTGTAGCCTTGGTTCAACCAGAACTTTCTAAATGAAATTGTGTAGACAGAAACTGTAGAAGCCAATTGGATGGTTGGTGCATGTAATTGGAGAAGTACAGACTTGTTACACACTGTTTCACACTAACTACTTAAGGCTTTGTTGAAGGTATAATACTAAACAACTTACATACTAATTCAATGAGGAAATAGTTTCACCACTACAAAATAACTGAATCACTTGGGCATATCTTTTATCTTTAACTTGTTTCAGTCACTAGACTGTGGTCATGCTGGGGCACTGCCTTGAAGAATTCTAGTTGAACAAATTGACCCAAGTACATATTTTGTTTTTCAAGCCCGGTACTTATTCTCCTGGTAAACACACCAACACTGGTTGTCAAGCGGTAGTCAGAGACAAACACATAGATGTATGTATGTATATATATACACATAGTTTCCATCAACCAAATCCACTTGCAAGGCTTTGGTTGGCCCAAGGTTATAGTAGAAGACGCTTGCCCAAGGTACCATGCAGTGGGACTTAACCAGAAACCATGTGGTTAGGAAGCAAATGTTTTACTACACAGTCATGCCATGCCTATAGTTAAGTTGACTGAACTGAAAACTCATGGTTAAAAATTCTAGAACTAACTAATGGTAAATTACTGGAAATCCAAGTCTCAGCATGTATTTAGATCACAACTCAATCATTTCACTTATTCCTCAAGGTTGCATTATGAAATGGCCAAGATATTTAACAGCTCAGTTCATCTAATCCTGAATAGGTCCACAGTTGGCAGTGATAGGACTTTATTTCATCAGCTTGTAATATTCAGATTCAATTCCACTGACATGAAAACGTACTTGCGATACTTTAGCTTCATATTGAGGGAGAAATTCTCTCTAATGTCTTTCTTACTACAGATGCCAGAATTGAATGCTGTCCAGATACAAAATTGGACTAACAAAAATAGTTGTTTAGCCCCAGGCCAGCTCTGATTGAGCAGACCTATGATCAAAGTCTTTTTTCATATATCAAGGAATACATTATCCAATGTGTCCTAACTTTTCAAAGGTGTGATTTAAGGGAGATCTGACTACTATTTTTAGCAAGTCAAGTAATCATATAGTTTCCCTTGTTGGTTAGTTTTTTCCTGCAGGTGGAATTGAACCTCAGCACTATTTTCAAGTAGTCTACTGCATCTACTAACAGTGATGAGCTATACCAACAGTACTACCTATGTACGGTTACAGGGTAAGATGTGAGTAAATTACTTTGGCTTTTGACATAATGCAATACCGATGCGAAGGCAATATACAAAACACTCACCCCTTGGCTCTGGTTATCTGATAGAAGAATATAAGTATGTAGCATTTTATGAAGATGTTAGTATACTTCTCAAACATTACAAATCAATCTGGTATGAGTTTCTCCACTTCAGGGTTAGGACTAGTAGGGGGTGTGGCATTGGGGGAGGTGGGTTTATGTCAGGTGTTGAGAGGATAAAGTATGAAAGAGGGACAGAAACAGGTGTCTCACTGTAGAGAAGATACATGGCTATCCCAGCTGGAAAGAGAGAGAGAGAAAGATGGTAGTGATGAGGTGTCAAGGTGTACTTTTAAAGTACAAGAAAGAGAATAAGGACAGAGGACTGGGTGGGTAAGTTTGCAAGAGTGTGAAAGGAGAGTGACAAATTGTTAGAGATGGGGATAGAGGTGAACAAGTGTGGCAGTGATAAGTAGCAGTGCAAAAAAGGTGATGCAAACCAAAAAAGCAACACTTAAATACAAGATGTGGTTCCTTGATCCATAGGATCCTGTTGAACCATCCAACTCATGCCAGCAAAGAAAATGGTCATAAAATTACAATAATATATATATATGATAGGCACGGCGTGGCTGTGTGGTAAGAAGCTTGCTTCCCAACCACATGGTTCTGGGTTCAATCCCACTGCGTGGCA
>JAOPUL010003388.1:125906843-125919922 GCA_027564515.1 Octopus rubescens
TATATATATGCAGGTATGCTTATATCTGTCTATATTTCTATAAAAATATGTGTGTGCGGGGGGGTTGACTGTTTGTCTGTGTGTGAGTCTCCCTGTGCGTCAGTGTGTGTATGTATATTTTTAATGTATATGAAGAGTTTAGATATAGAATAGTAGAATTCATGACAATTATCAGAAATATACTAACTATTAATTAAAATCCGTTATTTTGCAGGCACAAAACGAGAACATAAATGAAAATTTATTTGCTTCTTTTTGTGATTAAAGGGTTTTAAGAAACATCAGCAGTGCCAGAAATAAGAGTTAAGATTCTTTAACGTAATTACAATTAGTGGTAAATTAATTTTCCTCTTTGGTCTCATATTTTGCTTGCAACATAACGACCTTTAATTAATTTATACTATATAATTTAGCGATTGGCTAAATCATCCATATATTTATGACAATGGACTAAGCGATTGATGAAGCGGTTTTATTTAGGACTGAAATTGCAATTCAGACGACTCTAGCCTTGCCTATAATTGTTATCTCCCCTTTGTGAATGTACAAAATGGGTATGATTAAGCAGGTTAAAGAGTTTTAAATCTTATTTCTATGTTTATATATTTTTAATATATTAGGGAATAACTAGTATTCCAGGTTATCAAGATGTATAATAATTTACTCTTTTCTAATGAAAAGTAAAGGTAGTAAAAAGGATATTATAAAATTTGAAGAATATTTGGGATCTAAACAAATTGATATGCAACTCCTATTTCAGGACAACCTTATTGTGTGCTACAAGCGTAGATATTAAGTCAAATATAATAAAATAAAATAAATTGTTTAAATATAATATAAATAAATAAAAATATAATTATTTTAAAAAATAGGTCTTATCTTATATTAATTATTATTCTGTGGGGGAAGAATGTAATCACTACACGTGTGTCTGCGCTGGTGGGGTGTGTATCAATTTTATACTTAACACGTAAATCCACCAGTGCGTCCTCCGGCTGTGTAGATTATTATTATGTTTATCTGACCTACAGCTCGACAGCATATCTGTCGAGCCGACGGAGTGAAACATCATATCCTAAAGCATTCTACATATTTAATTCCTTTTTCCTATAGTTTCTAATATAAGTAGTTGTATTTACTAATTAGCCTAGTATTTTAACTAACAGTTTGTGTTAACAAAATATGATTTGTTATGTTAGTATTGATAAACGAATGTTTTACACCAAATTATTACAAGGAACATATTAATTAAACTACTTATATTTTAATTTATTTATTTTATATTTCAACAATTTATTTTATTTTATAATAGTTGAATTAATGAGGTTGTCCTGAAATAGGAGTTGCCTATCAATTGGTATAGATTCCAAATTTTCTTTATACATACATATATATATATATATATATATATAAGAAATGAACAATAAAAGACAGCAACAGTTAAGAAGAGGCACTTATAGAATGTATTGGATTCACGCTCGTATGGAAGAAAGTGAAGGAAAAAAGTACGTTTTACGTTCGAACATGGCTCTTCGTCGAAAAGAGGAGAAGGAAGGATCTGGTGAGAATGGAAGAAAAACCTGAAAACGTGTGATATATATACGCAAATATGTAAATACACAAACACAGATTTATACACGCATACCTCTATGTATATGCACAAATAATATATATGTAAGTAGTTATTGTAGTCTTACAAGGACTTGAATTTCATCCCTTGAATAGAATGAAGTTTGAAGGGTTCGAAATACATTTTAATCCGAATGTGCAATGCAACGTGGGGACGGTTGATGTGGTAGAATATATCCGTGAATCTCTTTCAATTACCGCCGGAGCTGTAAGGATATACGGGGTCAAGTTTTACCCGAAAAAAAGACGAGACCCATGAAATTTTGCAGGTTTTCTTTGTGTACTTTAATCGTTCGAATCTGAAATAGTATTTGTCTGCATTCAGATGCTTATTTTGAGGAACGAGCTTGTAATACACAATGCCATTCCAATCAGATCAGATACTAAGCACCAACTCCTTCGGATACTAACCGGCTTTTGGAGGGAGTAAAGGACGTCAATTACACTATCTCCCGTACATTTTTGTTCCACACAGTTTTAAATAATCCATTTCCATTGTTATCATCTGAGATTATTCTTTTCTTAATTGAGTCGTGATGTTGCGTCTGAGCGGATAATTGCAGATGGAAATGAAATCAATAATTTTTTTCCGCTCAAAGGAGGTATATAAAAATCAGCGATTCACAAATCCAAGTGTTCTTAAATGCCTTATATCACTCATACGTGATGCATGGAGGAACACTAAGATGCCTCGTGCCGAGTGATTGTAAATATTTTTCATTATCATTTCGATGTTGTCACCATCAATTACTGTAAGCCTGTCTGAACGTTCATGTCTTCCAGATTGAAATGTTCACTCCTAAACCTATCGAACCTCTTAAGAAGAGCCATATGTACAGCAGTTCATACCTTCCGTAAATAAAGAGCATTCAGTGCCAACATATATATATATATATATATTCGTATATACGCTTGCGAATATATTTATATACATTGTAGAATGTATATATATGTATATATATATATATAGACATATATGCATATTATACATATATAATTGTGTGTTTGTGTGCGTGTGCATGCGTGTATGTGTGTGTGTGTGTGTGTGTGTGTGAGGACGGAGATTCAACGGATTCTTAGGGATTTAAGAACTTTTCTTCAAAATCAGAACGTTCTTGGTTCTGTCACGGCGTGTTATGAAGCTTGTTCGTTGTTTTCCACAACGTCTGTGTGATGGACGTGGGCCCTCTGTGTCTATGCGCTTAATAAAATGATTTTTGTCACACACTGTGTCACATTCGTTACATTTCTAAGGTTATATTAAACTTTTGTATAACATATGTTAATAATCTTCGATATCTAAATGATTTTTTGAATGTGTTGTCTGCTTTTAAAAATATATACTAGCACAGATTTAGAATGTCTTATGCACGCATCTACAAAAATTACTTATTTATATGAACGCAACAATTCAAATTGTCAGAGCCTACCGGATCCTATGATGATCTAATGAGTTATGAGTTACATATATAATGTAAGTCAACAAACAAAAAAAACATTATTTTCGGAATTTACGAAACGGAAAGAATAACTTTAGCAATGAGAAATATTGCAGACTGCATAGTGCAACTTTACCGATCATATGCGTTATATTACTGAGCACATTTCTATTAGAAAATCTGCTCGGCACCATTTTTTTTTGTTTTTTGAGCATTTAAACACTTTATTTCTTGACAGCATTGGGTTTTCTCCCAATGACAGGTCAGAGATGAAGCGCACAATACTCAACGTTTATATCAAACATTGTTAACAAAAACTGTAGCAGTGCGTCTTGATAATAACTACGAAGAATGTAGCATATTTTTCCTTACTTTTTGTATTTTTTGTAGACTTCAAAACAGTAAAACATTAAAATAAAATAAATGATTCGACAACTGATTCTTCACCTGACCCAGTTATTTGAATGTGTGTGTTCTTCAAGCCATGGAATCATGGAATCATCAGAAGTGTTGGACGAAAGGAGAAATTAAGAAATCAAGTGTTATTCGCTTTCTGATAAATTGATGTTTTTTCTGGCCTATATCTGATATATTATTTGATAACCATCAAATTTCGAGGTGCGTTCGTCGTATCTTAATTGGTATGTATTTCGTATACTTATATATAGCACTTCATTACACATACAAATGTTATGTTTCTTTCTCGGTATGTCTCACTCACGGAAAGACGAGAAGTCAGAATAGCATTCGATATGTATTCGCAGTACATAATAATTGTAATAAGATGTTTGGCGTTGTGAAATATAAATTATCGTGAGACATTTCTCATAGTATATCTTGTCAAGTCTTTGCTACAAATCTAATGGAGGAATATTTAGTTTCAAAATGTAAGAAACGCTAACATTGCAATTCTTCTAAAAGTGAACGTAACGAGATCTTTCAAATAACTGTTATTAATTGTGCAAATAATAGGATTAATTTTGTATTGCACCTTATTTCTGCACTTCTATGTACGTTATATATGACTGCATACTAACGTGTCCATTTAAAATCTAAAAAATAATGTATCATAGGAATTTCCAAATTTGGTAAATTTCAAATTTGTGATGGATATATTTGATATCGTTAGGGTGGCAAGCTGGTAGAATCGTTAGAAGACCGGGCAACATGCTTAGTGGTATTTCGTTCATCGTCACAGTCTGAGTTCAAATTCCATCGAGTTTGACATTTCCTTGCACCTTTCTGCATCGATTAAATATGTACCAGTTTAGAACTGGGATTGATGTAATCCACTTAATCCATTCTCTAAACTGCTGGCTATGGGCAAAAATTTATAACGTATACATAGGATATTTTCTAGTTTCTCTATCGGCTATGCCAATAGACTATGGAACATTCTAAGTTCCGTTACAGAAACGTGTTCTCTCTATTTATCATTCCATTTTCTCTCTCTCTCTCTCTGTCTCTCTCTCTCTCTCTGTCTCTCTCTCTCTCTCTCTCTCTCTCTCTATTGATATAGAAATATCTTTATCTTTTAACTTTTATATGTTATGTTTTTCAGTCATCAGACAACGGCCTTCCTTGGGTAAGACTTGAATAATTTTTAGTCGAATAAATCGGTCACAGTACTTATATTTTGAAGCCTGTTATATATTCTATCGATAACTTTTGCCGAATCGCTAATTTACGTTGGGCATAAACTCACAAACACCGGTTGTCAATCGGTGGTGGGGGACAAACACAGATACAATGACACGCAAACATTGCACATAGATATATACAAATTTAAATGAAAATAATATTCCTGTTTTACAGAAAAAAGAGTTCAACAAAATGTTCAAGCTTTAAATGTTTATTAATATAAATTGTTTTTTTAACTAATGTTGAGCCTTCAACATTTTGAAACTAGAAAAATTAAAAGTAAACGTTAATTGGCATTTTGAAATGCTCATCTCATTAGGAAAGAAGACTGGTTTTTAAAGGAGGGAATGGAGCCACCACTTCAAACCACATTAACTATATCATTTCTTTTAGAAGCACATGTAGTAGAATTTAATGGGTATCAATGACGGCAGTAGGCGTATAATAGAAAGGAGGAGATGATAGAAAAAAGAGGGCAAGTAGAGGAGGAGCATGGAACAAAGGTAGGTCCAGGAAGAAGGATAGTGGGCAATTGGAAGAAGAGAGATGGAACGAGGTGAAATATGGAATGAAAAAGAGTAAAGTAAATAAGGAGGAAGAAGAGAGAAAAGGAAAAGAAAAAGAGAGAGAGAGGTCTTGCAAGAAGGATGATGACCAAGAGGAAGAGAACAGATTGAAAATGGAATGGAGGAGAGAACAGGAAAAGATAGAGGAGGAAGATAAGAGTAGAATTTATTATTAAAACTGTTTTTTGGTTTTGTTTTTTTTTCAAAACGTGCAAAAAATGGCAATTAAATTGTTTTTATCTTTCCGATTTAGTTTCTAAATTTTAAAGGTTCAACATTCCGAAAAACAACAATTTATTTTTTTTTTAAATGGAAAGATTGAACATTTTGTTGAACTCTTTATTCTGTAAAACAGGAACATTTTTTCATTTAAATTTCTTGTGATTTAAGATTATATTTCGATTCCACCACTTTTTGAAAATATCAGAATTATACTTCAACATTTATGCTTATTAAAAAGAAGAGTTGTAGAGGATAAGTAGGAGTAAACATGAAAGAAGCCTGAAATATAAGCAAGAAGAGATTCTAGAGAATATTATGTTAAAAATGTTATATTATTATTGAGAAACTTATGTTAAAAACGATTGTATTATTACTGAGAATATTATGTTAAAAACTTTGCATTACTTATTATTATATATTATAACTAGATTCCCACCGATCGGAACAACCCGTGTCTCAACGTGTTTACGCGGAAAATACTTACGGGGCATGATTGGCACTCTCAAAATGCTTGAAACCAAGCTAATATAAGCAAGATGAGCATAGACTACAAACACTGCAGGTGTCAAGTGGGATTGTTCTTCTCATATGTCGATTTCCATGCACGTGTAAAAGAACATGTATAAAAACACACAGAGAGACACAGACACACATACACATACACACAGAAACTACGTGCCAAAACACAAACACACACACACGCATTATTGTATCATTTTTCTTTCATACCGCAGGCATTCCTAAATCCCCCTCCTCACTAAGCAAGTTTGGTGGGAATTACCGCTTTGTCACCGACAGTCCAACCAAGTAGTATATATATATATATATATATATATATATACATATACATATATATAATATTTCGTAGCCACGCAATTGTGGGAGGCGTTTCTCAAGAGAGGACGCCGATATTGCTGGAAGACGCAGTTAAAACTCGTCTTGTCCTGTTTTCACAATAATACGGAATTAATCTCTCAGCTCCGAAATCCAGTCCGCTCCACGAATCAAGCATGATAGCCCGTCAATCAGTACATAAATTCTCCCATTCACGAAATTCGTAAACTGCCCTATATTTAAAGCGTATTTGGTTTCGTTCATCGTCTACGGACATCTCATATAATTTATATATATATATAACATAAGATTAGAAGTTTTGATATAAAACTACCTATACATATCATTTAACATCCATCTTCCATGCTGGCATGGATTGGGCAGTTGATAAGAGCTGGTGAGAGAGAGGACTGCATCAAGCTCCACTGCCTGCCTTGGCATGGTTTTTGCAACTTGATGCTCTTCTTAACATCAACCACTTTACAGAGTAGACTGTGCGCTTCTTACGTGGCACCAACACCAGCGAGGCATGGTTTTGATGGCTGGATGCCCTTCCTAATGCTAAACACTTTACAGAGTGGACTGGGTGTTTTTTTTTATGGTTGGATGCCCCTAATGCCAACCACTTTACAGAGTGGACTGGGTGCTTTTTTTTTATGGTTGGATGCCCCTCCTAATGCCAACCACTTTACAGAGTGGACTGGGTGCTTTTTACATGGCACCCAAACTGGCAAAATTTTGAAATTCTAGTCTTACTCTTCCTTTCAAGTTTTCTTTCTTTTTTTTTTTGTATTTGTAAAGTAATACGTACTTTCTTAAATAGTCACAAAACTTGGGTTTGCAGAGGTTATGGACAAATTGTGGCCTGCTAGATTTTCTGAATGGCACACCTAATGAAAAATTACCTTGAATCTTTTTTAGTAATGTGACCCACCCGATAATGAACTATGTCACATGCGGCCCGCTTCTCAAAAAATGTTGCTCATGCTTGCTATGCGGTTGCTCAACATAGTAGAAATAACATTTAAGTCTCTCTTGAATAACACATTGTCTTAACCCTTTCACTGCCATATTCTACTTTAGTCGAATTTCTGAGTACTCAGTGCCAATTGTTATAAAAACGGGAATCAACAACATAACTTGACTGGAACAAAGTGTTTTTTGTCAACTTAAGTTGAATATGGTGCTTACATGGAAATTCGACTAAAGTTGAATATGGCAGTGAAAGGGTTAAATAAGGAAAGGATGCATTAGATAATTTTTGGTTAGAATGGAGATGACTGAAATACCTTTGATCACAGGTCTGACCAATCACAACTGACAACAGTCAAATTTATTAAGTAGTCAAAGAGAAAGTTTGTATCATGGATTATATTTTATTTTAGGTGGAATTCTGGTTTAAGCACCCCATACCCTCATAACGTTTTTTATTTTTTGGAATTCAGAAAAGTTTTGCGAATTTGTGTTCTACACATGGTTATTCATACAATCAAGAAAAAAAAATTCTTTTGTGTGATTTAAGGGCGATTTAGCAGTTGTTTTTAGCACATCCCATGACCACCTGATACCTTCGTTTCTTTGTCACTCTGACATGTACTGATGTTTTTCAATATTTTTCTCCCCATAAACACATTTAATGGAATGATGATGCACGCAAGGGTTGTCCATTGCTAGAATTTAAGCAAAAAATTCGGACTGACCGTATTTTAAACAATGATTTTTTTAAAAAATTCGAAAAAGAGTGGAAATGTTAAGGGGGTGGGGGGTGGGGGGGTAAAAAAAAATTTTCATTTCATAATCGTATGAATTTCCGTGTGTAGGACACAAATTGGCAAATATTTTCTGAAAATTAAAAGAAATACAAAATTAAACCCCGCCTTTTTTTTTTATTTGTTTCTAAAAATGAGTGTCACAGCCGAAGGAAGATAGTTACAACTATTAAAACTGGGGTTTGCAACCCAATTTCTTTTTGTCCGGTTCGATGGACGTGAGAGTTGGCGAGTGCAGGACTTATACAGTAATACGATAGGTCCAGCATTCACCAACACAGCCTCACTCTACCACTTTAGCAACAGATGGCTTCAAACAATTTGAAAAATCCAAACATCATAACCGCAATTGAAATACTAGTTTCTAATATAGTAAAGGATACAGTATAGCAGCTTCTAACATTCAAATATGATATACTTCTATCTGACTCAGGGAATCCGATGCAATTCTATGAACAGTTAACATCTCTCTATATAATGATCATATATGTAGTTTCCAACTAGCAATAACCATACTTTGGATCATCCTCACTGGCTATGGCAACGACGACAGTCACACCCACACTGCCACTACCGTTGTTGTCCCTAGTCAACTATAACTGAGCAGATATATGATGAAAGGCATTCCAGCTATAAGTATTCCATCTCTTCTAAGACGGTATAATTCGATGGAGATTTGGTTACCGTTTCTAGCAAATGGAGACTCCCTCTTTGGTTAATCAATATGCTTATACATGACCAAGTAATATTGAAATACATTTAATCTAATTTAATTGTAGCTTTGAAATTCTATCTCCGAAATTGCCGACTGAATTAGATAAAGGTTCATAAACCCTAGGTTAGGAGCTATTTTTCACTTTGTCCCTTCTCAACAAACTTTCAGTTCTTGTTGTGGTGCATGTGCAGAGATAAAGGGTGTAATTAAAAAGCGATTCTAGCAGGTCAGGCGACCACAAAAAAGCTTCCTCTTTGAATAGAAAATAATTTTGGTGCAAATTATAAATCAACATATAAAAGAATGGTCGTCAAAGCATGCAAATACTATTTATAAACGACATTATTTCCCATACGTGTACATTAGCTTATTGGTTGGTGTCAAGTGAGACAGCAAACCCTATTTTGGATTATTAAAAAATAACAAAAAAACAAATGAAAAATATGCAATAAAGAAATCAATTATACTCAGTATATAAAAAGTGTAGATAATATTGCAATCATTCAATATATATATTAATTAATTACTTGTAAGGACACCGTATTTCGTTATGAAACCATAACATACTGCAAAGTATATCAAACGCTTCATAAGTCAACATATTCTTTAGTGTGGAGAAATTTGCCTAACTTTAGATGCCCATGTGCGTGTGTATGTATATAATGTGTACGTGTATGTTTATAATGAAATGATAAAAAAACAATAGATATTTAATTCAATTAATCCCTGTCGATATAATTTACGGTAATTCGTTAACTATAAAACTAAATACTACTTGTGTATTTACAACACGTAACCACTAGTAAAATGAATAACCAACATAAGGCCATCTCAGCTGAAAAGAAAACAAAAAAAGCTCAGGTGCTCTTATCACTTCTGACAAGTACCCGATTATTTCTGAAACACACACACGCCAGTGCTGACTGTTAAGTATCGTTTCGTTTTGAGTTAGGTTTAAAATAAGTCTAAGATGTGTATAAACATGTATGAAATTATGTATACATTTAATTATAAATTTTTATATACATCATATACAAATAAAATATACATGAAAATCTATTTTCACTGTTAATAGGTATATTTTTATGTGTATTTATTTGGTCAATGAAGCTAATCCTCACTTTTTTTGAAGGCCCAATAAACAACGTCGATGTCATCTTAATGAGCGAAAAAAGCCAGTGCATTTCTTATTTCCTATGAGGAAAAGAGCAAAGAGGAACATTCGAAATACCCTTATTCCTTCCTCATGACAAACCAATGTATTCTATTTTCTAGTATTTAGATAGACGTTATAATATTGCGAGTATTTTGCTTTCTTTTCTTTTCTTAATGTTTGTACCGGGGTTTAGTGTGAAATGAATATTTGTAAAACGATTTGATTACTATAACATAATTAGTACAGAATAAATAAAATATTAACCTGCTCATTTTCTGTTATTAAATTCCCAACCACATCAGTTGACGATGTTAATGGATAGATAACTCTTGTACAAATGGTTCTGAGAGGTACTCGTACTTTTCTTTAATTGATATTCCGTGTCAGTTTCAAAACATCTGAAAAAAGCACAAACGTCACAAAATTTCCCGTCTTTCTATTTTTATCAGAACGAAACAAATGTCTAAAGGTAAAAAGAAAAAAAAAGTCCCCATTACGAACGAATTATAACACACTAAAAGAAGAAAAAAAAAAAAAGATCTATTTTGTATTTGGGTGGTAAGAAGCTTGCTTCCCAACCACATGGTTCCCGGTTCAGTCCCACTGCGTGGCTTCTTGGACAAGAGTCTTCTTCTATAGCCTCGGGCCGACCAAAGCCTTGTGAGCGGATTTGGTAGACGGAAACTGAAAGGAGCCCGTCGTATATATATGTATACATCTATGTGTGTGTGTCCTTCTGTAGGTCCTCCACCACCGATTGACAACTGGTGTTGGTTAGTTTACGTCCCCGTAACTTAGTGGTTCGGCAAAAGGATGATGATGATGATGATGATATATATATATATATATACATATATACATATATATATATACATATATATATATATATATATATATACATATACATATACATATATATATATGCCTGGGAGTTGCTTATTTGCATGACGTGAGAAGGATTGCTGGGAAACCATCGGAGCCAGCAGCTGAGTTTGCGTCTACATCATCTATTGCCAGTATTACATCCTCTTCTTTGACGTTGATGTAATCCATTGTTACTGCCTTCCTTTCTACATCTGTAGTGGTAAAGAATTCTACAGGTTTGCTGACTTGCATATGCCGTAAGGATGAGGTGAAGACACTTTTGAATTGTTCAGTCAGTGTATATATATATAGAGAGAGGGGGGGAGAGAGACGGAGATAAAAAGGGAAGTTATGTTTTTAATTTGATTATTTTATACCGTGAGGAGAGGGTGAGAAGAGAAGTCGAAAGAAATTGAGCAACTAATTAATTAATTTGGGTATTAAACTGGACAGCAGTACAGATTAAGTCAAAATAGGTATAAAGCGGATTTTATCACCTTTCCATGTGGAAGCGCAGATGTAAACAAACAAGGATTTATGTCTACTTCATAAAATTAAAACACCTTAACTTTGGCTGCATAAAATCTCTTCTAGGAGTTAATTACTTAGTCCATTCAATATTATTGTTAATCAATTTAGTAACTAAGTTATCCGGATTTCTGTGTATTTTATACTGTATTTCTTCTGGCCACTTAGATTTTGTTGTTTTTTGTTTTTTGTTTTAAACCATTATTTTTCTGGCCACGTGGATTCAAACATTTCCAAGGTTGAGTACGAATTTTATAGATATAATGTGTTCATACTTATAATTAATATATGTCTCAATTAAAGGCGGCGAGCTGGCAGAATCGTTACCACGCCGGGAGAAATGCTTAGCAGTAATTCTTCCGACTTTACGTTCTGAGTTCAAATGCCGCCGGGGTCGATTTTGCCTTTCATCTTTCCAGGGTTGATAAAGTGAGTACCAGTTACGAACTGGGGTTGATGTAATCGACTACTCCCCTCCCCCCAAATTCCAGGCCTTCGTTCCCAGTATAGAATGGAATATATGTCTCAATCACAAAATATCATTGATATCGTACTCAACCAATCTTTTGCAGTTTTCTCAGGGCTTAAGTCAGGAGTGATAATCACATGTGCGAACGGCATATGTTTGTATGTATGTATGTATGTAAATATGTATGTATGTATGTATGTACGTATGTATGTCTCAGGTTCTTCTGTGCAGTTCGGCGCATCGAGCAGTAAGAACTTGCCAAAGGTCGCGATCAGCGGCAGCCTTCTCTCGTCCATGCCAGGTGATACCGACCGCCAACAGGTCTTTTTGGAACGTTCTTCGCCAGGTTGTTTTGGGGTAACCCCACCTCCGTTTGCCTCTAGGTGGGGCCCAACTCATCGCTTTTTTTGAGTGTCGTTTGTCAGGCAGGCGCTGAACATGGCTAGTCAGGTGACATCGGCTTCTACGACCATCCTCTGTAGTGTCTCTGACTTGGCTCTTCTTAGAATCTCTTCGATTTTTCACATGGTCGCGCCAGGACACATGAAGGACCGTTTGCAGGCACTTCTGGTGGAAAACGTTCAGCTGCCTTTCTATCTTTGTCGTGCTCTTCCAAGTTTCACTTGCGTAAAGCACTGTCAGCAACATGATGCTCCTGTACAAGCGCAACTTGATCTTTGTGCTGATGCCCGTATGTATGTATGTATGTATGTATGTATGTATGTATGTATGTATGTATGTATGTATGTACATTATGTACTTTACACAATTATAAATTCCTACAATTTAACAACCCTAGAATATCTTGATATATTTCATTTAATACTTCGACAACAGATTATGTAAATTACATAAACTATTAAGCAAGCAATTTAAATATGCAGACAATAAATACTTACCAGAACCTTTCTCTGGAGAGCATTCAGTATCATCTCAGACAATAGTTTTACCAACCGCAACTATCTAATTCTATTTCTTCTGCTTCATATATACTACAGGTTATTCAAGTCTAAGGACAAGGTCCAGGAATGTCTCCCCACCCAACCAGGATAGTTGTGCAACTGAACGCTAACTTCTACATTTTAAGGATTAGGTTTCTAAGGATTAGGCGCAGGCGTGGCTGTGTGTTAAGAAGCTTGCTTCCCAACCGCATGGCTCTGGGTTCAGTCTCACTGTGTGGCACCTTGGGCAAGTGTCTTCTACTATAGCCTCAGGCTGACCAAAGCCTTGTGAGTGGATTTGGTAGA
>JAOPUL010003388.1:125975088-125985144 GCA_027564515.1 Octopus rubescens
TATATGCGAGAAGCACATGAATGCAAAACAAGGTGGAGAAAAATAGCACTCGAATACCGAAGGTAGAGTGATATGTTTTTATTAAAGCTGCATAAAAATCTTCACGAACTGTTACTCAGAGTTTCGCGTTCCTATACGTCAGACAGTTGTGATCCATACTGAATCAAAATTATGATTACACATGTAATTCAATTCAATTCACTGAATAAGCATTTAAATTTGATTGGGTGCCTGATTTCCAAAACAAAATTATTAATAAAAAAAACGTTCATAATGAACTTTTGTTTTTCTGCAAGAGCACGTGATAATGTCCGTTTATTTTCGTGACATTATCAGTTATGATTTCAACTATTGTCTTTGGTGACAAGCCAAGCGGTGTGATTAAGACCGTTTTCAAAAGTAGTGGCCTTAGCAGTCAAATAAGTAGCAGCAGTAGCGATAATGGTCGTCGTAAATTTATCTCCCCTCTCCATTTCCCCCAATATAACATACATATAGTTTCAGTGTTCCTAGTCCAAAAAATTTAAACTTGGTCGATACTTTCTTATGAAATGCATTTCCTTGCTAAAGCGTTCATTTTGGCTAGCATTGTCTTTGAATTTGTATAATGGGAAAGTTGTGAATATTTATTGGATGCATCTTTCTATGTGTTCGCTGACAGATATTTTCCTGTATTCCGGAATTCTAATTTTGGATTTATGCACCGCCATCCTTTCACGCAAGCTGTTTTTTGTATGTCCAATATACTGCCGTTTGCATCTCGAGCATGTAATTACGTAAACCAGATTTTCCGATGCACATGTAAAGTTTGTTTTTATGGTAAAATGTTGGCTTTGTTCTAATCGGTATTCCGATCATTCTATTATGTTGATACAGATCCCACAGTTGGGCCTCCCACACTTTTTTACTGTCGGCTTTGTGGTTATTGTTGAGTATAATTTGTCCTGGGTTAAAATTCTCTTCATTGATTTTGGTTGTTTCTTACTTTTGATGATTGCGTGTGTTTGGAGAATTCGATTCATCTTTGGGTCTCTCTTGAGTAGAGGTGTGCTATGGAGTATAGTGTTGAAGGCCTCATTGTTATGTGGGTTGTGTGTGGAGATGTAATGCAGGATTTTTAATTTTTCTTCCTTCTTTGGTCTTGGTTGTCTAAGTTCTTGTGTATTAAATTTAAGGACTCGTTGGATTGTATTGTCGATTAAGGGTTTTGGGTAATTCCTATTGATGAGTGTAGTTTTTAATTCCTGGAAACGTGTGTAACGAGTGTTTGTGTCTGATACTATTGTGCAAATTCTTTTGGCTAAACAGAAGGGGATATTCATCTCGGGAATCAAATGGCAAGTACTGTTTAGAATCCGTGGGTTTGTAATAGATATCTGTCTCTATTTTGCTCCCGACTTTCTTAATAAGCATATCTAAAAACGGTAGTTGTTTCTGGTTATACTCTATCGTAAATTGGAGGTTTTCACTTATTCCATTTAGAAGTGTTTTGAATTCATTAAGTTTTTCTACACTTTCATTCCAGAGGATGAAGCAATCATCGAGATATCTTTTCCAGTTGTTTTGAACATAGGTTGAAAAGGAGTTTCCATATTTATCGAGTGTTCTCTGGTATAGTTTAATTTCGAGATAGCCCATTACCAGGTTTGCAAAAGAAGGTGCAGTCCGTGTTCCCATAGCCGGCCCCGATTTTTGTCAGAAGTAGTCATTATTAAATGTAAAATAATTGTTCTCTATGATAAATCTTAGACCTCCTATTATGAGTTCTTTTCTGATGCGAGTGGGGAGTTCATAGGTGTAGTTGTTTAACCAGAATGTGATTGCTTCTATTCCTAGGGTATGGGGGATGTTTGAATAGAGGTTGACTACGTCGAAGGATACTAGCAGGGTTTTCTCATTGACCGTTTTTGGGAGGTGGTTGAGCATGTCTAGATCATCCCTTATGTAGCTCTTGATGTGTTTGAGGAAGGGTTTCAGTAGAGTGTCTAGGAAGTTGCTGAGGTGGTGGGTTTTGCATACTGGACCTGCTATTATTTGTCTTAGTTTAAGGTCATTAGGTGAGGGGACCTTGATGATTATGTCTGTAGCTTCTTTGCATGCCTCGCTTATTTTTCTGCTTTTGTGGATTTTGGGGATACCGTAGAATGAACTTGATTTGCACTTGAAATTGGTAATGTAATCGAACTCCTTGTCTGTGAGTCTTTCTCGGTATGAGTTAATTAATGTGCCGAGGTTATTCATTATTCTCCGCTGACTATAGTGTTGAGCCCTTTCGTAATATGCCTCATCCCCTAATAAAGATAGTACTAGATTTTTATAATCTTCCGTGTAAATTATTATTTCTTCTAGTATTGTATGTACTACATATTCTTGTATATTAGTTTCAAATTATGTCACATGGCCAGCAATTTTGGGGGAGGGGTAAGTCAATTACATCGACCACAGTGTTCAACTGGTACTTATTTTATCGACCTCGAAAGGATGAAAGGCAAAGTCGATCTCGGCGGTATTTGAATTCAGAACTTTAAATCGGAAGAAATGCCGCTAAGCATTTTTCCCGGCGTGCTAACGATTCTGCCAGCTCGTCACCTTTGATAGTCTTGTATATTGTTCTGAATGTCCCTTCTAGTCTATTCTTGTATGTTTTTGTTCGCTCATGTCTACCTGTAGCTGTTACATTATATCCCTTGATTGAATAAGTCATTCCTCATACTTCAATTGGCAAAATGGGTAACAAGTCTTTATGCAAAAGTTATCAGTAAGTGACTGGCTTCCTATCCAAGGAAAACGCACACAAAAGGATTCACGAAAGCGTTAAGTTTGATTTAATAGAAATACGATTTTTAAGTGTTTAAAACATGATGCGAACTCGCCGTGGAATTGTTAGAATTCAGTACATTATTTATTAGACAATTGAAATGACGTGCTTACTCGTCCACATTAAGGAATGTAATAGAAATGAACTTCGTAAACGTTTAAAATAAAATATCACCCTATTACCATTCCAACACGGTCTTCACCACCATCGCCGCCGCCGCCGCCAATTGATTTTCAAGTGTAAGACCTTTGCACTTATGCATCGAGACCTTTGTAAAGGAATCAACAATATTCGGGCGGTGCATGTCATCATCGACAGAAATAGAACATTAAAACATTGACATATTCACTGCCATTGTTCTAAAATGTATGCTGATTCTGAAACTGCAGGTTAATACTGCAGGAATTCGAACCCCAACCACAAGATATTCAGTTAGGGATCACGAGTGAGCGGCCACAGTTTCACGTGATTGATCTACAAATCGACCAATCGGCATGAAGCTGTGGTGTAAAATGGCTCCTCTGATGATTTAAAATTCGCCCCTTTTTCAACCTATAAAAACCGTTTGGCGCCTGGCTGAGCCAGATGGCCTCGACAGACCGCCAAGACCAGATAGCCTCGGGCATTCGCGTAGATCACCTTGGGCACTCACAGAAGGCAGATCGCTAAGACCAGACCACCTCGAGCAAGAAATGACTTCGGACACTCACATATGATGTACCACAGCTAGCCTTCTACAGACACAACGAGGTTCCCTCCGCCCAGTCGGCGGTTATATTATCAGCATCTTTCTTTCGTAAACAGCCATCCAACAATAATACGTAAAATTTAGAAGTTCGTGAGTTGCTTCATTTATTATACACGCAACCAGCTAGACACCACAACAATGGTAACGAAGCATCCACGCGACACTACGCATTGAAAACAGTTTGTCCAACTGAGAGATGTCTAACAAAGATTTTGCTCTTGCAATAAACACACCTCAATATAGACAATTTAATGGTTCAAATACTGCCTTATTAGTACATAGCATAATCAACGAGCCAAAGAAGAAGTGTCTACGCCAGAAGGGAGGAAGCATTCGCCTACGGTTCGAAGTTTCGCTCATTTTCAAATTTGAATCTTCCCACCGACAAAACTAGATAAAATCCCATACGATAGAAGTGCTGTTTAAGCTTTAAGATCAAAATAGTAATTTAATATAAGTGGATTTTGTAGCTGAAGTATGTAGGCTTCGAATTGACAGAGTCGTTAAAGTGTTGGATAGAGTACGGCATTTTCCTCGACTTTCTTCAAATTATGCCGATGTCTACCTTGTCTTTCTTCCATTTAGGGTCGATAAAAAAAGTACCAGTTCAGGACCGAGGAGTGGTGGAATTGTAAGAGCGTCGGATGGAATATTTGGTGGTATCTGTTCCGGATCTGGGTATTCAGCTATTTTACCGAAAAGCGGCAACACTTCTGACAAGAGTTGTGGCCGATAGATAGTAAAACTAATGGAAACATAACTTTCTTGGCTCAATCGGAAGGTAAACTGCTACCAACACCTTGCATCTTAATGAAAGGATTGGCAAAGCTCAGAAATGTTGCGAGGGACTGATGATACGGCAACCTTTAGTTGGTTTGAAAGGACTAGTATACACGTGGATTTTCCATCGGCTAAATTTCTTGAAAAGAAAAAGACATACTGCCAGTAAGTGGTAGAAAGCAGTGATGTTATTTTCAATGTATGATTTCCCAAAAGTAAATATTTTCAATATCTACATAGAGTTTATAAAAATCCAGAATAGATGAGCTGCTAAATTTCAATATCTACTAAGTATCATTCGATTGTAAGAGAATTAACTCGAGTCACATCGAAAACAGTTTCGTATATTCGTGGTTCTAGCTTAGGATTTGGTCAATTTCGAAGCCTCTTTTGAAATTGATCTCATAGAATGAATACTCTGCAGCATTCTTCACCAATAGATTCCGGTTTCTGTTATTGCCGGCTTGCAAAGTGCACCATGCAGTGGGTTTTGCCTTTTTAAATATATATATATATTTCAGTGGAGTTACGAACAATCGCAGCAGTAAGGGCTGCTGATATGAGCAAGAAGAGAGGTAATAAGCTGATCCGGTCTTTATAGTTTCAAACTTAAATCATTTACGTAACTTGAGATATCAATAAAAAATGCCCAATCCTATTAACCATTTTTAATCCTCTAATTTTTTAACATTCAAGAAGAGTTTCACTTCATCTTTTAGCACATAGAAGCGCTTGAACATGTACTCTTTGCTTAGCTAATAACCCTCTTAATAATACAATAAATCACCATATACCGCTGTTAGGTCCTCCAACACATCTTTAAATTTTTTGTTATTGAATTTCCTTTTTTTTTCTTTCTTTTAAGTTAATACATTTTGTTACTACTTTCATCACATTGTTCATTATTAAAGAACACCCATATGAATATTATTAGGGAATAAGAGAACGATTTGCAGAGTTCTTTTAACGGGTTTCCAATTATTTCTTAATTAAAGAACCAAGTCCTTTGTTTGAAACTCTACTATAAGATGGTGTACCGTCCATAACTACCCCGTTAAGACAAAGCGGTGGAAGAGTGATCGTTCAACTCGCTAGATAAACAGAAAGACGAGCTAGTTAAAGATGGAATGTCTTTAATCAGGGCTTTGCTCCATCGACTGGCGCGGAGTTAAGCAACTGCTAAGTTTTTTTCAAAGTCAAATCAAAATCAAAACATCAGCTTTTGTTAAGAAGGTTAAAAAGATTACATTTTATCAGCGCTGTTAGTATCAAGGCATTGATAAACATTCATATACATTGATGTCTGATAAGGAAATGCATGCATAATTCACGTTTAAATTACGATAGTAATATTAATCTGATAATAAATAGAACAAAACACAATCTACGAACGTTGAAAAAAAAATCTTCTGAAATTGAAAGAAGTTATCTTCCCACAGAGAAACAGTTTCGATCTGTTTTACAAAAGTAGAAGATACCTTTTTATAATTGGTATTTAACCAAAGAGATCAAGGTTCTATTTCTGAAGTAAACAATTCTCTCCGGCAACACTTTTTCTTTTATCAATACTAACAATTGCAGAACAGGTTGCTTCTATGCAGTTTACAATATTAATTTAAAACTTAAAATTGAAATAGGTAAATGAATCGTAAAAATGCAGCTAGCATTCAAAATTATTATAATTAATTAGTAAAGACAATAACCAATAACCAGTCTTGACATAACTTAGTGTTTCCTACTGGCTATTCATTCCCATTAACAGTATCTAACAAAACAAAATAGATACCCGCCATCGTGGTGGTTGGTGGGAACAAAAAACAAAACAAAAACAAACTAATATCAATTGGCTGTAATAAAGGTCTGACTATTACATTACACATTCTTATGTATTCCGACTCATGATTAACATCAGAATATAAGCATTGGTGGTGGTGACAGTAGTCGATATTTCAAGGATCGGAAGAAATACCACATGGTATTCTGTCTAACATTCTAACGACTGTACTAATTCGCTTTCTTTAAGATGCAAAGTAAGAAGACTCAATAAATTCACGCGCGCGCGCACACACACACACACACACACACACACACACAAACACACACAAACACACACACACACACACACACACACACACTGTCGTGCCTTTCGTGTTTCAGATTCTACAATATTATAATTATCTGGTTAATTTTTATTACATGATTTTATCCCAAACAGGGTTTGAAACCATTGTAGCATAAGGGAGTACAAAGAAAGAAAAGAAGGGGCCTACAAATTCAAAAGCTGTCGATTGGCAGAAAGATTTAAAAGACTGAATATCATAAACCAGAGGAAAACAAAACGATGGTCGTGAGTTCCAGAGAGCAGCAGTTCAAGGAAAGAAGCTATTATTATAAAAATACTTATGGACTAACAAGAATCTCAACAGAGAAACGATGCTCCTGGGAAGAAAAGAGGGTGACACGTTTAAAGGTCTTGACAGCAGAGGTTACGAGACCAAAGAGTTCATCAGAGTAGTGGCTTTATAGAAAAACACAAAACAGATATATTTCGACGATAAACCAAAGACTCCAGTCGGATAGTGACCATACAGAGACAAAAGATACTCTTAGGAGTAAAACATTCGCGATCACAGAAGAAAAACCCAATCTTCTTGGCAGCTGGCACGGCAATGGACTGAGCAAAATTGTTCCAAGAGAGATCCTTGGTCAAAGTCAAACCAAGAAGTCGGATACAGTAGCTTTCTGGAAGATCAACCTAGCCCATAGCAATGGAGGGAAGGAATGACTGCCTATAACGATTACTTGTCAAAAGCTTTGTCATACCAGCATTAAAAGTCACCAGCCAGTTACAACCCCAGTATTGATAGTGTATGACTTTAACTGCCAACCATCAAAGACCACCTTGATTTTGCGATTTGAAAGAAACGACTTGATGATGTTAAGGAAAAGCCCGGACAGATCATAGCCTCTGAGGTTATGGATCAGCCCAGTGTGCCACACTCTGTCAAAAGATTTAGCAGAGAACTGCTTAGCAATCAGTTCAACCCTGTCTTAAAGTTGTAAAGAGCCGGGAGAAATGACGCTAAGCATTTTGTCCGATGCGCTAACGATTCTTCAAAACTCATGTGACATCTGCAATGGAATATGGCTCCAAAATCCCAAACTGCATCTAAAAACACATCCTAGACTGCATATAAAGAGGAAGCCATCCGTCTGATTGGCAAATAGTCATGTCACTCATCAATACACTTTAACTTCTTGTTCACACACACTATCTCCTCCTTCTGTCTGCTATATCGCTACTACAATGATCTATACCTTTTTCAAGGTAATAAATTGCAAACAAGCCATTTCTAAGGACCCGAACCGATTGAAACTCCGTCCTCACCCAGGTTTTCTCTGCGGCCGTCGACAAACATATGTTAAAGTAGAATATCAGCCATATTGATCTCACCAACCAAGGAAGGGAGCAAATGTTATGGTTTCTGTTCCTTTCTCCAAATTAAGACAAAAATAAACCATTATAAACTTTTTCCGAAACAGCAAGAATGGAAGAGTCAAGGTTTCCACGTCAAGTCTTATTCAGCGAGCTCACTTCAGGGAAAAGATCTTCGAAGATACAAGGACCAACACAAAACAATACTGAAAGCTGCTGGACCTAAGCCTAAATCGTTTGAAACACAATTCCGAGACCGTACCAACTGGCGGTGTTCCATCACCATTGGAACCAACAACTTCGAAGCCACCAGAAGAAAAAAGGAAGAAATCAAACAACAAGAGAGAAAGGCTCGTCAAAATCAACCTCGTCCTCCACCACAACATTACCATACAGTCAATGTCGTCGACTCTTCCATGCAAGAATTGGTCTACTAAATCATCAACGCTATCACCATTAAGGAAGCCTTCAGCAAAAAGAAATTAAATTCTCTGATATGAGATAAAGCCGACAACATGTTATAATCTCAACATTGAAAAGAATATTTTAATATAAGTTATCTTCTAGGTCAATAACATTTCTATGTGAACTTTTTTTTTTGTTTTCCTTCAAATATTCCAGTCTTTTTATGTACCTGGGGATTGTTTTGTTAGATGGGGATAAATAGTTAATTAAATCATGATCTAAAATTTCATTTTATAGATATCTGAAGGATAGAATTACAGTTGACATAAATTAAATTTAAAATGAGAACAAGAAGCTATTAAATTAGATACAGCCATCTTGGATAGCTAACTTGGGCACGTTGGTAATATAGGTAACATTATAACAGCATAAAAATTCATTGAATGCAGAGCTCTATTTTCATTAGACGTTTAGACAACTTACCGTTACACGACTAAGCCTACCATGTACAATATAGAATTGTGTTTTCTGTAATTCCTTTATTCTTTAAGTAGTGACTGACCATCTAGTAAATGGCATTGCTGCAATCCTCTTTAACCGGCTCTGAATACAGTAATAGATCTATTTGAGAGTTCAGGGGAAAAATAGATAAGTTCAGTTACCGTGATGAGTGAAGGCATTAACGTTTCGACCCTTGCTATTCATTTGAGAGTGAAGATGATGAAATTGTTTCAGACGTTGTTAGCAATATATACCTGTCCACAGTTCCAACAATAACACAGCACCATTTTTTCTATCATCCTCACTCTCAGTCGAACAGCAAGAGTCTGAGATATAAACGTCTTCATTCCTCATGGTAATTGTAGTTCTTATAACAGTTTTCATTCCATCTATTCATCTTTAATGCTTATATCCTTATCTCTGTTAATTGGTATCTCAAATTTATGCGAAGTTTATTTAGAATCCTCATCAATCGCTACAGAATTAATTTGTAGATTTGGTTCCTGTAAAAATCTGCCTTTGAAAATACAGGTTAACATCTAGGAACCAAGCTTCCTTCTAACTATCCTGTCTAAGTTGATCTCGCTCACCGGGACCATTATCGTGTGACCTATGTGACAGATACACAAATTACGAAACATCTAAGTTGTAAATCTTAAACATTTACAAGAGTTGTATTGATTCATTTTTCCCAGTAAAGGTTGTATACCCAGGCAAGTATCAAACAATTTGTTTTACTTGGAATGTATGTTGAATTTTTCTAAGAGGATCCAAAAAGTGTGACGTAGGTGACATCGCAAAAATTATCTTTTTTCACCTGAAAATATTAACCGCTAATTCCTCTGAATTTCTCCAGAGCAGCATAAAAAGCTTTCTGGTGTTTATTTACATTGATCTTGAAATTTCAAAAAATGCTAATGAGTTTGCTGGACAACAATGTCTGTGGTCACATTGTTCATTTACTTGGTGTGACGTGTGTGACAAAAATGGACGTGACGTTTTCAAGACAAATATTTTCTGTATCTCCCAAATAGTGTAGACCTGGAAGAAACTGTACCAATATCGATATCTTGTCGAAAATGAGCCGTCTCAATATACCTCTACAGGTATATCTTTTATCTTTAACTTGTTTCAGTCACTGGACTGCGGCCAAGGCAGAGGCATCGCCTTGAAAGGTATTTAGGCGAACGAATCCACCCCAGTACTTATGGTTTTTTAAAAATCCTGCCACTTATTCTGTGTGTCTCTTTTGTAGAACACCGGTTATCAAGCGCTGGTGGGTGAGGGGGACAAAGACAATGACACACACACACACACACACACACACACACACACACACACACACACACACACACACACACACACACA
>JAOPUL010003388.1:126110588-126122055 GCA_027564515.1 Octopus rubescens
GTGTGGTGATACTTCGACAAGTAGGAAAGCACTCGATCCGTAAAGAGAGTAATGATAATCATAAAATACCACAAGTCCAATTTTTTTCAACTACCCAAGGGTTTCTTGGACATGGCGGCTTTGATTTTTCAACTATATATATATATATATATGTGTGTGTGTGTTTATATATATATATGCCCAATGGCATTGTAAGCTACCAAAAAAGGCAAAGGAGGTGTCTTAGACAGAAGAAATAATAAGGAATCATACTACTGGATCAGGTCAGGAATGTCATGCTGAGAGTCATAGAAAAGTTGATCTGTATTGAAGTAAGCCTATGTGATATGCAGTTTGGTTTTGTATCTGGTAGAAATACTATGAATGCAATCTTTCAAGTGAGGCAACTGCACAAGAAATATTTGGTTAAAAGAAAGCCACTATTCCTGGTATTCGTTGACTTGGAGAAGCTGTTTGACAGTGTACCATGTTCAATAATTTGATGGTCATTTAGGAAACTAGGTGTAGATGAGTGGTTTGTGAGGGCTGTACAAGCAATGTATATATATAGGTGCAGTAAGTAAAGTGAGTCAACAATGATTTCAGTGACAAATTTTGTATGAAGGCAAGAGTTCATCAAGGTTCTAAACTCAGTCTCTTCTATCCATTGTAGACGCGCAGCTAATCACAAAGGAGCTTAAGACTGATTATCCCTGGGAACTCCTATATGCTGATGATGTAGTTCTTGTACCTGAATCTAGTGGAATGAGAGAGGAAATTCCAGGAATGGAATGTAAACCTACAATCAAGAGACCTGAAAGTAATCTCAGCAAAGACTAAGATTTTAGAATGAAAGAAGATAAAACCTTGCTTATTAAGTAGGAAAGAAGACTGCATCCTGGTATCTTCAGAGAAATAACCTTGCTCAATATGAATAAAATTAATAGGTTTAAATTCCTTATATTGTACCCAAAGTAATTATGGATACACAAAAGGTATAGAAGAATCACAGGCTGATGTACTCGAGTAACACACACTATGAGAATACCAGAAACAGATTCTCTTAAATGCCTAGATGGCTCAATAGAAGTAATTAATAGTTTTTTTTTGTTTTTAGCTACTACAGCATTTTGACTGGGTACTGACTGAAACAACAGCTCAGCCACTCAAATGTGGATGTGATATATTTCAGCTTTGCCAAGACCTTTGATAAAGTTGATCATGGAATGATATGTCGCAACCTGCATGATCTTAGTGTAGTTGGGAAACTAGGGGGGTGACTGAGTGACTGTTTAATAGGTAGGAGTCAGACAGTTGCAGCCAACAATACTCTTTCTGAGAAGACATCAATTCTTGACAGAGTCTCTCATCTGACTGGGACAACTATTGTTCATAGTGGTGCTCTCAGACATGTCTTCAGCCACTCTCACCATCTATGCTGATGATGCAAAAGTACCACAGGCAGTCAAGGTCCCTAATCATAACTCAAAACTACAGGAAGACCTGAATGAAACATATGAGTGAAATGATAAAATTAAGATGCAGTTTAAAGCTAAAAACAAATGTCAAATGCCTTGCTATTGGCTCACAACCAGATTGCATTCAGAATACTGAGGATCAGGGGTTATTGAAATCCCAGAGTCACTGTCTGTGCAGGACCTGTGTATCCACATGTGTAATGAGGCATCAGCAATAATGTACGGGTGACTGGCTGGGACACCACCATGAAGGGTTTTAGCTGAACGAATCAACCCCATTACTTATTTTTGTAAAAAGTCTGGCATTTATTCTACTGGTCTCTTTTGCCGAACTGCTAAGTTACTGGGACATAAACAAAACAGCACTGGTTGTGAAGCAGTGGTGAGGTACAAGTATAAACACAAAGACATACATGCATAAAAATACTGAGGTCGATTCATTCATTCGACTAAAAATTCAAGGCGGTGCCCCAGCATGACCGCAGTCTGATGACTGAAACAAGTAAAAGATAAAAGATAAAAATATAAAATATTAGATTTACAAAAGAAAGATCGGATAATGGGGTGTTCATACAGGGCCAACTTAGCAGCATTATAGGTGCCCGGGCAAATCAACGCACTGAGCCCTATAATATTTATTCATTGACAGCAAGCCACAGCATATATAGATTAGAATTGGGCTCCCGGCCAACTGCCCAGTCTGCCATCTGCCCATGTCTTAAGACGGCACTGCGTCCATATGTTTCCAGTGACTACAAATGACACATGCGTAATGAACTAATTCAAACGGCGATGGGAAAAAAGTGGCAAGTTTTGTTTGCTGAATATTTAAGATTGAAATATCTATTTATTCAATTTTAAATACTTGAAACATCTTTTAATTATATTTTAAACATTGATCAATATAAATGTTTAATTTCTCTTAAATGTTTAATTTATCTCTTAAATTAAAACATATACTGTAAAAGAAATTTATGAATATTCAGTAAAAAAGAAAATAGAAGGAAAATAGAGAGGAAAAATATCAGTAAATATATATTAAAATAGAGGCATGCTAATTTCCTCAATTATATATCGCGCCAAGAGAAAACTGGTGTTTCATTCTAAAAGCTATTGAGACAGCCCAAAATACTCACGGCAAAATTGCACTTGCCTCATCTAATACTTGTCGTCGGCCCAGCACCTTCCATCCTCCAATGTCTCAAAAGCCATAGATTGAAAACATAATTTACCGACATATTACGGTATTTCAGTGCCTTATTACATTGTTGCAGATGCAATACCCCCCTCCCTTCCCATATCTGCATTAAGGACGCGTGACAAAAACAAACGAGGAGCTAACGGTAGCGTTCCATACCTCTTCCGCGTATATAAATAGAAATTCTTTTAAGGAAGGAAAATTAGAAATTTGAAACGTCTAGACATCCATACCTTTTTCTCTCAAAAGTATTAATGCTCAAAGTGAAGTTTAATGGTTGCAACTGGTGATTGGAACCGAACTGCAGTCTCATATCGTTCAATGTTATTTCAGAAAATGAAATTTCGAAATAATGTAGCGTGGTGGACTCAATAACCTATATACCGCCCCTACAGATATTAACCCAGAGGTCGATGTTTGTAAGTGTGATATAGTTAACTGATTTGGTCTTATTACATATTGGTACTAATTTTTTTTTAATCTGTGGGAAGATGAAAAAAAAAACCATGTTGTCTTCGATGAGATTTTATCTCTCAACAATAGGATAATGATGTAAATATATGTTTAAGGCCACTATCTACACTGCTTTAAAATTTAAAATAGCAAATATTCTATAATAATGGTTCCAAACATTGGCACACGGCCAAATTTTGGAATAAGACAAAATTTTGGCAAAAAGACCGAATTTTAGGTGAGGAGAGAAGTCGATTAATTCGACCCCGAAAGGATGAAAAGCAAAGTGGACCTCGGTGGAATTCAAACTCAGAACCTAAAAAAAATCCGGAAGAGATGTTAATAATCATTCTGTCCGGCGCGGTAACGATTCTACCAGTTCGGAACTTTGCTAATACTTCATAGTAATAAAAGAAATCCTACTATCCTATTTTAAAATTGTGTAAATTTAACTAAACAAGTAAACGGGTAATAATTTAAGGGAGATAACTCTTCTTCACAGCATCTCAGTTATGCTACTTGTATAATCTTCGTTGCTTGTTTTACATTAGCTTGATTATTGGTTACATTTTAAACAGTGAAATATACAGCTATAAGGAGTTATATACATAGAAGAAGATAAAAATTACTATTTACTACACAGTTTCTGGAAGGGTTCACTGAATAAACTGCATCCCCATAGGCTGGTTTTGGGGTTTAAAATTTCTCGGGGGATAACTTTCCAAGAGAAAAATATATTCTAAATTCCCTTTCATCTTCATGTCACAGTTTAACATGGAACCAGTGGGAATTAATAACTTTCTGGTTATACACACAAGAGGAATTAACTGAATATGCAAGCCAAGGAAATATCTGTTTGTTGTTTTTAATGTTGACATTGCGTACATCAATGAATTATACAAAAATGGGATATTACTTATCAGTGGCCTAACATAGTCACAGGGACAGTTGCTCAAGGAACAAAATTTCAAAAGAAAACATAATAATAATAATAATAATAATAATAATAATAATAATAATAATAATAATAATAAATATAAAAAAATATAATGCAATCTCCCACAAAAGAAACTGCCGTGCACCATCCAAATCCAATCTATTAGTAAAAATTTGTAAGATATTCCAAAAATATATGTCCAACACTTGCGTGCATCTACAGAGGCATTTAAAAAGTAATGACGCCCACACACACACACACACATACACATACACACAGCAAGCATCTAAGCACTAAAGAAAATTGTTTACACAGAACATAAGTGTAGGTGCATACACATACATATATGCACACACTATCTCAACCACATATTTATGACTCCCCGGGAACTGTCTTCACTCAAAGATATTGCCACTTTTTTTTAGCGACCGGCTTGAACTCCAAGAAGAACTTACATAAATCTCTAAGAAAGCAGATACACTTGTTTCCCTTGCAGCTTAGAAGTTAAGCGTTTTGAAACATTTCTTATAACGAAAATGATGAGTTGTGTATCTACAAGAAAATAAAAATAATGGAATGCTTGCAACAAAATAGAGATACTTTGCTAAAGGCACCTTAAATCCATATATAACGGATGCTGGATTAAGTCTACCAACCAAGAACAAGAACGGTTCTTCAGACAGGCTTCTTTCTACTCAATTATCCTCACAAGGCTTTGGCCGACTTCAGGCCGCGTAGTGAGATCGAGCACAAAATCACGTAATTGCAAAACGAACTTCTTAGTCACACATCCAGGTATATTATATAGGCAATGTAAAAGTTAAATCTGTGATTATCATAATGACCTCATTCTACAATTACACGCAGCATGTATATGTTTAGGAGAACATTTAATCTTTGTTTGCAGACAAGGGACAACTGTAGATATGTTTAGGTCTATTATGCCTCACCAGTATAATATAGTTTCTTCAAGCCTGCACGATCAGTTGACATAAATTGTTAAATACAGAAAGAGGTATGAATAATGTTTGGCCAGTACAATTTGTATAATCTGAAAGAAATCCCTCTCAAGAAAAAAAAAAGTTAAGGGGAATAACTCAAATGGACCAATGGCATGAATTCAGATAAGTTAAGGGGAAATGTACTGAATTCTATTTGAAGAAAACTCTAAATTAATAGCACTTTCCTTTTTCGAACTAGAAATAAAACAAAAAACGCAGCATCATTTGTTAGCGAATGACAAAGAGGAGGGAAATCATTTAAAGAAATTAATCCCTTTTGTAAGGAAGGGTCAACTAAAGACCTGTTGCGGTATATTGAACATCATTAACACAGTATAGTGTAATCAAGCTGGCTTCATCAGTTGAAATAAATTCTTACATATAAAAAGTGTTATAAATATTTTTTGGTTAATATAATTTGTGATATTAATTCTAAATTTCTTGAAATTACACCCCGTGTTGTTCAGAGTCACTGTATGTGTATAGATGTTTTGTTAATACGAATATTGATTTAAAATTTGTGATATATAAAATTGCGTTAAAATGATTTCTCCCTAAACCAAGGGAGGTAATTCTCATGTTTTATACCGACCAATATGGCGACTCTAGGACGGGCATTTTCAAGTCTTCGTCCGAGAAGGTTTTTACTTTCGAATGGGACTAAATCTTTTCAAAGATCCCTCTTGATGCCTGTACCAAATTACAAACGCGAAAATTTAAACTTAGTATGCCCAGAAAAACTTGCAGAAACGCCTCCTGAATATCCAGGATATAAAGTGTGCAAAGAAGATTTTAAATACGTTGAAAGGCTTTTGCCGAAGGATGTTGTCCCTCCACCACCACCCGAATCGTTAACAGGGGTTCCTACACCATCTGGATGGTTACCACCTAATGAGAATGGCTTAAAGCATCCTTATTTTGTGAAACGAACTAAGAATCATATGTTGCCTTTATATCTAGAAGTAAAGTACCACGGTACTCGCACCCTCACCCAAATTTGTAAAATCGATGGAAATATATGGAAACTCGAGTCAGATTTAAGGACATATTTGCAACCGAGAAGTACAAAGGAAATATATACCCAAGTCCATGAAATATCTAGTTTTATAAGGGTGAGAGGAGATTATTGTGAAGACGTATGTAAGTTCCTTTTATCTAAAGGATTCTAAATATCTGAAGCTGTTAACTATAAACTATTCAAAAATGATCGAAGGACATTTTAGTCTTTGGGGTGAACTATTTGCATCTGAGCAATTCTGTTGCCTTTTATTGCTGCTATGAACTGATATTCCTTACGTTGACAAATTTATTGCTCTATTACTGTATTATATCTAGTTTTATAGTTCATCTCCACTATTTTTTGTAGTTGAATTAAATTTTTTACTCAGTATACAGGCACCGTGTATATATTGTAATTATTTGTCCTGCAGAATTAATATCATTCAATCTTAGTGAAAAATATGCTGATTCGAAGACTCTTTTTCAGGTGTAAAGAATCTATCGACTCGACACCAAGATTTATATTACTAGTTAGTATTTATTGAGATTTTTCGATAAAATCTTACCCAACAATAATAGGATGCTTAGCAATTTTTCAAGAATTCGCAACAGATCCCTCTTTTACAAGGTTAAAATTACGAATAGATTCAAAATTTGTATCCAACATGTCTTTCAATATACATTTTATTCGTAACACAGATTGTTAATGTTTGTTAATTTGATAAATTTTGAATACCACGTTGTTAGGAATTACCGTTATTATTATAAATATAATTAAAGGCGGCGAGCTGGCAGAATCGTTAGCACGCCGGGGAAAATGCTTAATGGCATATTTAGTCCGTCTCTGCGTTCTGAGTTCAAATTCCGCCGGAGTCGACTTTGCCTTTCATCCTTCCGAGGTCGATAAAATAAGTACTAGTTTAACACTGGGGTCGATGTAATCGACTAAACCCCTCCCTCGAAATGGCTGACCTTGTCCCTAAATCTGAAACCATTATTATTATAAATAGTTAGACAGTTTGGGATTATAATTTTTTTGTATTCTTAAAAAAAAAAAAAATACCCATATTTTGGAAAGTTACAAGGAAGCAAAATCGGGTTAGGGGCAAACTTGTGTAAGTATGCCCATTTCTCTCTATTCTTAGCCTGTTGTATTATTTACTCTATTTTATACTTGCCTTCCACTTTAGAACATCCACAACTTCTATGTTCTATTTCTCTTTTAACTGAGAGTATTAGTGAATTTTGTATGACTTAAACATTTCATAATTTATGTGAATTGTCTACACCAGTGGTTCTCAACCGGGATCCATATAACATTTTGCTGTTAAAATGTATGTGTAATAAATTGGTTATACTTCGACAATACACAAAATATTTTAACAATTTATTACATAATTCCTTAATAATGATATTTAATTATAAAAATATGATGGGACTTTTTAAACATCTAATGTTTATTAGGGTCCACTAGAGTAAAATAGGTATCTGAGGGGTCCATAGGCAAAAAATGGTTGAGAACCACTACAAAATGACATTACCCCTCCCCCTCGGTTTCTTAGTTAACCTCTAAGCCTTAAATCTACAGAAGTAGAATATGGTGTTCTGATACTGACATTTATCTCATGTATTAGGAACAGAAGTGAGAAGAATTTGCTCCAACTGGATGTCAACATAGTACAGACTCAAGATAGGAACAATTTGTTATCGTAATTTTGATGGTTATTTTTTACCATGCTGGCATAGGTTGGTAAGTTTGTCTCACAATATATATGATACATATCTCGATCCCTGTATTCTTAAATCTGAACTTTGCATATTTATCCTGTCTTTCTAGGTTACTTTTTGCCCTGAGTAACCTCCATTGACAGTACATAGAAAGTTTTACACTCATTGTCCATTCACATAGCATTTCTATATGTTCAAAATCCTCTTTCTTTCATATATTAGTAAATACCACTCAATATGAATCTGCTCACATATGCTTTATTTTTCATGCACTTTAACATTACATATTCACCTGATCATACACACTAGTTTTTGCAGATCTAATATCCATGTCTTATGAGCAGCAATACATTTGTTACATATGCTTCTTAGTTTGATTAGGTACTAAAAACTATCAGCTATATCTAGTGAGCCATCTGAGCAATTCGTGTACTTTGTTTCATGGGTGTACTTACCACCCAAAAATTCCATTTCATCTTTTGTGTCTGTTTGCAGTAGGTACACAGATTTGACTTTCTACTAAATCTTTTCTGTCATATTAAGCAAAGTCACTTCCCAGGTGACAATGTGATCTGCTCTGTTACTAACTAGCACTTTTAGATTTTGCAGTATTGAACTCATGACTATTCTATGTATAGACCTTTTTCTTTAGCTCCTTAACAGGCACTGCAGTGAGAACCAGGTTGTCAACTGTTTCTTACTTATGCAGAAGGCCATAGTTTTGGTGGATTATGGGTTGATTAAATTGACTCCAGCATTCACTTGATTGAAAAGTTGAATAAATTTTTACAAATGAGGTTTCTGAACCACTCAACCATCAAGTGAAAGCAGCATTTCTTTTTTAATGAGGTTAATCCTCACATAATAATAAATCCTCCTAAACTACACCAGTAATATACACTTTCCTAGCTGATTCAGGTAAATTGTTCACAGCAAAATATTAAAAGGTTAACATCAATTTTTATTCTTGTGCAACACTTTGTGTTGGGATGCCATCTATTTATAATAAACTCTAAGAAAGCTTAAGCTACATTATATCTTTTAATACTACATTGCCTGTTTCTGTCATTACCAACACATCTGAATAGCCACATGTGCAGAATATTAGTCTATTCCACAAAACCAAACATTTCAGCAGAGTGTATATTTTCAGACCTGACTGAACCATGGTTTTCAGGATGTGTTTATTGTCCCTGTAAATTTAATCAGTGAAAAACACTGTCATAGGTTTGTTTGAGAACAACTGACAAGTTTGTTCAACAGGTCAGTGACACAATTTGAACTAAGGCTTTAACACTTTACCTTTCAAACACCACATTGAAAAATCACATTTTATATATTGGTTTATCTTCAAATCCTTTTGAGGAACATTGTTCTGTCCTTGAAATTTTCTCTATAGTTTCTCATGATTTCCACATTATTCAACAATTCATCTTATATACATATGTGTAATTTGTTGCAAGTCTTGTAACAGATCACTTACCAATCAATGAAGACATTACTCCATTCACAGTCTCAGTTGTTGGGGGCAGTACTAGCCTCCGTCATCTTTTTATCATTTAATGTTATTTTAATGGTTGTATTTGTTGATGTTTGTGCTGAAAAAAGAGTGTAGTGAGACAAAGCTTCCTTTTAACATCTCTCATCCATCAGTGATTATAGGTTTCTAGGAAGAAGCCAAGTGCATTTTGCAAGCAGAAGTGAGTTGTTTGTCGAAGAGTGATGGATGATCATCTCCACCATGCTTTGAAACCACTATTTCCATCACATTTAACTATGTTAGACAACATGAGATAATGTCAACTATATGAAATGTATCATCTTGTGAACTTATTTTTAACTATAGGGAAGGTTTTATGAATGGACGTTTTTTGTAGTAATATCATCATCATTTGGTGTCCATTTTCCATGCTAGCATGGGTTAGACAGTTTGACTGACAAGCCTGAGAACTGCACCAGACTCCACTCTATTTTTGGCTTGATTTCTATGGCTGGATGCCCTTCCTAATACCAACCACTCCAGAGAGTGTACCAGATGCCTTTAACGTGTCACTGGCACATACATACATGACAGGTTTCTTTCAGTTTCCATCTACCAAATCCATTCACAAGGCTTTGGTCGGCCTGAGACTATAGTAGAAGACACTTGCCCAAGGTGCCACGCATTGAAACAACCCGGAACCATGTGGTTGGAAAGCAAGCTTCTTACCACACAGCCACGCCTGTGCCTAATAATTATTCACATACACACATATATACATGTACACACTGTACCTCTGTTGGTCTCCTCCTTTGAGAACAAACGCAGAGCCACCCTGGAGGAGGAGGAAGAACTGCGTCGCCACCGCACCACCCCCTGAAGCCGCTATGGCCGAGATTGTCTGTCACGCATCGGACTCAACAGTCACCAGTGAGCCTGCACCAGAAGTGGATAACACCCTTAATCTTTGTTCGCGAAGCCATGCCAAAGAAGATATATATATATATATAGTAAATATGTCATCATACAAGGAAATGGTATGAAATGAAACCTAAATATACTATGCAGATCAATCTTGATGTAGTAGCTATCAGCCAGATATTCTGTAGGAAGCAAAATGACACAAAATAGTCTCTGTATCATATCTCACCACAGGTAACAAAATTAAAGATCACTAAAAAAATTTTACTTTTTATTTTGAAGCAGATGTGTGTAAACCAGTTTTGCTGCTATTATTCTTGTGATAATTGAGTTGATCAACCAAATTGATATCCATAGTCAGCTGGCAGAATTGTTAGCACGCCAGGCAAAATGCTTAGCGGCATTTAGTCTGTCTCTACGTTCTGAGTTCAAATTCTACCGGGGTCGACTTTGCCTTTCATCCTTCAGGGGTCGATAAAAATACGTACCAGCTTAACACTGGGGTCGATGTAATCGACTAACCCCTCCACCCCCCAAATGGCTGGCCTTGTGCCTAAATCAGAAACCATTAACACACAACACTTCCACCACCACCACCACATACACCCCCTCACAAACACACATATCCTCCACACACAGCATGTTCACTAATGTTGCAATGGTCAGCAGTTGTAGACCAGAGAGATCAATGCACTGATGCTAAACTTAAAGTGCAGCTGACTGCTACAGTACATATCATGCTGTTGCTGTAAGTAACATGCGTTTGAAATATGTGTCGGGGGGGGGGTGTATAGGAGAATGTTACAAGTCCTTTATGAGGATCATCGGACAAATGGATGGGTGTTATAACAATTAGGGGAAAGATGACAACTCCGGAACATTGTGAGAAAAAGAAAAGCTTGTCTATTGTGGCCATATTTGAAGAAGCAGAGGTCTGGAAAATATTATCATGGCTGGAAGAATAGAAAGCAGTAGATGAAGAGGCTGGCAAAGAACACGATGGATCGAGGGACAATGTAAAGACTTGGTTGGATAAGAGTATCAAGGCAGCAGGAGAACTCATACTTAATTGGGAAGACTTTTGTTGTAGGCGTACAAATACATGGCAAGAGCTGGTGGAGTCCCAGCATGGCCACAGTCAAATGACTGAAACAAGTAAAAGATAAAAGATAAAAGATATATATATATATATAAGCGCGGCGTGGCTGTGATAGGTGCGGCGTGGCTGTGATAGGCGCGGCGTGGCTGTGATAGGCGCGGCGTGGCTGTGTGGTAAGAAGCTTGCTTCCCAAC
>JAOPUL010003388.1:126136847-126147325 GCA_027564515.1 Octopus rubescens
GAGTGTGAGGTGAATCCGGCCACCCCCGTTCACGGGGACAAAACCGGATTTTAAACTTTGGAAGAAGAAGAAGAAGTTGAAACTGCAGTACATTTTACATAAAATTCTAATGGAATTTAAGACAAATGGACAGATAATTAGGTACATGTTCCAAAGCTGTTATTTCAATGAAATGTTTCTTAATGCATTCACACCTACCTGAGCTGTTGGGGTTTATGAGGAAGTGTAATTGTGTGAAGGTCAACTAAACTGAGGATTACTGAAGAGTGTTTGTCTTGTAGACTGACCCAGTTCTTGATAGCACCAATATAATTGCCTAAATGTGGAGTGTCTGATGTTGGTTGGATGCCTGAAAATAACCGTTGTGAGGAGTGATCTGGGTTCGGTTCCTGTGTAATGAACATTAAAACATAATTAGGACTTCTTTTCAACGAAGCACAAAAATAAATTTTTACAAAAGGAAATAAATCAGACCTCTAGGGCCTATCTAACTGTTATTCTCAAAAAGATAAAATGCTTGAGAGGATCTCTCAAGATGAATACCTCAGTATTTGGCATTCTAACAAGACATCCATGTTAAGTTGAATATAAAGATTGCCTTTTGGTACTAATATTGCTTCCATCATTAATAATTATTTTTTAATAAGCCTACTGGTTATTTGCGACATCAGTGACTGAAAAGACACAAAATCCCTATATATTATGGCAGCAAGATCTGGCTGGTATGCGGTCAGCAGATGCCTGCCACTGAAGAAATGCACTACACTGAAATCACATGATTTGACAGTGCTGGCCCCATTCCAGACAACACTGTGTGTATATGAGAGGCCCCCTCAAGGCAAATACTGCAGTATTTGGCGCTCTAACAAAACATCCATGTTAAGTTGGATATAAAGATTACAATCATGATTATTTCAAGAAGAATTGATAGTAAATATGATTAAATAAGATAAAATAACAAATAAGAATCCATATAAGGATAATTAGGAATTGTTTCTAATTAAGATACAAGGTTAACAATTTTGAGGGGTGGGTTTTTTTTGTCAACAACACTGAGCTAAAACTTGACTGGTCCTTTATTTTATTGCTCCCGGAAGGGGTGAAAGGCAAGTTGACCTTAATGGGATTCAGAACATAAAGAATTGGAAGAAATACTGCAAAGTACTTTTTTTCCCATCATTCTGGTTCTATTAATCTGTTGCGTTTAGGATATTTAACAATGATTAAGGCAGTGAACTGGATGAAAGTTTAAAATGCCTTGCCATATTTTGGTAAAGATCTTTACATTCTAAATTAAAATCCTGCCAAATTTAACTTTTGAGGTGATTGTTGACTGAATATTCCTATAATGCATCCAAGATATGAATAGAATTATAATAGAAGAGAAAGAGACGAACAAAACATGGATGACAGGTATAACTTTATGTAGTATACATTGAGCACCACGACGTGGTGGAGTTGATTCATTTCTAATTTACTCAGCTTTACATGTTAATGAATTTCGTCTCCACTGTTTAAAGTGGTGATATGCACTTCAGCATGTAACTAGTTAGTGAGGTGGTGGTTGTTATTGTTGCTGGTTAGCAGTGACCGTCACGTTTTTTTTGAGGGATATATAGGAAATACATGATTTAATGTGTCCTTCTTGTTTAAAACGGTAGTTTGTGATTTGAGGGAAATTTAGTCCTGCTATTTCAAACAAGTCGAACAACATAGCGGTTTCCTTCAGCAAATAGATTTGACCCGCGTAAGTTGTGTCGTTGTTGAGGACACTGTCTGGCGCTTGTCACAGGATATGAACCATTTAATGTCCTTCAATATCATAAAAGGAAAATTTATATAATTTTATATTATACATGTTAGGAGGGCGTGAAAAGGATATGAGCAGTGCACTTCCCCAGGCTGTCATATATTTGCAATAAATACATGCAAATATATGACAATAAGTGTAATTATTTAAAGATAAAAACGGATACTGGAAAATACGTCATTCAGATCTCTACCCTCTGAACTAACTTCAAAAGTCCCATCACAATAAGCTAAGAGAAACAAAACATGAATACAATTCCCTAAGGTGACATTCACGGAATGTCGTATTTCTGAACCTTGAATGGAATTTACAGTAGAATTTATACTCACTGTCATTGTATGCATAGCAGCAGTAGCTACTGAAGAACGTTGTCGATGACATGTTGAAGGTGACAATAATTTGGATACAGAGAAATGACACGCACCTTGTACATAACGTGCCTTCAAACTAACGTGTTTAAAGGACGACGCCATGATAGTTTATTATATAAAGGGAAACAACTCTAATAAATTTAATTTTGATGGAAATTGCTTCCCTTCCCTTCATACGAAATAGCAGTCATAACAAAATAAATATAAGTCATATGTAGTTAGTCTTGCTGTAAATTTAGGTCACATGAGGGATTTTCGGTAGTTTGAGAGGAAGATCGAAGCGATTAGCTTCATTGTTATTTAATAAACCATCAGGATTTGCTTCACAGAAGACCACTTATTAAAATGTAAACAAGCTAGTGGCTCAATCTCATTTACATAATAGTTCAAGTTTAACTAGTGTACCAATACAACGCAGGTTACGATTAAATTATATATCCTTATATGTTTGGTTTCACTATAAAATAAAGTCCCACAACACCTTTTTGACAGGATCGAACTAGCTTGTTCAATTGTTACTTATCATTTCTTAACTAAGGCTTTTAACTAATAACAGTGACTGACTGTTCTTTCTAATTTTGGCACAAGACAACCGATTTTGAGGAAAGGGAGCAAGCCGATTACATCAATCTCAGTTCTTGACTGGTACTTTAGTTTATCGATCCGGAAAGGATGAAAGGCAAACTCGACCACAGCGGAATTTGACCTCAGAACATAAAGAGCCGGAATAAAATGCGGCAAAAGCGTTTTATCAGGGACGCTAACAATTCTGCCACCTCGCTGCCTTCGACTGACCGTTAATTAACCGCAAGAACTAGTTTAAAAATGTACGAAAACATTAGATTAATAGTGAAAAGATTTAGCGATGGACATTAAAATATTTACATGAACCTAATTAATTTGCTACAGTAATTACACATGCGGATTTGAAGTCGATGTGTGATTATTTTAAATTAAAAATGAATGAAGCAAAAATATCGTACTTCATTCTTCCAGCTCGGTGAAGGAGTAGCTGTGTGAAAGAATACAATGGTACTTTCTCTGTCAGCTCTGGATGTGTATTTTGTCTACAACATTGACAAAAATGTTGAATTTCCTAAAAATAATAACAAATAAATAAATTAAATATGTAAATTCTAGATATCTTTTTCCTTGTAATTAACTTAATTTCAAATTCAAAGTTCTAATCCCGCCAAATACTTTGATGAAATGATTATCTCCCCTTGTAGTAGCTGCAGCCACTAGGGGAACCACGCGTGTTTGAATATCGTTTGAGAACTTCGGTGTGGGGCAATGGCATCGATATTGGACTTAAAAGTTTACCTTGATGATGCAAGGGAAGTATTGTAAGGCAGCAGAGGAAGTTGAGAATGTTTTGCATCTTTACGAACTCATCAAGTCTCTGATACTTAATGGTATAATACATACGTTGGCTTCAATATTATTTGGCGCGCAGGGGACAAAAGAACATTTGCCGAAATCAGTTAATATAACTTAGAAAGAATTCGATCATTTGAGATACAATACATTATTTCTGGTCCACAACACTGAGCTTTTAATTAAGGTGTTAACTTGTTATATACAGTAATGTAGAAGCTGCAAATATATGTGGGATAACAAAATAATTGGCTATTTAATGAACAGATCTCTTACGATACACGACCGTTTATTTCTCTCAAAAAATAAAATGAATCGAAGTACTTTCACCCACATGTATCAAGAGAGTCCATTCCACATTCGAACGTCTTTTTTTCACAAAAAGAAAAGGAAAGCAAGAGCTGAAAGAAATAAGATGATGCAGATCAAGCAGAAAAGCAGATGAAGATGAAGGCGAGCAAACATTTTCCGAAAAACAAGCGGGTAAGTCAGAGAAAAAGAACGATCCAAGAAATCACTTTCTTTATACCAATTATCAGCAGAAGATTCAAGTGAGCTTTGTCCCATGAAAAATCTGACCAAATTGTGGAACGTATTCTTCCATATTCTTTCTTTTTGAATAAATATGTTTTTATAATCTAAAGATTTTCAGCGCCCATTCCATTATAATCTCAACTTTTTCAAGCTTATATTTTTTTAGAGATTCCTAAACGGCGAGAACGTGGATCTGCTGGTCTTTCATAAAATATATATATTCCTTTCGCCAGTCATTTAAACGAATTGCATATTTTAGCCAAATATAGTATGTATTAATGCATTATTTAGTCAAATGCAGTATGGGTGTCAGGTACAATCATTGCCAGTATTCTGGAGAAGGCCTGAATTCTGCGGAGGCTTCGTGGGGTTGACACCACTATAATAAGCCTACAATAGGCACAAGATCTGAAATGTTGGGTGAGGGGACTAATCAATTACATCGACCCAGTACCCAACAGCTACTTATTTCATTGATTCCGAAACGATAAAAGACAAAGTCGACCTCGGCGGAATTTGAATGTAAGCCCGGAAGAAATGCCGCTATACATTTTGTCCGGGGCGTGCTAACGATTCTGCCAACTCGCTTCCTTGACATCACTATAATACTCTTTTCTAATATAGAAACTTTAGAGGAGGGGGCCTAGTCGATTTCATCGACCCCAGTGCTTAACTGGTACTTATTTCACCGACCTCAAAAGATGAAAAAAAAAACAAAGTCGACCTCGGTGGAATAAACTCAGAACGTAAAGGCGGAGGAAATGCCGCCAAACATTTTGTCCGGCGTGTTAACGATTCTGCCAGTTCGCAGCCTTGACACCACTATAATAAAACCAGTAAAAACTTCATCGTTAGACTCAACGATTTGCAAATGTAGCAGCTCAGAGTTACATCAATAACTACTAATTATTTACAATAGTTAACTAGAGTAATCAAGAGCAGATTTAACGCAGGAAAATCTAATTAATGGTTGTACATTGCTGAATAACGAATTAGGAATTAAACTTCGTTAAACCATCTTGCTTGATAAAAGAACAAGAAAGAAAGCGATGTAGTTAGAAGAAATTTATGGGAGTGTTATCAATGAACAAACTTATGGGAATGCTATCAACGAATAACTTTGGTGTGAGCACTGGCAACGAGCAAATAAGTAAAAATGCTAGTAACGAATACATTTGTAGGAAACTATAATGATGGGGTGATAGCAATGAACAAAATAATGGGAGTACTACTAAGGGACAAACAGGGGGGGGATAGCAACAAAGAAATTGGTGGGGGGTGAGTGAGAGTAATGAACAAATTGTTGATAGTCAGAGCAGCGAACAGATTGTGGGGGGTGCAAGCAATGAAAACAAATGGTGTAAGTCATAGCAACGAACAAATTGGTGGGGTTGCTAGTAATGAACAAATCGGTGGGGGCGATAGCAACCAACAAACCGGTGAAAATCCTAGCAACAAACAAAATTAGATGGGAGTGTGAGAGCCACGAACAAATTGTTGGGAGCCACAACAACGAAGAAATTGATGGGGTGTAAGAGCAACAAAGACATTGACGGCGGCGATAGCAACGAACAAATTGTTGGGAACCATAGCAACGAACAAATTGTTGGAAACCATAGCAACGAGTACATTGGTTGGGGTGAGAGTAACGGATAAATTGGTGGGAGCCACAGCAATGAAGAAATTGATGGGGGCTGAGAGCAACAAAGAAATTGGTGGGAGCCATAGCAACGAACAAATTGGTAGGGGTGAGTACAACGAACAAAGTGGTGGGAGCCATAGCAACAAACACATTGGCGTGCTATCAATAAACAAATAGGTGAGAGGGAATGCTTGCAATAAACAAATTGAAGGGAGTGATACGAATGAGTATGCTGGTGGGGGCGATAACAGCGAACAGATTAGTGGGGGTAATGGCAACAATCAAACTAACGATGAGATTTGTGTTTTACAGTTTCAAGATCACATTTTCAACGAATGATTAACTATTAACTTTATCCTTATTTGATATCACTGTCAGAGGTCATCTCAACCTTTAATCCCTTTAGAAAGTAAGTGATCGATTAAACAAATACTTGTAGAATCTAGCTGCATGCTAAAAATCCTGATGGATATTGTATTAGCTGATGGCATTTTGAAATTTATCTGTTGTCCAGTCAGTAACAACAAACCAGTGCCAAGGACCGATGATTTCACAAGCTTTTGAGACATTAAATTAATAAAAATTAATTAATTAATTAAATTCTACTAGGTATAGCACTTACTCAACTCTTACCCTTGAGTAATATTAGTCAACAAAAGTGAAGCATTCGACACGTTTTTGTCGGCGAGCCGACCACTTTTCTGACTCAGGACAGAATATCAATATATTCTCTTTCCATCACTATCAACCAATCATTTTGTTACCGAGTCGGAAATCTTAAAAAGATGAGGTTACAGTGACATGTCTGGTTATGCTGACATTCAGCTGACGTCTCGAGAACAGCTGTGATTCTAAAACCAGATAACATAACAAATGGCAATTCAGTTGTGTTTATAACGACTATACAATTTCGTTCAAGCGTACTTCAGCTAATATCAATATATTTATATTTATTCCTTTAGTTTTTTTCATATTTTATTTCTGTCATTGCTCCTAGTATGTTCGACTTTACTACTTTCTTGCTGAATATCTTTGTAGCAGTTTGTTGTTTTCGACAAACTCGTTGTCAATATGGTGGAAGTGTAAAGAATGTTTTTTTGTTACACATTTCTTTTTAAATTGTTTATTGAAAACGATTTTATCACACGAGTGCTTTTTATCTATTAAAAAAACAACAAAAACAACTTGTTTCTGAGTCGTAGCATATTGCTATGTTTTTGATCACTGTTGATTTTATTTATACTACTTTTACATCAGTGAATTTTCAGTTTTCAACGAAATATTTTCTTTTATACATATGTCAACTTATTGACAACCATATATTTACTCTGCTCACCTGGTTTATATTTTCATACGGTGTATGTTTGAGTCATGACGCTATCAACATGTCTAGTTTATAATTCTAAGATTGTAAACATAACATTACGTAAATGTCGTCATTCGAGTTTTCTTTTCAGTCCAGTAATTCAGCGATAGAAGTGACTCAAGATTAATAGCAGCTGAATTATTGTAAATAGACGAGTCCATTTCAGATGCATATTTTCTACTTCTAGATTTGAGGAAGCTCTAATTAGATTTTAAAAATATTTATGCTTTAATAAGTGTTTCAAATTTTGGCCCAAGGATAGCAATTTTTGGGGAGGGTACTTATTTCATCGAACCCGAAAGGATGAAAAGCAAAGTCGACCACCGCGGAATTTGAACTTAAACCGTAGAGACGGACGAAATGCCGCTAAGTATTTTGTCCGGTGCGGTAACGATTCTGCAAGCTTGCCACCTTTATAATGGTTTCAAATTCTGGCACAAAGCCAGCAATTTTAGAGGAAGGGTTAAGTCGATTACATCGACCTTAGTGCTCGATTGGTATTTATTTTATCGACCCGGAAATGATGAACGGCAAACACGACCTCGGTGGCATTTGAACCCAGAACCCAGAACGTAAAGCCACAAAAAACGCTGCTAAGCATTTTGTTCGGTGCGCTAACGATTCTGCTAACCCGCCACCTTAATCTAAGCTTTAATGATAATTTCTAGTTTAAGGTGGCGAGCTGGCAGAATCGTATGCACGTCGGGCAAAATGCTTAGCTGCATTCCGCCCGTCTTTACGTTCTGAGTTCAAATTCCACCGAGGTCGGTTTTACTTTTCGGGAGTCGATAAAATAAGTACCAGTTGAACACTGGGTCGATGTAATCGACTTATCCCTTCCCTCGAAATTGCTGACCTGCTGCCAAAATTTGAAAACACAACGGGTAGAGAACTGTTATAAACCAGCTGTACTTTTGAGGGGATTTAAAAAATATTCTCCATCTTTTAGGAGACAAAAATAGACAACATTTTTCTTTGCTCTTCCGACAAGTGAGATGCTGTTTTGTGAAATGTGTCTTTTCCATATTGCCTCTTTTTTTTACAAAAAGTTTCATGTTCAGGCATTCTGTATTATTTAAAATCCTAGCGAAGATGCTGTTGCTAGGCGATAACGTGGAAATGCTTCCGTTTGACAAAGACTGTGTGTATGTGACAGAGCTGTTTGTTTTTGTCGACATTTTCAGTCGAGGTATTCAAACTGGATGTTAAAACATTAAGTGTTTTGTTTTTGGTCATGATCACCATTAATATTTTGCTGTACAATCAACATACTATTCTTTTTCTGTCTGTATTCTGTTTAATGAAATGTGTTATTTTGTTAATTATCAGTTTTACTTTTGGGGGCGTCACTCAGAATATTCGTAGCTATTTTGATTTTATGTGTGTATGTGTGTGTGTGTGTGTGTGTGAGAGAGAGAGAGAGAGCGAGAGAGAGAGAGAGAGAGAGAGAGCGAGAGAGAGAGAAATAGAGAGAGAAATAGATAGATAGAGAGAGAGAGAGAGAGTAAAGTGATAAAAAAAAATCTTTGTTCAAAATTAGAAACACAAATCTTAGTTTTTCTTTTCACAACTCCTGTAGGAGTAGATTCCAGTTTTTCGGAAGTATGCGATTAGTTTTGGTAGAAAGAAGCTAATCAAAACAGAACAAATCAAAACAAGATTCTACTTCATCAATTAAAACCCTTTGTTTCCGAGAGCACCTCGTAATTAACGCATGCTTCGGTCAACAGTGAATAATAATAATAATAATCCTTTTTATACTAGGCACGAAGGCCTGAAATTTTGGGGGAGGGGAGTAGTCGATTTTATCGACTCCGGAAGGATGAAAGGCGAAGTCGACCCTGGCGGTATTTGAACTCAGAACGTAAAGTCGGAAGAAATGCCGCTAAGCATTTTTCCCGGAGCGGTAACGACTCTGTTAGCTCGCCGCCTTTATAATAATAATTCTATTATATGCACAAGGCCGATAATTTTGTAGAGAGTTCAGTCAATCAGATGGACTTCATTGCTCAATGATCCGCCCCAAAAGGTTGAAAGGAAAACATCAACTTCGGCTGGATTCAGGTCAGAACGTAAAGAGCCGGAAGAAATACTGCTAAGCGTTTTGTCCGGCGTGCGGTAATTAATAACGGCAGCAGCAACAAATTTTACAACCTTAAATTAATGGTAGCAAGTAGCTTCCCTTAGATTCTTAAGGGAAGCAACTCTTGTCTAAAGTTATTTTCAAAGCTTTTTTTTTTCGTTTAAAACTTTAGCGGAAACTAGAAATATTTATTCAAATTACTGGGTTTTTTTTAACTGTTAATTTACCTGGAATGATGATCTTTCGACCTTTGCACATATAATAAGGGGGAGAAAGTGAAACGAACAGCGCTGATTCGCAGTGAAAGGTAAATATCGTGTAACATAGTGTTGAATCTAATTTAAACAGGTCATTTACGCGGGTACGTGTGTGCACATGTGTACGTGTATGCACGGGCGCATGCGTACGTGTGTATGTCTGTGTGTTTTATCTTTTAGTTTGACGGGAAGCTTTGCTTATGCTCCTTCATAGGGCCTTCGAGGCTGGTAGAAGGAAGAGACGAGGGAACACGCAAACTAGAATCGTGGCCCATAATACTTGCAAAAGAGCAGACCCCTGCTAAAGGCAGCCAAGTACATGGTGATGGTTTTAAACCGGTTTGATGGTGACAGTTGGACAATAGTTCTGACTTGTGCATTTGTGAGTGAGTATGCGTGTGTGTCTCTGTATATGTGAAGAAGGGGAAGGCCAGATTATGCGAAGATGTGAAATAAAATTATTAAGTATGAAAGTATCTTTGTTATAAAGTAAGAGCACTCTCGCCTCCACATTTCGCATGCAAAACTATATATTTTAAAGAGATTTGTTGTGTAAAGCCGGAACAACGCGAGAAGGTACAAAGTAAACTACAAAAAGGACAAGAAAAAGAAAATAAAACAAAGTTGTAGTTTACCATGTATTTCAATATTTCAGGATTTGTTGCTCAGATGTTGCAACAACTTTCTCCAACTACCACTTTTCACAACCTTCCTGAGAATGGAATCATAATCCTGAAATATTGAAATACACGGTAAACTGCTACTTTGTTTTGTTTTGTTTTTATTATCCTTTTTGTAGTTTTCTTTGTCACTTCTCGCGTTGTTCCGGCTTTACACAACAAATCTCTTTAAAATTATACCACACAATGCTTCACTTAAAAATACCTCACATATACATACATATAGCAGTTCGGCAAAATAGATCGATAGAATAAGTACCAGGCTTGAAATAAATAAGCACTGGGGTCGATTCATTCGACTAAAAATCCAAGGTGGTGCCCCAGCATGGCCGCAGTCTGATGACTGAAACAAGTAAAA
>JAOPUL010003388.1:126644796-126654834 GCA_027564515.1 Octopus rubescens
ATAATAATAATAATAATAATAATAATAATAATAATAATAATAATAATAATAATATAATAATAATAATAATAATAATGATTGTTTCAAATTTTGGCCCAAGGCCAGCAAGTTTAGGAGAGGGTTAAGTCTATTACATCGACCCCAATTTTCATCTGGTACTTATTTTATCAACTCCGAAAGAATGAAAGGTAAAGTTGACCTCGGTGGAATATGATCTCAGAACGTAAAGACGGACGAAATGCCGCTAAGCATTTTTTCCGGCGTACTAATGATTCTGCCAGCTCGCAGCCTTAATAATACTAATAATAAAAATATGTTACATGTTTTGTCTTGGTGTAAATGATGGACTACAGCAAATATTCTGCTCAATACCATAGATTTGCTTGCCAGTCGCTTGACCATAACCAGTTGAGCATGTCCGCTATTGGCTGACTATATGTGCATCTCTGGTCATGAGCAGGAGTAGTGGGGGAGCACCATATCTATGTGTTGAGAGGGATTCTTCGGGGTTTGAATAATTCACCCATGGAAACATGGGTGTTTCGTTCATCATTTTTAAACAACCCTTATATAGGGACCTTTTGATCGGGATAGGCTACTCGACCTGAAGAGAATTCTAACTGGGCCGTAGCTGCGAAGCCGTGCGCTGTTTAGCTTGATATGAGATTACCATGTCACACATATATGGTTGTGATGCACGTGCCTAGTGTACCCTTATCAGACGGGTAGTCATGATGTATATATTGGGTTTCGTATATTTTTACCCCAGCACCAATTTGACCACGTGTGCTGCTCTCCCACTTAATAATAATAATAATAATAATAATAATAATAATAATAATAATAATAATAATAATAAGGAGATGCACCGGGATAAATAACAACATGGACGTACATTAAGAAATTCTCTCCATAAAACGAATTTAATCCAACAACATCGGTGCAATGGAAAGAAAACTTCACAATACATCTACGGGAAAAGTTCTTTTAAAGCAAAGTAAGTAAAAAATCCGAAAGGTTATTGTTATATATAGTATAGCTTCTTTTTTTATGCACGATATATCAATGTGACATGTGTACAAAAATAGAAACCAACATCAGGGACTCTGGAAAAACAGTAAGTACGTAAATTAATTAAATACGTCTACATGCAACTGTTTATGCATACATGTACACATTTTAATTTTTATAAACATAAATGATACTTACACGCGCACACACGTACACATAAAAACACACGGTGTCACGAGCGAAGCAAGACAAAACAAAAACAAAGCGATTTCTACGAACAAACACACAAAAAAGAGCAAATTAGTCACTGGGTTTAAAACATCGCTAAACACTTATGCCCAGAAACATATCTACAAAAACAAAAAAGAGGCGAATTTCGATCTTTAAGCCTCATTCGATTACAATATGGGAAACATATCCGTCGAAGAATTCAGAAGCGGTGTCCTGTCAAAAAATTGACTCTAAACAAACAGATCCTTCTAATGACACCGTTAATTATTTAATGACAACAAGCCAAATCTCATGCCGGATCGGTCAATGCCCGGGACAACAAGGGCCGTGTTACCCAGTAGGGAACCACACTGGGGACGAAATGTTGCTGCTGGAACAAACTCGCACAAACACAATCTACCAGATAACCAGAACCAGGATAGTCCTAACCCTAGAGCTATAGTGATACCATCAAAAACACCACCTAAAGCAAAATGCATAAAATGAACTAGGGATGACTATAGAGATGTCTTGAAAGTTTTTATATAGCCCAACTAGATCCAAACAATAACCTCAGTGTACAGACATATATTTCATGGAGAAATTCAGTAGGCAATGAAGTACGTAGATAAATTAAGTAAAGTACGTAGATATATAATTAAAAATAAAAGACTAACTGACGCTGAAATCGACCAAATTAGGACACAAATATCTCATGGTAGACCAAATGAAAACAACAACAATGTAGATAAAATAGGTAACAGCAGCACAAAACCCTGTTTATGAGCAGGGAATCAACTTCCCAATGAGGAAACCGAACAAAGAATAGCGAAGACAAGATATTTGAAAAAAGAGGAGAACGTAGAACTTGCTCAAGAATACCAAAATAGATATGACACAGAATTTGAGGTGAATAATAGAGAAAAGATTACGAATGCAAAAGAAAACATTATGAGAGAACTCAGCAAGATTGAGTTTACTGACATGGTTAATAGAGAACCGCTACCAAAGTTTTCAAACGGCCGGGGAATAACAACAAAATCATGATATATAACGTTGCTCCAGGACAGATCTTAAGAAATAAGAAAAACGATCTAACAACATTAAATAATCTCATCTATTCGACTGCTAAAATAGTAACTGCTCAACTAGGTATTAAGAAAAAGGTCAGACATGTCAATAAACCTCCTAAGTGGAAAGTAGCAATACAAAAAGAGATTGAATCTCTGCGGATGGATGTATCAGATTTTAGAAACTTCCCTGTAACTAATGAACTGTTGAAACAGCGTATACAGTTGAAAGCCGAACGGCTTAGAAGGTATGATAAAAGAATCAAGTTTTATCGACAAACACAAATTTTTGAAAGACAGATGTAAAGAAATTTTATAGAGAAATTGGCAAAAATAAAATACACATTTGAGAGCCACCTAAGATTGAAGAAATGGAAGAGTTCTAGAAGTAGATATGGAACAAAAAAAAGAAACAGTTTAAAGCTGAGGCTGACTGGATAGAACGTGAGAAAGAGAGACTGGATGAACTTGAAGAACAGAAGTGGGAAGCAATAAGAATATAAGAGCTAAGATGTGTTCTTAGAAAGTTTCATAAATGGAAAAGCTCAGAACTGGATGGGATCCCTAACTTCTGGTTGAATTGTTTGACAGAAGTACACGAAAATCTCACTGCATCTCTAACTGATGTCATTCAGAAGCCAGAGCAAATACCTGTCTGGTTCACTGAAGAAGCAGCCTACCTATTACCTAAAACCGAAGACACAAAACACCCCAAAGAATTACAGACCAATAACATGTTTCCACACCACCTACACGATCCTCACATCCATAATAACTGAAAGAATGTACGCTTTCCTTGAACAAAACTCTATCCTTCCACAAGCTCAAAAACGCTGTAAAATAAATTCCTATGAGTGCAAAGACCAATTGTTCATAAATAGAATGATTGTAGAGAATTGCCGGAGCAAAAACAAGAACCTGAGTATGGCATGGATGGACTACAGGAAAGTGTTTGACAGTGTCCCATATAAATGAATACTCAAGGCCTTTGAGATATACAAGATCTCTCCTGTCGTCTCAAAATTCTTACAAAATATCATGGCCAAGTGGAACACACGTCTCTTTCTAAGTAATGGGATGAGCCAATCCTACAGCATCAACATTAAACGAGGCATCTTTCAAGGTGACTCCCTCTCTCCATTACTTTTTTGCATGGCAGTGACCCCACTCTCAAACGAAATGGATAACACCAGATATGGGTACAACATTTTTTGTAATATAATAAACCATATTGTTTACATGGACGATCAAAGCTGTTTGCCAGGAATGACCAAGAACTAAAAAGGCTGCTAACAACTGTTAAAGAGTTTAGCAATGACATCGGGATAAGTGGCTTCGATAAGTGTGCTAAAGCAACTGTTGTAAGAGGCAAGCTCAGGCAAATAGCTCAGGCAAATAGCTCAGGCAAATAGCTCAGGCAAATAGCTCAGGCAAATAGCTCAGGCAAGCTCAGGCAAATGACCCAGAAGAAAATTATAAATACCTAGAAATAAACGAACAAGATGGTATACATCATGCTACTATGAAATAAAAAAAATAAGAAAGAAGTACTATAGGAGAATAAGACTGAACTCAACTCTAAACCACTAACCCCTTGGCACTTCCAGTAGTCCAGCACAGTTTTAACATCATTAACTGGAATCTTACGACACTCCAACGCCTGGACAGGAAGACAAGAAAATTATTGACATCCAAGAACATGCACCATCCTAAGGCAGACGTAAAGCGCCTGCACACACCTAGCAGCAGTGAGAGTAGAAATGGTGCAATTAGAACTGTGCTATAAGACCCCCACTAAAGGAATGAACAGGTACTTATCTAGTACAAAGAACTGGATGCTGCGACTTGTGTGCGAACATGAAAGCAGAAAAAAGCTGCGTTCTATTGTCAAAGAAGCTTATAAGTTTGAAAGGGAACTTGACATTAACCTTGAATTAGATGAAGATCTTGAAATCACTGCTATCAAGCAAGCAAAGCGAATCAAGTAGACTGCAAAAAAGAACGGGCAGGAGCAAATTGAGAAGCGAGCCAGAAGCCCCTGCATGGATCATATATTCTCCGAAGTCAAAATGCTGATATAAACCAAGCAACAACCCATCACTGGCTGAGGAGTTCAAGATTGAAAGCAGAGACTGAAGGCTTCATACTGGCAGCACATGATCAAAGCTTGTTTACCAGAAATTACCAGGTTAACGTTCTCTGAAACGGTACTGACCCTAAATGCAGATTCTGCGACACATAAAACGAAACGATAGCCCATCTCGTTTCGGAATGTCCTGTGCTGACACCAAACGAATACAAAAATTGCTACGATAGGGTAGGATAGCATCTACATTGGAAAATATAAAAACATTACAAATTCAGCACTTCTGTTGACTGGTATGGACATTATCCTGAGCCAATCGTTGAAGGTACAAATGTTAACATCCTCTGGGATTTTCCAGTAAACATCAAGGCTAATCAACCAGCCATAATTGTTAAAGACAGGAAAGAAAATACTTGCAGACTAATAGAGGTAAGCGTCCCCACTGATAAAAAAATATCTGTAAAGGAATTTGATAAACTTAGTAAATATAAGAACCTGGAAATTGAAATACAAAAGATGTGGAATCTTAAAGCAAAAACTGTTTCTGTTATTGTAAGTGCCCTAGGTATGATAAAAAAGGGATGTCAGACAACATCCCAGGAGAACCATGTCTCAAGGAAATCCAAAAGATTGTGCTAACAAGTACTGCCCAGATCCTTAGAAAAACCCTGTTAATTTAAATGATTGTGCTGTATAACGTGGAGGTATTTCTCTACTTCCCCTCGCCAAGCTTTCAGTTATATTTCAACATCTCTTAACCTTCACTTGCCCTAGGGCGCTGGGTGTGCCCCAGAAAGTGATTGCATCAAACATGCAGATTAAAAGTAAATGACAATAATAATAATAATAATAATAATAATAATAATAATAATAATAATAATAATGTGCGTGTGTATGTGTGTGTGTGTGATACAATAAGAAAACACCTAAAATAAGTGCATTGAACTAGTTTAAGTTCCGCTTAATCTTTTCGAAATCTGCTCATTCTCATAATAAAGAACAAACAAAACAAAAGACATGCATCTTATATATTTTGCTCTCTTTCTGACACAATGTCAGCGCTATATTCTGTCAAAATATCAGTTGATTTTCCGAATTTCTCCTTTTGTTTTGCGAGCAAATTTAAATCAAAGAAGGAACAATAATTTAACAGCATAACAAATACGATGCAAGTGATAACATTGCTGTAGAATTGTAAGACCTTAAGAAAATTTAAAGCCGGATTTGCAAATTTTCTCGGGTGAATTTAATGGCAAGTCAGCAAAATTTAAAAATGCTTAACACTTAACGGAGTACTAAAACAGACAAGGAGTCAGCGCATGGATTGGGTATACAGTTTAATTTGATTTACGAGATTAATTTGTTAAAATAACGCGAGAATGAAACTTGAGTAAAAAAAAATATGTAAAAGTACGTTTCGAATTGCAACTATCAATCAAACGGGTTTAAATATGATGTGCTGACGAGGAAATAACTGGAATCTTACGTCGTTTAAAACGATAATTCTACTATTGGCAAGAATCACTTTTTCATTGCTTTTTACGCCTTTTCTGTCTATGAAAATCTTCAAGTGAAAATCCTCAAAAATATTTTAAAATGATTAGAATGTTATTGGATTTTGCGATGAATTACTGTGGAAATCAAATTAAAAAGAATGCATGTTAAGAATTAATGACAAATGCACTTAGGATCTTAGATCGCTTTTGATGAGAAAACAAGTATTTCGTAATATATAATCAGAAAGATTTTGATACTCATTAGCCGTTTTCATAATCTTTCTCTTAAGATCCATGGCTCAAATTTTATATAAATTTGGAATAAGATGATGGCTTGGATTTGGTCTAATTGCCTAATTTTCTTGTTCCCTTTTACATCGGACAACACTCTAAGTTGGAGTAACTATTAGTTGACAATAAACGTTGAATATGCTTGCACTTTTGCTGACCTATTTTTTAAAATAAAGAGAGAGTGAAATAAGATTTAATCTGTGTAATTTGACAGATTGAATTGGCAGACCTCATTTAGTGAAATCGGTTACACGATCACCTGGCAAACAGTAGATGTGAGATTTGAGACCCGTGAAGTGTTCTGTTCTGTTTTTCAGTGTCTTGGGCTGTATTTGTAAATGTCTTAAATATAATTCTCATTAAAAAAAAAATAACCGTTACAGTTAATTAATATTAATTTTCTGAGGTTTGCTTTTCGTTATAAATTGCTGAATAATTAATAGAAATTCCATGAGTTTGAAGTTACGCAACTGAAATTGACAAAAGTCAAAAGGCTGGAAGTTCATTTTCGTGACCAACTGTGTTAATTACAGACAAAGATTAAATAGAATCAGTATGTAATATATGACTGGTCAACAAAATATACGCGGTTTATTTTATTTTCAATTCAGATAAAATTAATCGTTTCTGAATGCATTTGGGACATTAATTACAAGTACATCTTTAGTTTTTCTTTAGTATGTCTATTTTTTGAAATATAACAATTTTCTTTTTCTCAAATTTATCTGTATTTAAGATATAGTAAATAATATTTTATGCTGAAATTGTTTACTTCTTAAACCGTACAGCATAGAGGTGATTGATTAATTCCTATATAACTAGCTTTAATTTTATTTTTATATCATAGATTCAATTAGATACATGTGTAATTGGAGAATATATATTATACAAGGTTTTTTAAAGTGTTATGAATATGATTTTCTCTTGTAAATTTAGGTCAGTTGTCACTATATCACATTTAACAGTAGTTAGTTATTATGCTTTCCTTGCTCCTCACTTACTACACCGAGATTTTCTGGAAAGAAATCTAGATGAGAATGCTAGGAATATAATTTTGACGGCGTTAGACGGGCAATGTCTTTACAGACATTAAAGAGGCTCTCACCTCTATATGCCTGAATCATATTATTCTACAGAAGGATTTTGCTTAACCATTTAAGTTTGTCAAGTATTTTAATTCCAGTGTATTGAAGGTTTTCTTCAAATTCAGTATGTTTCATAATCTGCTTCATTTGCAGTGCCACAAAAACTCCCTCCTTTAATTTTGCATTACTCAGCTTTAGGAGTATTTTTTAAAATGTATTTAAATCCTCTTAGATTGAATTCACCCATTGCTTTAATAATATTACTAATTATACCAAATATCTTCTTTAGATTAACTAAAATATACCAAATATACTAATTATATACTAAATATATAAAATATACTAATTATACCAAATATCTTCTTTAGATTAACTAAAATGATAATTTGGACACTGTTCTTTCTTGGAATATATGTTGACTTTTGTAACCAGACACGTTTAATAAATTAATCATGTCGCTCTCCCATAAATATAAAGAACAAAAGTGTTTTGTAATTAGTATACCAGTAACTCTGGGATTTCCACAAATATTCCATCGATAAACATAATATTCAATGGTATCATAATATTCAATGGTATCATATTCTATGGTATCATAATATTCAATGGTATCATATTCAATGGTGTAATATTCAATGGTATCCATAGTAAACAGAGTGGGCAATGGGGTGGGTGCACGGTTTTACTTTCCTCTTATGCAGTAGCATTACTACCAGATTTTATGAATCAATGAAAGGGTGCAAGTCTGTGTATGTATCTTTGACGAGGATTTGAAGTTTCATTAGTATCATTGCAATAGCAGAGTGGACCATCTACTGTAAAGCTTATTAGCAAAGTAAAATTTGCTTTCTATAGTGTCTTACTTGCGAATTTTGGTTAAGTAAATTACCTTTCATCTGTCTGAAAGCGAAAAGCTCCACCTTCTCTTTAGACAGTCTTTCACAATAACATTCAAACGCTCTTGAGTAAATAATCGTTGCTCCATATTTCCTTCGAATATATATTCAAGATCTGGAGAAGATCCAGCACCTTAACCAATTGCATTTCATTATCTATGGAGATAGTCCCTCATTTAGGGAAAAGGGAACCAGCGTTGAACTGATCTGCGTGCTGGAATACAGATTTAGATAAACCCTATTATGTTAACAGTACAAAAATAGCAGTCAGTAAAAATATCTCTTTGTTCTCTCTATATTATGAATACTGCAAAAGGCATTGATCGTCACGTTGTTTAACTAATCATGTCATCCACTTGCACTAGCAGAGCAGATATAATTCCTATTACTTGTCTCGTTCACCTATATGTTAGCCAATTTATATCTGATATATTTTCAAAAGCCATGTAGAGATAGTTGGAGGTTATATCTTTGCTGTAAAAGTACTGCAAAATTAGAAAAAGTTTAGATGTTTTTTTCATCTACGAGTATACTGATTAACTGGCAACGATATCAACATACATATTTTTAATATCCATCCATCAATCTTCTCCGCCCACTATTCCTGGTCGTTGGTGGAAGAATCTTCAGGCACCTCCTCCATAGGGTCCTATCGAAAGCAACTGTCATTAGACTTTCAGGCTCGATTCACAAGCGTAACCAACTGAGAATAGTGATATTATCCTATCATCTCACTTTTAGTCTACACCTAGGTCTTCTACCAGTTGGCAAGGTCTGAAGAATCCGTCTTGCGATTCTTTCTTGCGACATTCTAATCATAATTATGAAAAAGAAGGAGAAAGAAAGGAAACAAGCAATCAAATATTAACCTCAAAAATCATTCGTAATACTGAAAATCCAACAGATAGTTCTGAAATCAATATCAAGAATATTTTCTGGTCCATCCAAAATAACTGCCAAAGGAAATTTTTTGGTGACTTGTGTAAGAAGTGAAGTCCATATTGATCCAGTAGGAGATTCAACTTTTGGAAATTGGTTCATATTCATAGTCTATTTCCTTTATGAGTTCTCAGAAATGAATGACAGCTGAGAAATAAAATTGCTCTTTATTGGTGAATATAATCACTACAGTAATTAACAAAATATCTATATGACTTCAAACTATAGGAGAGCGAACTATCTACCCAAAACTTTTGAAGATCTGTCTTTTTCTATTCAGCAGTCGAGATACAAAAATGTATAAAAGTTGTTAAGATAAACATTGTTAAGAAGACATCTGGCGATGTTGAAACTTGCTCTGATATTGTCAATCGTGAATGACAAGCCTATTAAGGAAAAATTAGATTAAATGCTTAATAGTTTTCAACCATCAAAGTATGCAGATCTTTCTACCCGAAAATTAACAAGCCTGAACAGCGAGCAAGTAAGAGAGCGCAACCAGTATCTCTCCACTATATGTAGATGTAATTAGATTTGAGGAATCATTATGGAATGGCTCTGGGCAGAAATATTAATGAAATTAGCTCTAGGATAGACTATATTAACATAGGGATCTGAAAGTTTGTTTATAAACATGAATATGAGATATGATTTATACAAATTGTCCAATCAAAACGGCTACACTTCTTATAAGATATTCTAATTACATTTAAATTTAATTAAATATTTAATGATGCAATCAGCGATAATTACAGAAGAGACGATGTCGAATTTGCAATCTTAAAGGAAAAGAGAACCGTATGAAAATACATGTGTGTAAATATGAATATGCGTATGTAGATTTGTGTGCTTATGTATGTGCGTGTTAGTATATGTGTATATATATATATATTTGTGTGTGTGTGTGTGTGTGTGTGTGTGTGTGTGTGTGTGTGTGTGTGTGTGTGTGTGTGT
>JAOPUL010003388.1:126803568-126814494 GCA_027564515.1 Octopus rubescens
CGGCCGGGGTTGTTAGACCCAACCCATCCTCCGCTTCTTGCTGGGCCTCATCCACCAACTCTTTGACTTTGGGGGCTTAAGTCGATTAGATCGATCCCAGTGTTCAACTGGTACTTATTTTATCGACCCGTAAAAGGATGAAAGGCAAAGTTAACCTCGGCAGAATTAGAATTCAGAACATAAAGATGAACAAAATGCCACTAAGCATTTTGCCCAGCATGGTAATGATTCTGCCAGATTGTTGCTTTAATATATGCATATATACATACACATATATAATTAGGGAATTTTTTCTTTTTTTTTTTTAAATTTCTTTAAGACAATTTAAATGAAAAGTGAAATGAAAATATAAAGTAACAAGAGAAAAATGAACTTTTTAGCAGAATTGCAGGGGGAAGACATTTCTTTTTCTGGCAGAAAATATATCCATACAAAACACAACCATCCAAATGTTAACACAGTAAAAAAATAGCAGTTCTCAACAGGTGCAATGATCGCTTAAAGCTTTCAAAGAGCTACTGGAATATTGATTTAGAATATTTTCAAAAATGTGAAAGGAAAAAAAAAAAAAGTCACAAAAATTATGTGTATATGTATGTCTGTGTGTGTGTATATATGTGAATATTTACACACACATCCATATATATATATATCTACATGTGTACACAAACACACACAAATATATATTTATGCATGTATATCGATATATAGATACACACACATTTGTACGTACAAGCATATTTGGGCATGTGTGTGTATACATATATATGTATATGTGTGTGTGTGTATGTATAGATATATATATATACACACACATACATATATATCGGACAGCTTTTCAAATGAAGTTGACATATCAAAATGACATAAAGGTCAGTAGTTAAGTGAAAGTTAATAACAAAGCTAGATATTTAATAACCAGTTTATATAATTTACAGTTTGGTTTCAGCATTTTTTATATTTTTTAATAATAATAATAATAATAATAATAATAATGATAATGATAATATTTTTTCATCTTTTCCTTATTTGTTGAGAAAATAACTTAAAAAAATAAAAAAATTATGGCAAAATATAAATTTTTAAGATGAGAATATTGAATGATATTATACATAAAAATATGGTCCGATAAATGTGTGGAAAATACCTATCAGTGGAAAAAGTGGCACAGCTATATAATGACGCAAAGGAAATTTGAAAATATAAATGGCAAATGTCAATTATGATATACACACATATATATTTATATATGTAATATATACATACATATATGTATATGCATATATATATATATATATATATATAGTGTAAACTACATGATCGGATGTTCAATAGATTTTGTACAGAGTTGTAAAACAAGTACCAGAACATTATAATTTAAAGTTACAGAATCTAATGGTTTCTTTGTTTCAAAGAAGGAGCAACTGAGCTGTTGTTGATGCCTTACCAAAAGGCAAATGTAGCGAAGTAATTTTCTCACCAGGAACCAGTTAATGAATTAATGTACACCGCAGACTGAGCTCGCTGGTGATTGTACCTCCACTGTCTGACCCTCATCTTAAAATTCCTCTACTGTTTTTCTTTTTTTTCTTTCTTAAATGGCAGGTATTCAGGCCTCATGCTTTATAAGGGGTTGGTCAGAGGAGTTGGATTGAAACTTTGTGACACTGTCATATCTTTTATCAAGAACATAAGCAGTATCAATGAAGTTTAATAATGGCCATCACTGTGTATAAGATACATTCTGTGTATAAGATACATTCTACATGTCAGGAATTGAATGACCATTTCTTAAAAGTTTAAGAAATCATTATAAGCTTCAAATGTAGTTTGCTGACAACTCCAAGATTCTGCCAAACTAAATCTTTCATGTTTTTTTTTCCCCTTTTTGTGTATGAGTTCTTTCTATTTATTTTGGTTTGAGTAAATTTCTAAGAAAATTCTTCAGAGGGATATCTTTTAGAATTATTTTTGTCTCAATTCAGTGCATAATAAAACTTATATACACACAACACAAACATTATATTTGTGTTTCTATGTATGTGTAATTGAATATAAAGTAGAAAAGAGAGCAATTTGGATAGGTGGGTATATGTAGAAGTAGAGCAACATCTAGTGAAACTACCAGCCACAGTGGTGCAGTGTAGAAAACAGAAAAAAAAAAAAAAAATTAATTGCATAAGAATGTAAATAGAGGGGATGGGTTGTCAAATTGAAATAGGAAATTAATAAATTTAACATATGTTAGCAGAAATGAAAAATATCAAGAAACAAAACAAAGAAACAATAGAAAAATAACCAATGAACCAAACACATATACATACACACACACACACATACATATATATATTCAAATATGTAGATATATATATATATGTGTACGTATATCTATACACACACATAGATTAGATAATAGAATCAAAAGCTTGGATTCTAAGGCCTAAGTCATTTACAATTTCATTCCCCTAGTTATATACTACATTGCATAGTTACACTCATCAGGCCTTTACTCCTTACATATGCATATGTGTGTGTGTGTGTGTGTGTGTGTGTACATTTCAGAATGAATTAATATTATACTGGAAATGAATATATACAACAGATATTTCTAGATAATGCAGAGGTATTTCTCTCATGAAGCAATGGAAACACATCCACTCAGATGTAAAAGCAAAATATACACACACTCCTCCTATAGAATCTCCCTCACCCCACTGAACACTTTAAATATTACACTAAAACAAGAGTAAAGATACACAGTGAAAGCTGGGAGCATTCTTTTACTGGTTTCATATCTTGGCCATGCTCAAAACACCACCGGCAAGACTTATGTGAGTGTCTTGATTATATAACAATATGCATCTTATATAATTTTGTCTTCTCACTATATGATGTGTGCATGATTAAAGAACAGAGATGGATCTTACATTGAAGAAATTATTTATGTGGGTATGTGGGTGGATGTATGTGCCTACATAAGTTTGCTGTTGAATTTTGCAAGTAATTTTAGTGTAGTCAATACATTTTATAAGAACTGTTGTTATCAGTTTGTGAAAATGTTAGCAATGTCACTGTACCTTGTTAGAAATAAAATAGTTAAATGCACCCATACATAAACACACTCATATCGACTTCTCTGTATATGCATTCATCATATATACACATATATTAAAGAGTAGTGAACATATAACACAGAGTAACAACACTTAAAATGCATGATTTAACATCACTCCCTGTCGCACTGAGTTTTTTTTGTGTTAACATTTGACATGTCGTAAAATGGTAACGCAAAATTCAGAGCAATGTTCTAATTGTTTACATACATACACAGACACATAAACTTCATATATAAATGCACACACATGTGTGTCTACACATGTATATTCATACACCAACAGCTGACCAAATGTAACTGCTTATAAAAGAGTATATTTTGATGGAATATATTATATTGTTCAATACATTAAAAAAATTCTCAAATCCTTTTCTTAGTAAATCTGGAACATGGATAAATGAAAATGTAAGATATATTTATTCATTCATTTATTATTTGTTTTGTTTTTTTCGTTTTTTTTCTCTCAAATATTCTAGACTGCTTATTATAGAAAATAATGGTTACAAAATAAAAACTTGATATTAAATCAACAAGGAAAAAGTAATATTATATAACAGACTGCATATTAATTATAGATATATATATATATACATTTTTTGATTCTGAAGTCTTCCCTCTAAAATATAAGTTGATTCATATATATACATATGTATGTATGCATATGTACACATATTTCTTTTACTCACACACATACACATTTTGTGCCTTAGCTGCTTATAGTTTCTTAGCTATCAATTATTGTCAATATATTCACACAAACTACCTAACTTGAGTAGGTATCTCAACACACACACACACATATATATACATACATACATACATACACACATGCATACAAACACATATGCATACATTTTGTATGTATATATTTACTTATAAATAAGTTTAATTCTTCCATTCATTGTAAAGTTCTTCATAAATATCAAAGATTCTACTTTTAATGTATTGAGTTCTTTAGCTTGTAGCTTATCTCAACCAAGCACTTCCTTTTCGATATATATACATATAATATACATACATATATATATATATTTATTTATTTACTGAACTGTGTTGTTAAATCTATTGATCTAAAGTAACAATTTTAAGACGTTTGCTGGTATTTTTCAATAAATCAAGATATGGTATATGTGTGAAAATAAGAAAACAAAGATCCTTTATAGCATCTGGTGCTACATTTGGAATTTTTCTTCATAGAACAGACCCATTCACATAGTTTTTCTTGTATAACATAATAAATAGGCATTTGGCTCTACAGTGATGGCAAGGCATATTATGTTTCTTCCATAATTAAAAACTGGACTGATAACTATATTTTTCATTGTTGTGTTTTAAAATTTTTGTCTAATGCATTTTAACAAAATAAGTAAAGTTTTAATTCAAATATGTCTTTGTTTTTTTTTTTTTTGTTTTAATAATATTAATAATGCAATGCAAAAATACCAACATGCACACAAAAGAATATGCGTATAAATTTGAAATAACATTTATAGAAACTTGATATAACACTGAAAAAGCATGAAGAAAACATTGCAAGACTGAGATCAGTTTAAGATTGTAAAGAAAAATATTCACATTACACAATATATTTATTTACATCATAGATGTGGGGGGGAATATTCTTGGTTGTTGGGGTACTTTTTCAAAACAAAAACAAAAAAAAAAACCTTCGATCTTATTTTCTTTTTTTATATTTATATTTTTGTTTTGCTATAAATATAGAAATAATGAGTGCATATATAACATAGTGCATAGCCACACACATGAAGCTTTTCCATCGGCATTTAAGAGTAATCTGGGGTTTACTTAAAATCTTAAGAAGCATTGCACATTGGATAACATTTTGACAATACGATATAGCAACGAATGATGCATTAGATATGAATGAGTAATAATATAGAAAAATATCTCTGCTGGAAATATCTCCATTCTGTAGGCCCCTATTTTCTTTGAATAGTTCACCTTATTATATAGTAATGTACGATTGTTGTAGATGTTCTTTGTGACTAATACGGTTTCATAAATTCTACACTAGTAATGATCAAGATAAAACAACAAATTGAATAGAAATGTTTTTTTGGGGTTTTTTTTAAGAGGAACATATATTCTATGTCTACATGACATGGTGCTGGATTATTAGACAAAGAGGCTCGTATCCTATTGGCTGCTGTCACATTGTTGTGTCCCTGGCAAAAAACACCTTAATTTTTGCAGGTTCACTTCAACTCTCCATAGATTTCCTGATGATCAATTATAGTATGTTGCTATTGCTGTAAGCAGCACTATACTTGACAAATTTTTGTTTTTGTTTCGTGTTTTCTTTTTCAGCTTGCAAGATTTAAGTGCCCACCCCATCCCCATGTGTTACAGGAGAGGTAGATATCTACTAGTAGTATCATCTTAGAGGTAGTATTAACCAAGACCATACTCTTATCTTACAGAAAAAAACCAGTATCCATGACTACTACTACTACTACTGCTACTACTACTACTACTACTGCTACTACTACTACTACTACTACTACCACTACCACTACCACTGATATATCATTGTATATTTAACGACATACTCATAAAACTAAATCTAGAAAGAATGGCAATGTTCAAAAAAGCAATGGAGAGAAATGCCATCCATCTAACAATTATGTTGATTTCCAAATTTGTCACATTCTTTTTAAAAATCACTCACCCACCCCTAAATCACATCACATTCACTGTTCTCACACCAACAACCACCACACCACCCCCAAACCCATAGCATTCTTGATTTCACAATTTCTTCACTTTTGAAAAGAGATCGAAGTGAATTAACAGAACTGCAATAAGCAATGTTTAACCTGCCTACAAATATATTAAATAACAATATGTTTAAAATGTTTTCATCGATATATACATACACATATAAATATACATAGAATGGGTGGAATGAGAATTGATATGAAGAGATTTGAACACCCTAACCTCGCCCCTCATAAAAAGAAGCAGGGAGAAATGAAAACTTGAAAAGACAGAACTAGATTTAATTTCAATATTTTTAAATACACACACACACACACACATGTACACGCAGACAGATAGACACACCCACATACACCAATGAAGCACTTCATAGTGTACTGTAAACAATTCATTCTGTCATCTTCCTCCACCTTTCCGTACTGTAACCTATACAATTTCCTGAGGAGAAAATTACACATTTTTAATTAAATTTTGTGTATTTTATCAAGAATTAGGTCATGTTGACTACACTAGAATAACTCAATGAACTAAATATCAACAGTACATTACGAGGTCCAGGATTTAAGAAACAGTTAAGGAACTGTCTTTGTTTATAATAATACAGAATCTCTTATTATCTATGAAGAATCTGGACAGAGAAAGAGATATATGCAGAAAATAGCAGAAAGCAAGGTTTGAATAATTATAGGAGTTCATCAAGTAAATTAAAAAGATAATGAGCTAAAAGTGTGAGTAAATACATTGTTATTCTGTTTATGAAAAGATTTGACTCTATAAACAATATGGGTCAGTTTAAAGAAACTATTTTCACTATGAGACATAAAATGATTAGACAATATGGGAAGGTTCCAATACAACAGTGTATTTGAAGTAGAACCATATTCCAAATGGAATACAAATCACTCTACCAGACTTACTTGAGACACAACAGTCCTCATGACCAAGTTCTCACCAGAAGTTTCAAACCTCAAGTCAATTTGATTTGAAGCTGTTTCTGCAGCTTCAGTTCACCATCATCCGTTGACATGGTTGAACAACTAATCCCAACTGGTCGGGATTCGCAATATGACTGACTTCCACACTTCTCAACGCTGGTACTTGATTTGATTGACTATTCATCTTTTCGATCGTTGAATACAAAACGTGGCATGTGAGACCTCCATTTGGGTGACTTTTCCTCAGTCACCAATATTACTCATTTTTGCTAGCTGAGTAAACAAGAGCAACGTGAAATGAAGTGTTTTGCTCAAGAACATAAACATATCGCCTGGTCCAGGAATTGAAACCACAATCTTACAATCCTGAGTCCAATACCCTAACCAACTAAGCCACGCACCTTCAAAATGCAATACTGAACTTCTTATTGGAGCAACTACAATCTAAGCAATTAGGTTGGATGCCACCATGTTGAGTTTGTATTTTGTAGTAGGAAAGGCACATTGTCTGTCTATCAGCCTCTATTTGATTGACTATGAACCAACCAATTAGATCATTTTGGGAGCAGCATTCTAATCCAGAGAGAAATATATCTTTTATCTTTCTGTTTAAAGTTCCAATAACCAGAGATAAGCACAGAACTTGTGGTATTCCCATGATATTTTGTTGCTTATAACTAGTCAAGTTCTCTATTGCCTTTGGAGGAATAATTAATGAACACTATAATGGCTGGAAGTAGAAAATATAACTTTGTCATACAGTTGTACAAATGTCTATAATTAAATGCAATAAACAGGAAAAGAGAGAGAGAGATGTTATAATATAAAACATTCTGGGATTCACAGATAACAGAACTAGTTCTTATTTTAAGTCTACTTTAAGTTGAGAAGTTTTGTGACAATGTCTTTGTATGAAATAAATTAGTAACACACACAGACATACACACACACTGTTCCACTGACCAAGAACTTACAATTGAAGGCAAGAATCGTAGATCGTTTACTTTTCAGATGACAACCATGTTTAAATATCGAAGAATTCATTACTAAAGATATTGACTTTTAATTTAAGAGGGAAAGAATGGAAGTGATTGGTCTAATCTAAGTAGAACTAGTATATTTTTTATTAATCCTTGGAGAGATAAAGTTGACCATAGAAGGATTTGGACATGGAGCTAAGAACAAACTTTTAACAAGTCAATGTTTAGCTATTTCAGCTATGCTCACTACCCAATGCTTTGTAAATAAGAATAACAATTTCTATAGAAATCTTATCTTCCAACATTTCAATTTAGGAAGAACAATAAATATAAAAGAGAAAAAGTTCCATGCAAATTGATGTCAAATTCCAACAAACAAAATATATCAACTCAACAATAAGCACATAAACTACACCAAAACATATTTCCTGCACAACATAAATATGTGTATATATTTTATAGAATCTTATAGATTCCATGCTGAGCATTTAATGTTAAAAAGAGAAAAATATCCCAGATATACAAACTCTAATATTTGAAAATAACCCCAAGTAAAAAGAAAATGGGGGGTGGGGGCAGTTTTATAAGAGATGAGATCGACGATTTTAGGAAGAAAAACCTAATAATTTAAAACAATAATTTAATCATTGTTTGAGTAATAGAGTCAAAACGGAATTAAGTGAGACATTTTGAGCACATTCCAGGTGGTCTCATGTACCTAACAGATACAGAAAATCACTCACACATACCCTTGCAAGCTTTTATGGTTCTAATGAAGTTCCTTGTGAAGTAAAGTTTGGGTTTCTTTAGTTTGACCTAAAAGTCATGAACTGTGAACAATAGCAGCAACAATAATAATATAGTTAGAAAAGTCTAAATTATTCAACACTTAATATAAACAATATTGGGATAAATACAATTAAAAGCAATTCCTCCTTCAAAGACAGCACAAAATGAAAGCCAAAATACAGAAGATGTAAAGTTCTCTGACTGTTATATCTTTGACAAAATGTTTTGAAGTTCTCCCCCAAAACCCTCTTCAAATAATTAAATAAGTTGTCCATCTCTCATATTATAACAGAATTTTCTCATTATATATCAAAGTAAATATCCAGAGTCCTAAGTATTGACTCTGGCTATCTACTTTTCGCATCTCAAAACAAAAACTTAGACCAAAATGTCCTTTTCCATTCTCCACTGCAACACAAATTTGGCAGTTAATCCTTAGAATCACATGGAATTCTTTGAATTTGTGATATCTTTTAAATATCAACATCAGAGACATTTTTCCTTCCACTAATTCTGTTTCAAGAACATGAATCTGCCTACATAACGAATGTTTAATTATAGTTAATATAAATAATACAATTACTTAAGCTAAAAACTAATATTCATAGGGAAATAGGGCAGTCGTTTGAGTCAGTCCTCAGTATCTAAATGGTACTTGTTTTATTAGTATCCAGTGGTATCCAAAGGTAAAATTGACCGTGGCAAGATTTGGATTCAGAATGTAGATAGATAAGAGTAAATACTATAATGCATGTAGTCCAATATTTCATCAATTTGCTTAGTCTGGTAATTGTAATAGTAATAATAATGATTTCTAGCAATAGCACAAGGCCACAAATGGGTAAATATCCCTCAACAAACTAAACACCACAAAGTATTTCATCTGTTGCTCAACAGATTCTACCATCCAAACCCTAATAATGGCAATCATAGTAATAATTTCTAATTTAGGCAGGAGGCCAGCAATTTTGAAGGCAGGATTTTAGTCAATACCATCAACCTCAGTACTGGACTCGTACTTTATTTTTATTGATCCTAGATAGATGAATGGCAAAGTTGATCTCAGCAGGATTTGAATTCGGAATGTAAAGAGCCGGAACAAATATTGCAAAGCATTTTACTCTTCCAATGCTCCAATGATTCTGCCAATTCACTACTCTAATAATAATCCTTTCTACTATAGGCATAAGGCCTAAAAGTTTGAGGAAAGGCTTGTCAATTACATCAATCCCAGCTCTCAACTAGTAGTATCTATTTTATTGACCCTGAAAGGATGAAAGCTAAAGTCAACGTCAGCGGTATTTGAACTCAGAACGTAAAACCAGAAGAAATGCAGCTAAGCTGTGCTAACGATGTTTGCTGTGCTAACGATTCTGCCAGCTTGCCACTTTCACTATGCTAATAATAATTATAACAATAATGCTTCCTGATGTAGGCACAAGGCCAGCAAAGTTAGTCAATTCCATCAAGCCCAATATTTGACTGGTACATTATTTTATTGATTCTAGAAGGATGAAAATTAAAGTCGATCTTGGCAGGATTTGAACTCATAATGTCAAGAGCCAGAACAAATATCGCAAAGTATTCTTTCCGAAGCTCTAACAATTCTGCCAGCAAGCCAATAATAATTAATAATAAAATCAGTTACAGAAACCTCAATGTTGTATTTTCAATGAAGAAAATGTTTCAAATCATAGAGGTTTGGAAGGAAGAAGACTTGACTTTTCTTGGTTCATGCAAGCAATGTAGAAATTGTAGAATTTATATAAGATTCTCATTTTTCAAAAGAAAAAAAAAAAAGAAACAAAAAGAAAATCACAACAAAAAACAAGCTTTCCTATTATTAAACCAAATACAACATAAGAAACAAAGTATTTTTTTTATTTTTTAAACATTGTTTTATTTTTTTCTATTTATTTTCTTAAAAATAGGCAAGAATATAATAAAAAGATGCTATCACAATTTTTATAACCAATAAAATCATTCATTCGTACTTTAAAAAAAAACATATAAAAAACATAAAATATAAAATAAAAATACAATAATTTCTGTCTTAGTCAGGAGGCCACCCCCACCCAGAGCCTACCCTACCACACTAGTATGAAAAGAGAAAGGAAGGAGGGAATAGTGTGGGAGTGGAGTGAAGAGTTAACTGTATCAATCTTGGGGCACTATTGTTAGTAAATTTTCTTGATACTGGGGGGGGGGGTATATATTTAAAAGTCGGAACCTTAAGGGGAGAAGAAATCTTGAAATTCTGCTAATAGACTTTCCTTATCATGATGATGATGATAATAATAATAATAATAATGATTTCTGATTTAGGCACAAGGCCAGCCATTTCGGGGGAGGGGTTTAGTCGATTACA
>JAOPUL010003388.1:127262892-127280127 GCA_027564515.1 Octopus rubescens
AAGTGAGTACCAGTTACGGACTGGGGTCGATGTAATCGACTACTCCCCTCCCCCAAAATTTCGGGCCTTCGTGCCCACTATAGAAATCATTATTATTATTATTATTATTATTATTATTATTATTATTATTATTATTATTATTATTATTAACTGGAGCATGGTGCTCCAAAGTTTAACGTGCAGCATCTACGTGGGCTGAGACAAGAAATAACTCTCATCGTTTGAATAATCCTGCTTTAGCTGGGTTATCCATCTTACTTGGGAGTTTCTTATATTCTTACCCTATATGATTTCCCGTGACATCTACAATTCTAACTAAGATAAAAACTATCAGCTGTATGGTGTACTCTCTAAAAGACAACCCCACATTGCATCAAGACGTCCCACACTAGCTCCGACAAAATATTCTTGAAGACACAATAACACAGTAAAATTGACACTAATAAGCCTTGTCATCAAATTCCTGTTGCTTCTAGAAAAAGTCCTGATATAGTTATATAAACATCTACCTGACTTACAAAATGACAATGTGAAAATCAGATGACGTATAGTGTGCTTGACATCATAATTTTATATGACAAAAATGAAGATACGATATTAACCATCGGCAAAGCAACACTAGGTCGTTATAATTATGTACAGAAGTGAGCTGATGAGCTAAGAAGTTGCACTAACTTAGCTATGGAATTATAAATATTATGGAAATTAAGCAACGAATGTAATTAGCTCATCTAATGAAACAGCGATTTCTGTAAATAAAGTTCATAGAAGAGTTCGGTGGGGAAATAACCTAACGTCTGAGACATTTGTCCTTCTTCAGAGTGTGGAAAAGATAAAGAGAGTGGGATATGGGTAAGAGAGAATGTAAGGAAGTATAATCGGCTATGAGGCAAAATTGGGAAAGAGAAAATATATAAAGTAAATGAGTGTTGGAGAGAGGTTGATGTGAGGAAAAGGATGAAAAATTCAATGAGAAATGATGTTGATGGGAGTAGTGTGAGGACTGTGTGATGTGAGAAGAAGCAAAATGTAAAGAAACGGTTGTCAAAATTTCTAATAAAGCCCAAGTCACTTGAATTAAGAGGAAGGTAGTGAGAGCCAGGTCAGTTGAGGTAATTATACATATTACCTTTACAGATAGACATTGGTATATTAAGATCTGCTAATATCGTTTGGACATTCTCACATGACGTTTGTTAACTGTCAACATTTTTGTTAGATTCAAACAGTTTAATGCATGTTTTCCTAGATGTACCTAATTCATGTTTTAAGAAAGGAAACTCTTGACGTATTTCTCACATCTGAAATAATAAAAGAATTATAACAATACTAAACAGGATCTGTCAGAATTCCACATTTTCTTACTTTTATTTTGATACATAAATCTATATATCGTTATAAAGTTGTTTTATCATTTGAAAATAATGTTTTTATAATAAGCTAGATATTGGATTGAGGTCATTGAAAAATTGAGATTTAGAGAACTTAGTACAGTGTTAGTAACAATATAATAAGTCATTAGGTTTGTTATACAGAGAGGTGGAAAGTTGAGAATTGTCAATAGTATCGAAGGTATCGATGAAAGTGATAGAATTATAGGAAATGGTAGAAGCAAATTCAAAAGCCAAGTGCGGGGGCTAATATACGTAATGTAGTAAGACAAGAGATTTTAACTAATAACAATTACTCACGTAGTGAGGAGAAATGTTCGTTAACCTAATTATTAATTCTGGTTATGAAAGACGAGAGATATAAAGTGGAAAATGTTGATGTACAAAATAAAGTCGATGACTTCATCTCTAGAGAGTGATGTGGTGCCGATATCGTTGTAACATTGTACTAGAAGTATCATGCATTTATCTATATCTACTGTATCTGTGTTTCAATGTACTGAATACAAAATATAGAATGTAATAATGTATGCACCATATGGCTTCTGGTGTCCAGTTATGGAAAGGAAGTCGGAGTTAATGAGATCATTATCTAAATATATTGGAAAGGAAATGTCACCATAACTAAGTAATATTAATGGTGAATATCTTGTTCATATATTGTTAGTTCGGTTAGCTCGGTGACCTAATTTCTACATGAATTGTTTAAATTGGGGTGATGACACTAAAGTATTGTTAAAGCTCTACGTTGAATTAATGATGATTAATAACAATAGATGTTTCTTTCGGGAAAAGCAGCTCTGGGAATATGGTGGTGAAGATTAGAGCGACGGAGAGAAAATATATTGTTTTGTCTGTTGAATTGAAATAGCTTCTGTTTTTCTTTTTGCATTTTTTGGTACACATTTAGCTCTTCAATAAGTATTATCTTGGATCACTTTCAATTATAAAATTTTACATTTATACATATTTACATAATGTACAAATATAAAATCGTTAAGTGTGTCTATTTGATTAATTGAAACGTCTAGCGTGATAATACATCAACTACATCGACTCGAGAATAGTCTGAGAATACCTGTAAATTTGGTGACGGTGGTATAGCCCATTAGATCTTATTTTATTGATATATTGAGGATAAAAACGCAAAGCTCACCTCTGCAGGATTTGAACACAGGGCGTCTAGAGAACACAATTGAATACTACAAGACATTTTTTCTATCGATCGCGCTGTTGATTCTATTAATTCATTACTCTTACAACTCTCTTTAGAGCAAATAATATTTTTTAAATGCTTTATGTTATCCATCCCTTTACTATCAGTTCTAAATAGAAGATACATTTGACTAACCAAAACACTTATGAGACTCTCCTCCTGTCAGTATAAAGCAAGATATTTCAAATGGTTACTCCTTATGATATTAAGAGAAATACCGAGGCCTGTATAATGTCGACTTATTTGCTGCGTCTGAACAGCCTACATTAAAGATGTGGAGTACACAGGTCTATTAATGTTTGACTGTAACATATTTCACACGAACGAATCAAAAAATAAACTTCTGCTTTGAGATTTCATTCTGCAGCCTCAGTAGACAATTCTTTAACATGGACAGCTTCTTTTGCAGGTTCGCATTCATAAAATGCACCTTAAACAGCTTACTATTATATAGTGGCATGAGTGTCTAATACTTGGGAGCTTTACGCTATCATTCGGCCTAGAAATAACTGCCAAATTTTCTTCAAATCGCATACTTCCATCTTAAAAAAGAGAACACAAGATAATGTAGATATAGTGTAGATATAATGTAGGTATATGTAGATATATGTAGATGTAATGTGTATATATATATATATATATATATATATAAACCTAAAAAGAAAGGTTGACTGTGGCTACAATGGCTCTGCTCGCCGATATTCTTAATTATGAATGACCTGTTTTAACATATTCTTAAAACGAGATAATCACGATCTTGTCTTTAACGTTAAACGTTTTTGCCACAGGTATAATATTGATTTCAAATTTTAGTACTATGTCAGCAATTTCGGGGGAGACGTAAGTCGATTACATCGACCCCAGTACTCAACTGGTACTTATTTTATCGACCCCGAAATGTTGAAAGGCAGAATCGACCTCGGTGGAATTTGAACTCAGAACGTAACGACGGACGAAATGCTGCTAAGCATTTTGCCCGGCGTGCTAACGATTCTGTCAGCTCGCCGCCTTCTATCACAGGTATAATATTGTTGCTGCTTCTGTGACATTATACATAACTCTTATCTTTCGTTTGCTTCTCGAGTACCCAAACTTCCCGATTATTCCCCTTCCCAGCTGATTTCGATATACACCAAGATATCTACTTTCTACATATTCTTACATATATAGACCTTTACTTGCAGAGATGTTTTTTCTGCTTTTGAACAACTAAAGCGCCCAGTGAAATGTACAAGTAATGAATCTAACATAGATTATTTCAGGAACTCCTGTAGTTAGAAGTAATAGATTAAGCGTATTTCAGGGATCCAGGATATGTTAATTTTTAAGAATATATCAGTTTATTGATATTTCATCATAAACATTGTGGAAAAGACATAAACTTGAGTCACAACCGGACAATTCGTTTGAGTATTAACCAGTCAGAAGAGGGGTCTACAATTGGGTGCTATCATTAGAACTGCACTGACTATGACAACAATAATTAACTTGCAAATTCTCAATCCTACGAGATTCCGTATAAGTTTGCAGTCCTGTGTTAAAATAATTTCTCGTACAAAACTTGAAATAGAGTTTTTGTAGTGTGGAATGAGATTATATGACGTTTATGCCTTTCTCAAGTACATTAGTAGTGTTTCAACAGAGAATCGAAAATTTTCTAGCTCTACTTGCCAGAAAATATTGGTTTCTTCTTCGTAAATAAATCAAATCATTTTCTGTAAGGAGGAAGTATAATTGGTTGAATTAACCCCATCACCTTTCTTATTTATATATGAACAAAATACTTTTGCTGCTAACTCACTGTTCAACGCGCGGCTAAATATTAACCATGCCACAGGAAAAGTTTCGAACTCCCTTTAGAGATTAAATTAGATGTTATTTTCCATGTGGTTAAACTTAATAAGCATTTGAGATGTCATATAATGAGTTTCGAATGCAATGAGTTTCATGTGCGTATGAGTGATCCTGTCAGAAGTAGAAGAGCTAATGAAGGCTGAAGAACGTGTAATTGAGTATTGAGAAAGTTCTATATTATGAGGCACAAACCTTGAAATATTCTAGCCAAGAAAGAGTTTACTAACGTCATTTCGAAGAAAGTTAATAAGCCAAACAAAAACGGAGAACAGACGAAACCAACAGAGCCATACATTAATATCTATATCGTAGCTTCTTTTTGATAATGAATAAAAGTTTTATAGTTTAGGGGCGGTGAGTAAAGGAAGCTGTGTTGTGACCAGAGCTGAATTTAGGAATAAACTAAACTATTTACTGCTAAATGCCGCACAGTTTGAAGGAGCCTTTCAAAATGTCAGAAATTTTTTCATTCGTTAATATTTTATCATAATTTATATTTAAATAATAATTTAACCCAATTAGCCTAATTAATAAGAATTAGCATTAACGAAATAGACCCAATTAGTAAAAATAGTTCATTTTTCAATAAATTTAGGGTGGTAGGTTGGCAAAGTCATAAGAGTATCGGACAAAATACTGTGTAGTAGTTATTACAGTTTCTTTACGTTCTGAGTTTAAATGCTGCCGAGATCAATTTTAACCCTCATCTTTCTGGGTCGATAAATAAAATACTAAGCTAAAACTGTATGAGTGTCGATTTAATCGACTATTTAATCCACCCTAAATCTGTGGTCATATGCCCATGTTACAAATCGTTGGTTACCCAAGTTTGTAGTATTTTGTTATTTTATAATTTTGCTTAAATATCAATTCTTACAAGATTTTTTTTATTTTCCTTATTCTCGGCATGATTCCATGGCGTAGGGCCTTCAAATGTCTAAATCCTCTCCTGGTTGTGACATTTATGCTTTTTCTCAAATGCTAGCTGTATCACTGACTTTATTTTCCATTCGACGAGAGTTGGCCTCTAACTCTACAGAGCCTTCAATAAACTGTGCCACATAATGTTGTTGTCTTAACTTAGGGTCACAACCTACGATATGTTGGGGAGAAGGAATGAGACTATTTGATGTCCGTGCTTTTTTTTTAAGTACTTTAACTCTGTACGAGAAGTCAAAGGTCTTGTAATTCCTATATTTTAAAATACTAACTCATTACTGGTAAATATAAGGTTCGCTATCTTTTTGACAAGATCTTAATATGGCACTTCTGTACACGTGATTATTGTTCATGTTGTTAAGATCTTACTGATCCCTGATCGAGCAGACATAGGATTCCAGCCATGCCCATTCCATCATTTATTTCAGATATTCTATATCCAGGATTATATTATCTTTGCAAAATAGCAAGAATAGATTTAAGAGAGATTTGGCTATTATTTCTAGCAAATAGAGCGATCAAATGGGGCTTCCTTGATGTATTTCGTTCCATGATTGATATAGCCGTCATTTTCCTCGTTCAAGTACAAACAATTTATTTTCCAAAGGACTTAAAGAAAGGCTGGAAAAAAATTAACAGATTTTAGAATGTGAATGTTGCCCAAAGACTAGATATAAATGTTCACTGATTATAATAATTCTTTGAACTAGGCACGTTTTCGAGTAAAAGAATGAAAAAACGTAATGTTCATAACTCACCGAAATGCATTACATTAGAATCCTAAGGGAAATTAAATGGTTTCAACTAAGAATTGGAACCACTTCACTTGAAACTTACTTATTGTGATAGTGCTCATCCCAGTAGTACCGTATTATATTAAAATTCTTTTGCAGAATCAGCACAAATGTGATAAAATTCCATTGCCTTCTGACGTGAAATCCCACCGAAGTCAACTTTGTCTTTAATCCTTCCGAGAGTCGATAAAATAGGTAGCAGTCAGTTTCCGGGATCAAGTATTCCATCCCAAAAATGCCCGCCCTTGTGCCTATGTTAGAAATCCTTATTATTAATATTGGTATTGAGAAGGTGGAATTGCAGAAACAGTAGGTTGCCGGATAAAATGCTTTCAGGCACTTAGGCACATGCCATTATGTTCTGAGTGAAAAATCTAATCAGGTTGATTATATATTTTATCCTCTTGTGGGGCGATAAAATAAATACCAGCCAAGTACTGAGATATATAAATTGATTATACCATTTCTTCACTAATTTGTATCCTGTTGAAGTATAAAAATATTGGTTTCAAATTTTGGCACAAGGCCAGAAATTTCGTGTGAGGGGGCTAGTCGGTTACATTGACCTCAGTGCTCAACTGGTATTTATTTTATAAACCCCCGAAAGGATGAAAGGCAAAGTCGACCTCAGCAGCATTTGAACTCAGTACATAAAGTCGGAAGAAATGCTACTAAGCATTTAGCCCGATGCAGTAACAATTCTGGACTTTTGCTCAAAATTTAAGCAGAAACACAGACAGGCTGATTCCTTTGAAAAGATTTCTAATATCAGAAACAATCGTTCTGCTTTCAGTTACAAGGATGAGGGTAGTTAGCCACATGTGGGTGAGCATTTCAATAACAGCAGCTAAGACGGCGGGTACTTTTACCATTACCTGTGTAGAAAATAGAATCAAACTGTTATCTGCAATCTAGTCATTCTGTCACAAACTTTCAGCAGTGTTTCCTTACTTCAGACAGCCAAGCTTTAGTTATCATAGGCTGTTCAACATGTATCAAAACAATCTTTTCTTTACCCCCTGCCTTTGTATTCCGTCATTGCTATTTTGAACACATAATGTTCTTTGAAGAATCGGTCGAGACAGTTTGTATTATGTTTATACATAATGTCTAAGAAGAAATTGACCTTCAGTTTTCTGCCAATTTAGTGCTTTCATTCTGAGCTACAAGATTTATCCTTGTTATTTTAATGGACATTAAAATTTAGTATGTCAGCCTGGCCTACCGTGGTTCTTTCAGATATACATATCAGTGACTTTCTGTAGAATGTCAATACCTTGTACCAATATCCAACTGTTAGGTCTTTCTATGGTGCTACAGTTTTCACACAACTTTAGTAAACATTTCGAAGTCGAATATGTACGTTTTACTGCTGATGTTGACACAGTATGCCTTCTTAATTCTATATAGCTACTATGATGCATTCTTTTTGAAACCCTTTTTAAATATTGCAGAACTTTATACCAAAAGGATTTGAAGTTTTCTTATGAAAGAGCATCTTTTCACACACGCCTATTCTTTTACTTTATCTTTCGGTGTACATCTTGTGTATTAGAAGCAAATTTGTGCTTAATGTTGGTCCATTGAAGTTTTCTTTCTTTTTTTTTCTTTTTTTCTTTTGCGATAACAAAATTTTTCACACGTCATGGGTTCGTATTTCGACGTGATTAATTTCTTCTCAAAAGTTTTGAGTACAGAATCTCTGTACGTTTTACCCATTTTTCCCTATAGGATGTAGTTTATGTGCTGTGAACTTACTGTTCACCTTACACCTTACGATGGTATTTAAGTGTCTGAATTCAGTGGCGCAGGTTGTTGATGTTTTCTTCTAGTTTTGTTATCCATTTAGGTTGCTTTCATTATTTCATTACCATGTACACTGCTGATATCTCCTAGGTGTTCTTCCTGAGTGATAGCAGCTGTATACAAGAAAGTATTATTGATTATCCAATACTTTTGTTACATATTTTCGTATAGTTTCCAGCTATATCGTAAATAACTTTCAACCTTCAGAGTGGTTGGTTTTTGTTGGTGGCGGTTTTTTTTTCCTCTGCTGTTGTTGTTTAAACACGACACTCAGGAATTGGAAAAAATTATTCTCCAAGTGTGGTTTTAAATCGTATTTGAGCTGTACGAATTCTACAGTCAGATATATCGGGTTGGTTTTATGAGGCCTATTAGTGTTGGAGTGACAGTGATGTTGGTAGCGATGAAGTTGATGGCTTGTTTATCGTTTATTCGCTCTCTTCTACTGAGTGGTTTTGATTCTCTTCAGAAAATCGAGTAACATCACTAGAGTTAGAAAAACAATTGCTGTCTGTGGTAGCCATTTTGGAGCAACGAAAGCTGTTTGCTGTCGAAGCTGTCAAATGGTTAAAGTTTGGGTGGATTTCATCGCAATAGTTGTTCAACGTTTTTATGTTACCCGTAGAAGGATTTTCACTGATTGTTTGATAGCTCAGGAATAATTCTTGATTTAAATGGCAAAAAAGTGAAGTTAGAAGAATACTTATGCCATTTTAGATTTGGTAGTACTGTTGGTCTTGGTATTGGTGATGCTGCTATTAGTGTATGTATGTGTACGTGTGCATCTATGTATGTATATAGATATACATATTTATGTGAAAGTGTGCATGTTTACATGTATATTCATATGTAAATGTACTCACTACAGACTAAAACTTCTGTAATGTTTTGCTTATTTTCAGTTCTATTACTGGACCATAATTGTAATTTCTTAATTAACAACCTACGGTTCCTACCTCTCTGTATTGGTGGTAAATATAATCTTAAGCAAACTGACACAGTTATAAACACAGTTACAATTTGACAAGTGGAAATTTTAACTTAAATGCTTTTAACAAAAACAACACTAACAACAACTATAACCCATCCTTATCAATTGTTGTAGGACCGGGTATTTAGAAAAGGGTGAACGGAAAAGTAAAATAACCTTGGTTTTCAAAAGATGGATAATGGCAGCCATTAACGAAACCAAGATTACTAGAATGCGCTAATTCTTGCCCATGTTCGATAACTGCGAGTATAGGTATAGGCAACTTTTAGTCAGCCTAGATTGAGTGATGGGGCGTTTAGGAAATATTTAAATCTCGAGGTACGGATAATCTTTGTGGACCAAAAGAATAAGTAGGTCATTTTGGACATGAATAGCAGCAAATACGCGTGCATTAAAATTAATATCTGTTGCATCCAAACTAGAACAGGACGGCTGAGAGCGTTCCTTAATACTCGGGGAGACTGGAATTGAATTTTAGACGCATGTGGAGATTATTTAGGGTGAGCCAACAAAATAGATGGGTGTCAAAGCTTCGTAAACCTGCTCAGATATTATTATTATTATTATTATTATTATTATTATTATTGTTGTTGTTGTTGTTGTTGTTGTTGTTCAAAATTTGGTAGTTTCAGGAATATTTCTACTGCATCACCTGCTACACCTCCGTGTTGCTGGCGTGTGTGCAGCAATGTGTGTTCTGTTTTGTTGTTGGGGGAATGCAAAATCTTCCTGGTGTTATATTGCATCAGTTAATTTTTGTTATGGGGTCTTGTTGCAACATTTTGTTGCGTGTTGTGTGTGTATTGCGAGTTGTGTTCTTCTGTTGGGTATCCAGTTTGTAGGGTACATGTTGTGGTGGTTGTTTAATTTATTGGATATTTACTGTATAGAGTGTGCCTTGTGTTTGTGGATTGTTTTGTTTGGTTTGTATTATTGGATTGATAGTATCTTGCGTAGGATGTGGGCTGCTCCCATCAGGGCTATATTTTGGATAGTGTGTAGTGTTTGGGGGTCCAGGTATAGCTTCTACCCCACTGCGCCTATATTCCCAATGCCAAATCCGTTGCAATCCCAAAAAAGGAAGCAGCGACAACCACAAAGTCAAACTCAGGAACAGAGAGGAAATAAGGTCATCGGAAATTCTACCGAGTCCTCGAACATAGAAGGGGTATCGGACGAGACAAAACCACCCGAGTGGATGATCGTCGAGCGACCCCCCAAAAGAAAAAGAGGGAGGGTGGGGTAAAATACGGATATAACCCCTAAATCCCAAAGGTTTGTGATCACGAAAGTAAGTAGCCTAAAAAATGCTGCAGCCAATCTCGAAATCAAGTTTGCAAGCCAACAATCTCAGCAGCAACATCAGCAACAGCAGCAGCAGCAGCAACAACAACAACAGCAGCAGCAGCAACAGTAGCAGCCGCAGAAACAGAAGCAAAAACCATCCCCACCACCACAGCAATAACAAGAGATAAACCAACTACAACAACACCAATAACTGAAAGAGCATTCTCAGCAAAAGCGAGTGACACAACAGGATCAGCAACGGATGAAACTTGAACAAAAACAACCACATCAACTACAAGAGACGGAGTTAATAGAACAACATCTCTTGGATGAGCTTCTGAACTACACAGTTTTACGGAAGGAGAACGAGGAGTTGATGGAATTCATAAACACAAATAAAGACATTTTGACAATGGGTGAGTCTTAATGCCCCACCATTGCCAAAATCCTAGAAGGGTGGGTTCTGATAAGAAAAACTCCCAAAAGGTATCGTTTTTTGAGGAAACGTTTCCCACATGATGTGGGAGTTTTCAAAAACATTTTGGACAGATGGGTATTGGAAGGCCCGTTTAAAGGCCCCGAAAAAGGACCAACCCAAGACTGGGCTGAATCAACCTGCCTACGTAAAAACCCAAGGTAGGTGATTTCTCCCTTTTTTGTTTCTTAGATAAATATGGCTGTTTTCAGAGTAGTGTGTGTGAATGCACGTGGCTTGGGTTTAGCTTGGAAGCATGGTCACTTGCTCAACGACCTCAGGTCGCTTGATTTAGATGTGGCTGCAATTAGCGAGACAAGGATTTCTAATGCGCAAGCACTAGCTCCCATTTTGGATGACTATGAAATATTCACATCACGCTGTCTGCCGGAGCGGGAGGCTGGGTAGCAGTGCTATTCCGAAAATCCTTAGATCTTGAAGTAAGAGCAATCTACCTGGAACCGGGAGGCAGGCTGGTGGTCCAAGACGTGAATAGCAACGAAGGTGGCACCTTTAGACTGGTGGCCGTTTATGCCCCGACAGGGGCGGGAAGGCCAGATTTCTTTAGGCGTCTAGAAACATTCCTGGGAGCGTCTGGCACTTTAGTACTAGTTGGGAACTGGAACAGTATTTTGGATGCACGGAAGGACTATGTGAGGCTAGTTCATAGAAGGATGTGGTGCAAAAGTCTTGAAAACTTGCTCAGAAACTTCCAACTGTTTGACTGGTATCGACTGGATTTCTCTGATGTGCCAGTGTGGACATGGAGCAACCACAATGGGTAATCCAGATCGTATTTAGAGTATTTGTTAGGTCAGCGGATAGGGATAGCGTAGGTTGTCTAGAATTCAAATTGGACTCCGTTTGTGAGGCTTGTTTTTTAGCAGCTCGTCTCCTTGACGGAACTGCAGTCCTGAGTGAAGAAAAGACCGAGACTGGGCGCCTGGCACCTAGAATGTCGTCAGGCGCTCACATCCCTCTACCAGTCGGGCAATGGGATCGGTGGATTTCCGCTTTAGCAATTTATAGAGCAATTTATAGATTAGTGGCGGGAAAGTGCGACAACGTTCTCGGGGAGATTCTGGGCAGCGATGAAAACGAACTGGCTAGTCTGTTCTGGAGGACTTTCCGGTCAGGAACTATCATGGATAATTTCCAGATCTCCTTGGCCTGGCAGTGCTACCGAGGTGCGCTACCGGTTCGTTATAAACTCTACAGGCACGGATGGGCTATCAGACGAGCTCGTCCAAGGTTCGCGCAGAGCGACGAAACCGTTCTGCACGCACTCGTTCCGGGCATTGCTGACTTGTTATGTCGAACAGCTGCTATCGCGTATGGGATGGATCCGTCTGTCGGCCGAGTCCATAGTAATGATTGCCCCACCCACCTCTTTAAGCGGGCAGATAAGGCAGTTTTCCTTTGTCTGGTGGCTGTGGCAGAAGAGGTTGTCTGGTGGACGAGGTTGAACGGCATGAGGACAGATACATTCCTCTTTTGTAGAGGCCTCATCGACTTTCTACAAGTTTCACTTGAAAAGGAAAGTGAGGGTAGAGAGGGAGGTGCTGTCCTCGAGTGAATTTATTGAAAGGTAGGTGAAAGTTGCGAGAATGGCAAGACTAGTTGGTATCGCTCTAAGTGTAGACCTGTGAGTCCGAGAAAAGGAATTGGAGAGAAGACACTTGCCTTTGGTGTTCAGTGAGATCTTGGACGGTGGGGTTCCTCGATTATCCCTAGAGGTCCTCCTGTATCAGGAGTACCACATCCCAATCACCCTTCTTTTATACTATTGTATACTATGTATACTTCCTTCCGTCGTTTGGTGTATAGCGTGTATACGCCCTTTCTTTGTTTTTTAGGGGTTTTTTTGTTTTGCTTTTTTTATCATTTTATTATATGTAAATTCCCCCACATTTTACGGCTGTCTTTGTATTCTCCCCCTCATCCATCGCCCTGTTGGCAAATAAAAGAAATCATTATCATTATTATTGTTGTTGTTGTTGTTGTTGTTGTTTCATCAAAAATAAGCAGATCTAAAAAAAGAAACAAAGTAAGCAGGCAATATGGCAAGTGAACAAGCAAATTAAAACGTAACTATAGTTCAGGCGGTGAGCCTGAATATAACTCACAAAAGCATGTGACCGGGTGACGGGGTCTGCATAGACATCCAAGTACTGATGATCCCTGATTATCACAATATCATCTGGAACGTTGCAGGAGCAGAAAGTCGGCCAATTACTGAAACGACACCAGCTTTCCCCTCAACAACTAATAGAGCACGCCCTAGGGAATATGGAGAGATTTGGCCAAAAACGAAGACGATCACGTTTGATTTCGGAAGAGCTAAGAGTGAGAGGACCGATTATTGAATTCTGCCTGTAGGCGATAGTCGGCTAAGGATAAGGAGTGCCTAAAGTCCAAGGTATTCTTAAAGGTTAACTGAACCTCCTTCAGTAGTGGTTTTCCACAATTCTATGAGATGGTATTTTTGTTTGAATGTAGTGTATAAAAATGTTAGCCTGTTTTTCAAGTTACATTATGTCCCCACTCTACCTACTCTATATGTACTCCAGTCACGCTTGTTTTATAACCCTTCTGTATGTCAAATTTTGTAATATATGGGAGGCCTTTCTGGCCAGTAAAGAAACCATTATTATTAATGAAAATAATCATATTATTTAAAGTATTTTTCTTTTTTCTTGTTTTGTTCTTTTCTTTTTTACACCATATTTTTTATTCTGATTGGGTAACTCATTTTAAATAGTTTTTGCAATTTGAATGAGAGAAAATAATATCAGACAACATCTGTTTCCAGTTATGATGAATATCTTTTAGTAGATCCTCCATCCACATAGTCTAATATCTATTCTGTATCAATGATCAGTGACCAATAGTGACGATCTGTCAAGGGAATTGAGACGTTCCACGTGAGAATCTCGTGTATATAATTTAATCCAGACATACTGTCACTACAAATATTTTGTATTTATAAGATTTGAAGATAATTACTGCTGTGTATCGTTCTATATGTAATAAAATAGAGCCAGAACATTTCATATATACATATTCATTAATAAGTAAAACTCTTCACGAAATTTGTCCATTTTGTTTCTCACGTACATCTTCCACGTTACCTTTTGAGCATAGACTGGATGCTATCGTCGGAAGATATCGGTGTTAATGAGTCGTCAAAATCTATAAAAAGCAAAAAGAAATGTATGAAAAGATATTAAATATTCATTATATGAAACTGTAAACTGATTTTTTTTTTTTTTTAAAAACATTAAATCATTAATTTGTTAATGAATGAACAGAACTATAATGAATTATATCCCGGTCATGACCATCCCGTATTTTCTTTGCAGAATCTTTGAATTCGTTATCTTATGTCCTTTCTCTTTTAAGACGACAGGGTGTGATTTAAAGGACATTTAACTGCTATTTGTTGCAGTTCGTGTGATCGCATAGATGAGAGATAGGAATACTTTTTAGTAATAGGTGCGAATTGCAAGTAAATTAGGAACCATGAAAGTGCATCTAGACTGAAATAAAAATAATGAGTCTTTAAATTTACAAATTCATCGTTAGGCAACTTAAATTACTGTCCAGACTAAAATGTGTTCATGTGAATATTAGAAACATTATCAATGAGTGGTTTCAAATTTAGGTGTAAACAAACTTTTGCTTACAGGCAAAGGCTTCTTGACCTCTGGTATAGAGACTTTTTCTTTGCTAGTATATTTAGATGGCAGGCCAGTTGAAGACGTTGGCACTATGACTTTGGTCGTCCGTTCGCACTTTCATCACTATTTGCCGATGCATGCATCGCCGTTGGGTACATCAAGCGGCTGTTGAATGTTTTTTTGGTTGGTTACAGCTCGTTTCGCGCGCGTGTCCATTTAATTATTTCTCTAGTTGTTGTCGGGAAACCTGAATAATCTCTGAGCACATTTCCGATTCATTGGTAGCTAATTCAAACAAATCTGTTGATCGCTATGAAAATTCCATCTTTATTGGCAAGTATGTCATTTTAAATTTTAGGACTTTAAGTATGCTATCCTCTCCTTAATGATGTTCAAAGAGATTTAACTGCTGCCTTGAGCAGACTGAGCGCCTAAGCTGAAACTACAATTGTGGTTGTTAAGCTTTCTACTAAAATGTTTATATGGACTGTTTGCTGACTAGGATTTTAGACAAGTTTAAAATTGAGTTAACGATTGATATACTAATTTTATGGGGAATATTTGAATGGAACACAAGGAGAAATTACAGTAATAGCCAGCTTCTACAATATGACCTACATTTTTATAATAAAAAAACACGACTTGATTGTTTTATGTAGAGTAATATAGACTTAAAGGCTTAACGTTTACGGAGAAACTTACTGATATAGGTTAACGACAGCAGAAACATGAAATTACGCAGTAACTGTGATGGTTTTTCGATACTATTAGCTTCATTGAAATTATCAATCTCCGGTAACGGATCTCATTATTAACAGAGAACTAGCAGTAAATAGATACTATTGGATATCTTCAAAAGAGATTACCAGTTCATATAATAATTCAGAATCAGTCAAAATGGACAATGGCGTGAAACAGATGGATGACTCTTTTGAATTACATAATTTTACAAAGTGGATTATTTGTCCTACCAATAAAGGAAAAGAATAATTGACTCTAAATATCGTCTTCCAGAACTTCCTACACAGCATGTATATATGTATAATTTAATATTAGTGAGAACTAATATTATTATATGGCCATAATCAGTCGTAAATGTACGCATGTTAGTTTTGGAAGCTAAAGTATTTGACTGAAGATATCAATTGAAGTGCGAATATTTTTCGTCATCAACTAAAAGACACCTACTGTTTATGTAGAGTTTACAGTTTCCAATAACATTGACAGTTTCGTTCTATCCAAATCATACATAATCTATATTATCTGCAATTGATAAATTTACCTTCAATAATTCAACCCCCACACTAATCGCCTTGTTTGTAACTAACGACCAAAATCTATAATCAAGGTTCGATATCAGTTTAAGGTAGCACTTAGTTTTGTTGTTGCTTCTAAGAGATTAATATGGTATTGTGATAACTGTAACAGCTGTATTTGTCATTGAATTAATCAATGCATTCTTTATTCCAAGCAGTGGATATACAGAAGCTCCGTATAGAAGCCAGAACGCTCGTTCTGAATATTGAACTTATGACTTACTTCTGAAAGCTCGATCAACTACCATCGCGCCATCGTACCATCGATATGTGTAAATAGGACTGGTGGACTGGCGGAATCATTAGAGCTTTAGCGAGAATGCTTCGCAGTATTTGTTACGATTCTCTGCCCTTTGAGTTCATATCCCGCCGCGATCACCTTTGCCATTCGTATTTTCAAGGTCAATAAAACAATACTAAGAGTGGATTGGCGGATTTGTTAGAACGTTGGGCAAGATTGCGTTGCAATATCCATTGCTGATCTTTCCGTTCTAATAGCAAACCCTGAAACGACACTGATACCAAGCTGTATCGCAACGACCTTTCCCTTGGATAAACATCGGTGGCGGAGAGTGGGGAGTCTTTCCTAAATGTACAACTATCAATTTTACTCGGAACAATTTTGCCCAGCTCGGCGTATGCATGTGTAGAAACATGATCAACCTTTACGATGGAAACGTTAGTATAGAACTGTTCGATCTTAACACGTCCGTCAACACCTCTAATAACAACAGAAACCTGTAGAAAATTCTTAGAATGCTCGAACACACACACGGCATACATACACCACACCACTCTTTCTCTCTCTCTCTCTCTCTATCTCTCTCTCTCTCTCTCTCTCTCTCTCTCTCTCTCTCTCGCACGCACACACACGCACACATTCCAGAATTCATCCAAAAGAAACGCAACGACTTTTTCTAAATACATCTGGAAATTGAAAGAAAACAGAATAACCGCAAATATGAAATAATAAATGATAAACTGCACACTATCACACATAAATTATTCTCATATCTTCCCCTGTGCACAAAAGAAAACAACTACATATTCACACAAAAGACGCATTCCTCTAACAGAGGAATGAGTTCATATCACCTTGCGGGTACCAAAATAGATTCATCGTCAAAAAAATGGTCATAACTCCAAACAGAATAAAGCATAGACTAAGCTCTCGCCCCATCCCCTACACGCATACGAGAATAAATTTCAACTACAAAAATTTACCTATAAACAGCCGACTAAATTAACTGTACGGTACATAACGATTACACGTACACGACAAATATAAACAAGCCTTTAACAAAACGCACAGCAAAGCACACACATAAACGATCACACTGAATCAAGCATGAGATAAAAAAAAAAAGAAGCCTTGACCAAAACACCCACACTTACATACACACACACACACTCAGAACACACACACACACACACACACACACACACACACACACACACACACACACACACACACACACACACACAC
>JAOPUL010003388.1:127425866-127436740 GCA_027564515.1 Octopus rubescens
GCTATAGTAGAAGACACTTGCCCAAGATGCCACGCAGAACCATGTGGTTGGGAAGCAAGCTTCTTACCACACAGCCATGCCGCGCCTATATATATATATATATGTATAAATATATTTATATAAATATATATATATATACATGTATATATATATATATATATATATATATATGTGTGTGTGAGAGAGAGAGAGAGATAAGAGGTATTTACGTCAACTGACATAAGTTAATAGGTAGGCACTATGAGTGCTCAATTCAGTATACTGCTAAGACTCTGGTGCTATGTGCCCCCAGAAATCATTATGGTGGCCACATTATATAGTCAGCTAGTAGCAGTTACCCTTTGAGTGTGTATACATATTTTGTAATAAAATGAATAAGCAAGTGGATTCTCAACAAGGACATTTATTTATGTTTAACATTAATGAAGGTTGAATGAATAATATGAAAGGAAAAGGTTCTAACAGCCGTTTCTGGAATATCCAAGATCATGTAGAGTCCTGCAGAGGGAAGATTTCATAATCCAGGTATTCCTTCATCAGAGAAAGGGGAAGTAGTTATGGATATAGTTCAGGTCTGATGAGATGAAAAAAAGGTTCTTATGTTAATTTTTACGTTTTGTTTAATAGTTTTTTCAAAGTTTTTTGAAGGTTTTTTTCTTTTTAGAATCCATCAGAAAGTGTGTGAAGGATCCAGGTAGGCATCTGGATCAAAGGCTCAGGTTGCATAATCCATATGATAAAATAGGTAAATATGGTGTAGGGGCTGAAGAAGTTGAAAAGCCATATATACAGTTGAGTATAAAATTTCAAGTTGGCATTTCAACTGCTTCTATAGAACCATTTGACCATACACAAACTTTTCGTCTACTTTTTTATAGTTATCCCTATCTTTATGACTTCCTCATTTTTAAACAACTTATCCCCCACCCACCCTATCTCTCTTTGACCACAGGTCAACCAAATGCTGCTATTAACCCCTGCTACCCCCAAGAGATTTCTATACTGCTTCAGTTCCATAGAGGCAGTTGGACTGCCATTTTGAAATTTTATACTCAGCTGTTGCTCCAGTTCATTCAGCTGTAGAAATGAGTTGCGATGTCACTGGTGCCAAGCTGTATCAGTCTTTGCCTTTCCCTTGGACAACATTGGTGGCATGGAGAGGGGGGACTGGTATGCATGGGTGACTGCTGGTCTTCCACAAACAACCTTGCCCAGACTTGTGTCTAGGAGGGGAACTTTCTAGGTACAAACCCATGGTCAGTCATGACTGAAGGGTTTGTTTTTTTTAATTATCATGAAACACTGTTACAAAAAGAGGCAAACTGACTATAACAATGATATGTACATGTGTTTAAATATTTCAATGTCAAATTGTTATTAAATTGATATTTTTAATGGTTTCAGTCGCTGGACTTGCAGCCATGTCTGGGTATCATCTTTATGGATTTAGTCACTGATATCAACCACAGTTCTTATTCTTAAGTCTGTTACTTAATTTATCAATTTCTATTTGTTGAACCACTAAGTTAGGAGACATAAACAAAGAACATGGACATGAATACACACACACACACACACACACACACACACACACACACCTGCAACAAGCTTCTGTACAGTTTTCATCTACTAATTTTCATTCACAAGGCCTTGGTCAACCCAAGGCTACAGAAGAAGACACTTGCCCAGGTGCCACACAGTGGGACTGAACTCTAAACGTCTTTACCACACAACTATATTTACGCCTAAAATTATAATTTTTCAGAGTATTAACCTCGTTAAATTGAATTTAAACTAGGCCTTAGTTTAGAATACAGTCTGGTACTCTACATTTCCAAGAATAAGTCATCTGATAATGATGAGAGACTAAACTTAGAGAAACTTAGTATAGATAATATACATGTGTCCTAAATGGCTAGTATGACTCAACTATGATGCAATTAACTCAATTTCAATATGTTTAATTCCCTATCACAGGCAGGGGCAATGCAATGAAATTGACAAATGATTTACCAGCTTATAGTGTCATGTTTAATTCTTCCTGCAAGGGAATGTAACTTTTATACCCTAACATCTTAGCCAGGAAGAAATTTATCTCTCATCTGCTTAACACTACAGAAACTGGAATAAGCACAGCACCTATAGATCCTCATGATTCAGAGAATTAAATAATACTGTTGTAAACTCAGCTTGCCAATACTTCTTACTTAAAAAGAACATTAAAACCAAAATCATACAATGATAGATTTTGTTTTTGTTTGACATAATTATTATTTCAAGAACTGGTATATTTACAAAGACTGGGTCTTTAGATTTCGTGACATATTTATTGTAATAGCATCACTTAATTCCTTCAAAACTTTTCTGAGTAAAAAGAGAAACCAACAAAGAATATAACAAGATATTGTGAACAGGAAGGAAGTGTTATGAATATTTCAACCAACTGGAATAACAAATAATATAATTACCAAATGAAAGGATGACTCAATTCTTTTAATGATTCCATCATATCCCATACTTTGAAGACATATCCACAGAGGTAAACAGGAAAGCTTTGATACAACATTAAATGAATTCATCCCAGCCATATATGCCATTGTTGAGTCTTCACACTTGTAAAGAGTCTAGAATAATTTTGCTAAGGAATTTTTTTTTTTTTTATCAGGAAAAGAAAACATCAATTAAGCAAAGATTTACAAGTTCTCACAATTGCAATTACAACAAAAATAGTTATTTAACCATATTATAAAAAGATTTCTTTTTTAAATTATTTCTTAAGTTCTCGGAATTATCTCCCTTCTCATTTGTGATTAGCTAATAATTATCATTAAATTTTTTGTTTTGTTTCTCTAATTAAGAGAGAACATTTCAATTTATTAATAAATGTTTCTGTATATTATTTGATTCCCCTACTTAGTTTAAATGAAATGTCAGACAATACTAAGCACTTCCAAATTTTATCTATCATTCTGATTCAATAGATTTTAATCTTCAATAACAGACATAAGTTAACTGCTGCTGCAATTACAACTAATACTGCTAATACTAATTCTTTCAAAGTTAAAATGCATAGCCTCACTTTTGCAAATTATAGTTAATTACAAACATACATACTTTTTAAGTAATTGCTTATACAACTGACTATCTTTTCTATCACTAAGCAATCAACTGTGCAGTAAGTTTAGAACCCTTTAGTAGCCAGGTAATGTAAGAAAGCAGAATTGTGTGTCCAGCTGGATGTAAAAGATGGTTGTACACCCTAACAGCATTAGAATCATAACTAAACAATACAACTTGAAAATATATTTAGATTACAGAAACTGGACTGAGGGTATTTTAATAGGTACTGCCACAACTACAATGCTTTCTTCCATAGGTAAGAAGCCTCAGATATTTGAGGTGTTGTATGGCTTTAACCATGTTTTGGATAATACTCTAAGTTGTAACATCTATTTCTTCTTCAAGAGCCCATGGCAAGATTTGACTTAACAACTTAACAAAGCAGTCATCAGTCATACAGAGCACCCACTAATTATTTGAGATGCACTTTCTCATGACACTTATTTATACTAGACAAATGAGGGTTGAGTGTCTTAGAGCTTTGCACAGTACTATTAACAGGATACAAATAAATTATCAGTCCTTTGGCCATTATACCAGTATTCTATCCATTCAGTTAGCTACAATTCAGCCAGCACCAAAAGGCTCTTTTCAACTTTACGAGGAGAGTGGTCCAGAAGGTACAGAATGAATGCATTATCAACATCATTTAACGTCTACTTTCCATGCTGGCTTGGGTTGGATGGCTCGATGGGCTGGCGAGCCAGAGGACTGCACCAGGCTCCAATGGTTGCTTTGGCATGGTTTCTATAGCTGGATGCCCTTCCTAATGCCAGCCACTTTAGAGAGTGTACTGGGTGCTTTTTATATGGTACCAGCACTAGTGAGGTTGCCAAGTAACTTGCAAGACAAGACAAGACCCTCAATTGAGGGGGTGTAGTATTGAGGGAGGTGACATTATGTCAGGTAATGAGATGTTAAAGTATAAGGGGACAGAAACAGGTGTCTTGCAGTAGGAGAGATACATGGCTACCCCAGAATACAAAGTCAATAAAAATTTAACATCTAAAAGTTACATGCTTGATACCCTATCCTCATAGACACTAAATATACATTTATATAATTTATACCATGGGCCACAGAGTTAAATCTTAAATACAATATTTTTATTTATTCATTAATGCAATAAAATTTGTTTGTTCAATTAAAGATTAAGAAGTTAGAAAAGAAGAACAATCACAAAGGATACAATTAACTGTAAAGATAAAATACCCAACCATTTGCCCAAATTCATTGTGATGCTGTCAGCAAGTATAGGATGTTGTTCTGTTAATGGATCTGCTGTTAATGTGAGAAATGCTAAACAGTTTCTGAAAATATAAATTAAGAAAAAAATAAAAGAAATATAATTAACATCTTAGAGACAAAGAAAACTGAATTAAATTCAATCCAGTTGTATTTCAGAATGCTAAAGAAATTTAAAAAGAGCAATTTTGATATAATTTGTTGTGAGGATGGAATTAGAGAAGGCAGGTTGGAGAGTGTTTGAGAAGTTTAGGAAACTGTAGTTTGATTAGTAATAACATATATTCTCCCCTCTCTCTCTCACTCTCACTCTCTCTCTCTCTCTCTCTCTGTAATACATTTACTTTAAAATGCTATTTTCAGTTTAAGCACTGCACATCCTTAAGTTCAAATCTTATGACGGTTGATTTTTGCCTTTCATCTTTCCAAGCTGAAAGTAATAGACCATTAGGTTTGCTCAACCCCTTCCAAATAGATTTTCTATCATTAAATAAACTTATAAAGCTTTAATAAAGGGAAGATACTGCAAGGGTCCTTTATACACCAGTTTAGTTCAAGTTTCTGAGCACAAGAAACAATGAATAATAATAATAATAATGAACTTATCGTATACAGTGCTCAGGTGCACTACAACTCATCAGAAAAAGTAACCAAAACTGCATAAACAGTACATAGAATACACACAGGAAGTGGACAGTGAATAATTCATTGAAAAAAAAAAACGGGAGTGAGGGGCATCAAGTGTACTGTTGGTGAATTTCAGGAAGCATGGAAATTTTGAAGGATGTGGTGTCCCAACAGCTAACAATTGATGTGGGTAGTTTATTCCATCTTCAGCAACTTTGAGTGTGAAGAAAATGTTTCTGAAAGACATGGGTGCTGTGTTGTTTTTTGATTTTGTAAGCATGTCCACAAGTGCTAGACATGGAATTCAAAAAGGTGCCCAAAGTTGTTGTTGGAAAGATGGTGGATAATCATGTGGGTGTCTACCAAGTTAATTACCAGATGTCGGAGCTTTAATTTGTCAATGCCCAGGGAAGCAAGACGTTCAGAGTATAGTAGATGCCTGGTTAACACTTTCATTATTAGTCAGATAAAAGGGAGACAACAGTATTACTAGAGATACTGAGTGTCCCTGTCCAGTTTGAATCCTGCAGATGCAGTTGGCTGAATATTAGGAATCAATCCTGGTCTTGTAATTTAGGTATGTTATACTTCAGCTGATTGTAAAACCATGTTGTACACTCCCCCATGCATTACATGGCTATGTAGAGCATACAGTAGTTATCAAGACATGTTACATCTGTTTTATGTCCATTCTGCTATTGTATTATTGAAACCATTAGTGGTTGTTGTAGTGGAGAAGAATAAGACAGACTTGTTCACTGTACAAGAGTTTCTTGATTTCTTGAGATTCACTGAACATCTTTGACAACCCAACATAGATTGTACATCAAACAGCTACAGAGATGTCTATGGAAATTCTGATGAGTAAGAACAAATGACATGTGTTGACTGCAATGGTCATTGCAAAAGCAAAAGAAGAAAGAAAGGACTAGAGAGCAGGCCATAGGAAGTAACTCTTCACAGATGAAATGACTAAAGAAATAGAGATGGACCAAGAGAGTTATTTCTGAAAATCTAACCAATCTATACTGGCAATGAGATCAGTCCAATATTGGTTTCAAATTTTGGCACAAGGCCAACAATTTCAGGGAGGGGGCTAAGTCAATTACATCGATCCCAGTGATCAACTGGTACTATATTTTATCGACCCTGAAAGGATGAAAGGCAAAGTCGACCTCAGCGGAATTTGAACTCAGAACGTAAGGACGGACAAAATGGCGCTAAACCTTTTCCCTGGTGTGCTAGACAGTATCAACAATGACACAGCCTCTATGGTAATAACTTCAATAACATTATGGATAAAAAAATTACCAATGGCATGATCTGATGTTAAATCATAGTAGGAGCAGCACTGGCCGTGATGATGTCAATGAAACAGTACCATCATTTCTAATCAGTAAGGTTCACCACCATGCAAGGTAAATAACAGTAACTGACTTTTACCTATAAGGATAATATCCAATATCCTTGCTGATAAAAACTAAACAATGTAAAGAGGCAATAGACTAGCTAAATGCAGATGGGACCTTCATAACACATACATTAAATAATAATGACATTCTAGACATCCCTAAATGGAACAACAGATGTCATTAATGAATGAGGTGTAAGCAGTAATGTTAGTCATGAAGGCTGGGACCTCTTCAGCCAAAAACTGTGCAAATTAGGTAAATGAAGATAACAAGAACAAAGATTATGACACTGATATTGATAACAGCAATGGTGGTGATAGATGATGATAATGATGATTATTATATTGTGCAGTTTTCAACATATAACATCATCTACTGAATTTAGCAAACCTCTATAATTAGGTCATAGAATAAAAGTGAAAGGTCAAAATATTCTATGGAAAAGGAACATTTAAATATCAGTATCATTATAGTACAGACATGAAAGCTCTATTATTGGAAAATGTATGGAGTTGAATGTTTCCACTTCAAAGACTGATATAAATAAAAGACTAATATCTGCAAAACTTACCCGTCAACATGACACCAAATACCATTATTATTACAAATTTGCCAGAGTTTAATCAACTCATCAACCTGCCCAGTAAGAGGGGTACCTAGTTAAAGAGAACAAACATAGCACTTGTAAATAAAACACCACTAATTCATGCATTCAAAACTTGTACTGTAGTCTAAAGCAAAGTAGTGTTCTAGATTACTTCAGGATGCCTTGCTAAAAAATCAGTACCACTCCCACTTTATTACTGAGTAGTGAAGGATAAAAAGCATTCAGCTTATGAGAAAATATTTTTCCAGCATCTCATATACAAAATGTTATTGTGAAAAAAAAATACATTTCACTCATATTAACATAGTAGTTACCTAACTAAATAAGGTTTACTTTTCTTTACATTTTTATAGCCATATGTTTAATGCTTTTCAAAAGAGTATTTTACACATGAATAGCTTTCCTTATTATCAATAAAGTGGAAGTGGTTTACATTCTGACTGAAGAAAATGTGTGAAATGGTATAATGGTAACTCGGCCTAAAAATATAGTCAGCAAATAAGCTTTCTGATGGAATGGAAAGCAATGTTATTTGTATCTGTGCCTTACAGTGTCAGCTGTACAACATACACTGAATATAAACTCACTATTAAGAAACTTGAGTATTGATGTTATTCTGGTAAAAGTCAAAACTTTACAAATTTTGAAATGAAAATGTACTGATTTTCATACAAAAAGCAACATTTTAATTTCTTATGTTTTTATCTTAAATTTAAAAAATTTCAAGTATATAAACATTTTGGGTGTGAAAAATACAAATGTGATACATAAGTTTAAAATAGAATAATAATATAAATCATGTTAATTTCTACATGTTACTAACTAACTCTAGTTAATTTTAATACTTATTTAAAAATGAATAATATAATTAAATAAATTATTACTTACCAGCATAAGCAACCAAAAGAACTGGCGTTTTGGCTGCAGCAATATCATCTTTTATCAGCTTTTCAAAAATAGTCACATCCTTCATGAATTAATATAAGAGAGTAAAAAGATAAATTTAGTAAACATTAGAGCCTACCAGTAACAAAAAATATATATTTGGGAAGTGGAGTGCAATATTATAAACATGTGTTCATACATGTCATCAGAAATTGATAATAGATTAAAATACAAAGCAAAGTAGCCCTAAAGAAAAACCTGAGATAAAGAAGTTAAATCAGATTTTAGAAAGTTGGCTACTTCACTCAAAAAGAGAGCTATGAGAAGATGAATCTGGCAAGTTAAACAACCAAACAGAAAACCAATGCTCAAATTAAAAAGCTGGTCTGTTTAGTGCGAAGGAGGTTATCAGATGAAGAAATTTATATGCTGTGATATCAACAAAGTATAAATGAGGATAGTTTAACTTAAAAAGGATTCAGTTTTCATTTCATCTAGATGGTATATGCTCACAGGGAAATTCAAAGTCAAATAATAAAAAACATTGGAGACCTTCAATAGTAGACTGAGATGAATGAAGAAAATACAACCATATTGACTATATTTTGCTGGAGTCATTAAGCACGGGAGCTTTGCAGTAATGATAGACTATAACAATAATGGACAGTAATAGAATTAGAGAGGTTGTTATACAAGACCAGCCCAACCTATTACATTTTAGTAAAAGTGGATTTCAAGCTGATAGGGACAGTGAGAATGCAGTCAATACGAGCAACTGCAACCAAGAGTCCAAACTGTTAAGCTGTTCCATAATCCTTTTCAAAATATTTCACATATTTCAAAAGATTCAAAGCTGGCACCAGAGAGCACCAATCTGACACTATCACTATTATTATCATTTTTTTTTTTAAACAATGATTCAAAAGGTCTATAATGAAGCATCTCTCTGTGTCTTGACCATGCTTCCATTCTAATGAGAATTACAATGTCCAATGGCCCCACAATTTATATATTTTGTGATCAATTACTGTTAATGTAATCATCATCAGCCTTTAGTGTCTATATTCCATGCTGGCATAGGTTGAATGGTTTATCTTTTTCTTATCCTTTATTTTTTAACTGTTTCAGTAATTTGATTGCGGCCATGCTGGGGCACTGCTTTGTAGGGGTTTAGTCGAACGAATCAATCCTAGTACTTATTTTTTAAGCCTGGTACTTATTCTATCAATCACCTTTGACGAACCGCTAAGCTATCAGGATGTAAACAAACCAACACCAGTTGTCAAGCAGTGATGCGGGGACAAACAGATACAAAGACATTCACACACACACATACACACACACACACACACACGATAGACGGCTTTCAGTTGCTGTCTACCAAATCCACTCACAAGGCTTTGGTCAGCCCAAGGCTATAGTAGATGACACTTGCCCAAGGTGCCATACAGTGGGACTGAACACAGAACCATGTGGTTGGGAAGCAAACTTCTTACCACACAACCACACCTGTGCCTGGTTTGACCCAACAGGTCAGAGGAATGTGTTGAGCTCCACTATGTGTTTTGGTATGGTTTCTATGACTGGATGCCCTTCCTATATGCTTCCACATATTAACTGATTCTTCTAATCATTATTTTCACTCACGATTCACAGTAATTCAAAACTAAAGTTCACATTATTTATCTGATGAGCTATGTATGAAGTACAAATTCCCAGATATGTCTGTATTTTCTTAGCAAGGTAAATCCATAAGAATTTCAAATATTATACCATTTTATAACTAAATAACTATACTCATAAGATCTAATAAATATTACATATGCATAGATACCCCTTGCCTGCAAACACAGATGGAACTTCTCTTCTCCTTAACATTGAAATTAACTTTTGAGAAATTAATTCTTAATTTTCAGAAATTATCTCCCCTCTTCTTTTGGCAGTCACTAACAACTGTCATTAGGTATTTGTTTTCTTTCTCCAACCAAAATGGAAATTTCCATTAATAAGAAACTTTCTGAATATGACATTCAGTACATCATCTCTTAACAAATTTATCCAACTTCATACCATTATCCCATTTGAGTTATTTCCCTTAGCTCATTTTTGCAATTATACAAATTACTAATGACCAAAAATAATTTGCAAATGTAAAAGTTTTTGTCAACAGATGATCATGCATGCTTGGTTAGACTATACTAACATAGTCTGATAGACCGAATCATGTCCATTGTCGTCCCTTGTCGTCCCTTGTCGTAAAGATTAAACTCTTCTTCCACAAAGTAAGAAACTTAACTTGAGAGACTAATTCCTAATTCTTTTAAAATTGTCTCCCTCTACCTTTTGAGAGTCCAAGCAATTGTTACTTGGGTTGTGTATTCTTTTTCCAATGAAGACGGATGCATAGGGCATTCAGTACATCACCCCTTAACAAATTTAACCACTATAAAAATTGGTTATAGTGATATTAGTAAAAATTTATCCAAGATGTATATCAATTTACTAAAAAAAAAAAAAGAGATAGAGAGAGAGAGAAAGAGAAACAAAAGTAATAAAACAAAAAGGAAAGAGAGGCATGGAGTGGGAGGAAGAAGTGACTGCATTAAATTAAGAAATGAAGCAGAAAAATATATCTTACCATTTTACTGTTAGCTCCAGAGACAGAGATACAAGGAACTGTACTGATACAGGATATAGGCAAACCAAGCTGAACAGGTGGGAATAAAAATATAAAGTGAATGAAAATGTTGTTTTGTCAAAATACTTAAGTTTAGTAATTAATAGTTTCTTACATTGGCATAAGGCCACACATCTGCAGGGGAAAGGAACAGTGAAGTGTAAGGAATACAACAATTACATTACATGATCAGCACTCTATCAAGCATGGAGATCATCATTATCCATCATCCTCATTTAACGTCTGTTTTTCCATGCAGGCATGGGTTAGACGGTTTGACTGGAAATTGGCAAGCTGGGGA
>JAOPUL010003388.1:127458771-127470853 GCA_027564515.1 Octopus rubescens
TATATATATATACATACATACACACACATACACTTGTGTTTTGACTTCTATTTTCCAGTTTGTATCAACAAACCTACATCATCATCACCATTGTCATTTAATGTCCTCTTTCCATGCTGTTGAAAAGTTTGACAGGAGCTGGTAAGTTAGAAGATTGCACCAAGCTCTGGCATCTCACATTAGCTATTTGAACTTCATGTTCTCAATCATTATACCCAGTCTGGTGATTTAGAACATGAAATTTGAATAATTAGATGTTAGATGCCAGCTGCAATAACCATAAATAACTCTTGCTCTTCAGCACTGAGTATTGTTTGGAACTTCTTGCCTATAGCTATGCTTGCACACACACACAAACACACACACAAATAAAGCATTGTAGATTCACTTTTTCATAATCTCACTTATCAATTAGCATATATGTAGTCTACAGCTAACAGTTTTCTTAGTTGAATATTTTCTATTAAATTTATTCAACAATATTTACTTCAACTCTTATATGCCATAGTTAACCAGCCATGTCATAACACATTAAAATATTTGGGGGGAGGGGGGAGCTTAGTCAGAGAAAGAAGGGCATGACTAAGTAAACCTATATACAAAGACATAGCTTTGGCCATCACATCATTTATAAAGACATTGTGTGTCTAGAACTACATTATTCAACCCATTTGACAGCTATGAATAGCAGAACAAACAACCAAATAGAGCCCTTTTTCTTTGTTGCTTCCACATATTCAATTCACTTAAACACACTCAAATACATCTGAGGCCCTATACTTATAATGAATACTTCTGATCCAGACACTTCAAGTCTAGCAGTAGTTTAGGTCTTCAACAATTTATAGATTAGTTGTTTTTCTTATCTTATTCTTTCTTTATCAACCTTTTTTTTTTCTTCTGTATAGTATAAAGGTTACAAAAATATATATAATCTTACTAGATAGAAATCAATCAACAGTTAGACAAAGAATATTTTCAGCTTGAGTATATTAAAAATCAAACTACAACAAATGAACAGAACAAACAAAAAAGTTTTTTTAAAAAATAAAAAATTCAGAGAAAATATATCTTACCATTAAGGATGTTAATGTGATATGTCTGTAACATGTGCATAAACTCACTTATATGTTGCATATCAAAGCTTTAACTGCACTATCAAACAAAAATCTGGGTCACAATTATCTATATGCATAAAACAAGTTTTTCACTAGATTTAAGATATGTCAAGTCTATGTCACTCCTAAACTAGATGTCGATAATGGGACACCAGCATAGGCACAACCTGGTATCAATAAAAGTGACGCAAAGACTTGTTCAGGGATCCAAAGTACATTGCTCACTTGCTATCTCAAAATATCTCCTCTCACACTCCTGAGGAACATCCCCCTCTAGTCATCCTCTGTACTACTTATACTACCCCCACTGTTCCCTGTGGGTAGGCCATCCCTCTTCCTCACCCTGACTCTCTCTCTCTCTCTCTCCCACCTTCCTCTCCTTCTTTGTCCTACTGGGGTAGCCAAGTACCTTCTTGGTAGTAAGTGGGCTACCTCTGTCCCTCTATCATACTCTAATCTCTCTGCTCCACTCCCTCTCTCAGCTGAGACGTCCTTGTCTTGCGAGCTCGCAAATGCTAGTGTCACATAAAAAACACCCGTGCTGGTACCACATAAAAAAAGCCCCCAGTATACTCTGTAAAGTGGTTGGAATTAGGAAGGGCGTTCAGCTGTAGAAACCATGCCAAAACAGACAAATGGAGCCTGGTGCAGCTCTCTGGCTTGCCAGCTCCTGTCAAACTGTCCAATTGTGAAGGAAACTTATGGAAGAGGTAGACCCAGGATGACGTGGGATAAAGTGGTGAGAATTGATCTTCAGATGTTGAGCCTCACAGAGGAGATGACAAAGAACCAAGATATCTGGCGATTTGCTGTGCTTGAGAAGACATGTTAAGCTAAGTAAAATCGTGACCTTACATTCAGGCATATCCTTTACGGCCATGCACCCCTCACACACACAATGTCCCCAGTCAAAACTTCCCCACAACCCATCTTTCCAACACACCCTTCCATCCACCCATGATCACTACCCACTGCAGGCCCCTCCACTCTCCCTCATGTGCCTACCTGCACACACCCTCCATGCCGTCACATATTTACCACAGCTCCCCCTCCCCCAGTCACTCCAATTTCTCTCAACATCACTTGCTACAGTCACCTCCTCCCCGACTCTAAACATCTCCCCTAACAATCTTCTGAAACATTCCCTTCTATCCCCTCTATACCACTTATATTTACCCCACTGTACCTTGTGGGTATGACCTAATACATCTCCAACACCATTTATTTCTCTCTAACTCTATCATTCCTCTCCTTTCTTTTCCTACTGGACTAGCCAAGTATTTCCTCTATAGTAAGACACCTATCTCTATTCATCTGTTATACTTTAACCTATCTCCTCTATTATATTTTAACCTCTCAACTAGCACAAAATCACCTCCCACAGTACTACTCCCTCTCCTAGCCAAAGGGTCTTTGTCTTACAAGCTACTTACTTGGTGACCTCACTGATGCCACATAAAATGTGCCCAGAACAATAGTTGGTGTTAGGAAGAGCATCCAGCCAAAGAAACCATGCCAAAGCAGACAACAGAGCCTGGTGCAGTTATCTAGCTTGCCAGCTCTTGCCAAACCGTCCAACCCATGCCAGCATGGAAAGCAGATGTTAAATGATGATTATGATGATTAACACAATCCATAAATGTTAAAATACAATTAACAAATGTCCCTTATAGGGTAATTTGTTTCCCTTTGATCATAACCAGAAAGATGAAAGTTGAAGTTGTTTCTAATAGAACTAAGGTTACAGAATGGTCAGGTCCTTAGTCTGGTTCACCTATGAGTTAAACTTGAATATCAATCTACACAATTAATCTTATATTTTTAAATGACAGTATACATTGTTTCTTTATAGTCTCATTCAATGGCTCAAACACAAAAATATTAGATAAAGAAGTTATAAACTCATTACATTCTCACCAGTTGCATGGAAGAATTTCATTGTGAGTAACTTGTAACTCTTAAACTATTTAATAACTTCTTATTAAATATGTTTTTCACATCAGAAGGGAGGGGGGCGTCAGAATCAGAAAATAATTCAGCCTTCAACATTTCTTAAACCACATAACCGTATACATAATTTATTGTTGCTATGTCTTGCATCTATACTTTCTACAGATTTATGAAAGAGAAAAAATAAAATTCCACATTCAAAAAGGTACTTAAAATTATTTCACTGTGAAATTGAAATTAAATAAAGTCATTTTATTGAGAAACTACTGTCACACCTTGGCCTGTACCACTCATATATTACCTGGATAGAGACACACTGCTCTGATAAGTGAATAGAGACACACTGCTCTGATAAGCTTCACACTGTGGCCTGCTATATTACAACTCTGTGTCTGGAAACTAACTGTGTGCCTAGAAACTCACGGGTAAACAATAGATAAGAAAATCAAGTTCCTATGTGAAGGTAAGAATTAATAGTTTTCTACATGGTGGGGTAATTTACACTTGCAATTGAATAACTCTAAGAAAAATACACACAGACATGCAATTTAACAGTCCTACATAATACATTTAATAACTATTTCACTAGAGTTTAATGCAACAACCACTGCACACAGTACATTTAGTAACCATTTCACTGTAGTTATGATTAAAAACAGTTGTACATAGTACTTAACAGTCTTTCTTACATAGTAAATTTAATCAGTATTTCACTGTTGCATCACCCACACCCTCTCCAATATCCAGTCCACTTCACTATATACACCTCCTTGTAACTTGAGTGTATGGCCCCCTTCCCCATCTACATCATATCTTCACTATCTTTTCTCATTCCTCTCTCTCTCTCTCTCTCTCTCTCTCTCTCTCTCTCTCTCCAAGGTAGCCTTGTTCCTCTTGTAATGCAACACACCTTTTTATTCTATCCCTCAATACTACTCCCCACCAGTTGTGAGGTCTTGCCCTATAAGTTACTTGATGATGTCACTGCTGCTGATGCCATGTAAAAAGCACCCAGTACACTCTGTAAAGTGGTTGGCATTAGGAAGGACATCTAGCCATAGAAACCATGCCAAATCAGACAGCAGAGCTTGGTGCAAGCTTCTGACTTGTCAAACCATTCAATCCATGCCAGCATGGAAAATGGAAATTAATTGATGATAATAAGTACATTAACAGTTAGTAATTGACTATAGTCAAGTCTAACATAGCTGTAGTATTAGATATTCTATAATTGCCTTATATAATTATGTTAATTTACTGGCAGCAGAATTATGTAAGATTGTGATAGTCCCATACCGGCTTCTGTTACAACAGATTGCTATAGTCAACAACAACTTGTCATAGTCAACAACTTCTAAAATGTGAACATTGGTCTAATGCATAATTTCAAAATATTAATATCAAACTGTATACATAGGATCACACTTAAATCATTACGAACTTAGAAGAAACAGTTTATTACTTTGATGACACAGTGATATGTGAGGAAACCAATAGATCACGTATGACAAATTTGCAAGCTTTCTGCAAATGGGCTCAAAAAGTAGAATTTTCATTCAACATTTAAAAATGTAAATTCAGAGTTACTGAGTCACATATTTAGAGAAGGCAAGATCCACTAGAAATTCCAAAGAATTTGGACATTTAGTAGGGCAAATTTGGACATTTAATAGGGTAAATTGTATATTATTCAAAAAGGACAAAAGTTTAGTTGCTACTGCAGCACCATTGTTTAAAACTTAATATCCACCATTTTCCATTGTCAATTGAATGTTTCATTAATTCATTTCACATCTGTTTTTCAATCCTAGCATGGGTTAGATGAATACATATTGTTGGACATCATTTTAAGCCTGATGCCCTTCTTGCCACTAACACACAACTCATTTCAAGTAAGAGTTTTCATTTCACTCATTTTTGAAACCACAGAGCTATCATGATTTACTGACAGGGAAATAACAGACCACACCATCAATTTTCACATGATCACAGGATGTAAACATTCACAAGACATATACACATACACACACACACCACACATGCCCATGGTCAACTTTGTACAGTTTCCATCTACAGTTTGTAAAGTTTCCATCTACAAAAGGAATTGGTAGGGCTATAGTGGAAGACACTTGCTGCCCAAGATGCCATACAGCAGGTCTGAACACAAAATAATACAACTGCAAAAGTGAACTTCTTAACCACACAAGGATACCTGTACCTATTGTCTTAATGCAATTAAGAAACAGAGTATCACAGCAGTTTCATTATTTGTTTTAACACTTGATTCACTAGTTACTCCTGAAACAGACACATCTATATCATGGATAGCTTCTCTAAAGAAAAATTGACAGCCAATATACAGGGTGGGCCAAAAGTCACACACAGATTAAGTTCAATAAGCTTCGGAATTATCAAAGATATGCTTCAATTTTTCTAAACTTGAATAAAATAAATGAAATAATGATGAATACACACGTACTTGTATATGATGAACAAATGAATAATGATAATAATAATGTAGTATAGATAAACTGTCAATTGTTTTGGTACATGACTTCGGCCCCACCCTGTATTTCTATTCATCACTTGAACAAATGTAACAACCTATTAGCACAAAAATTCAAATTTGTTACAGATCTACAAAGAAGAGCTTTCCAATTTAAGAGTTGGTTTATTTGCTATTAAAAATACTAAACTGCATTGTTGGAAGACTAACCACATAAAATGCAATTTCATCCAGGAAGAGAGAATTTTGGTTGCAAATGACTTAAGCAGACTTACTGCAATTGCTAATGATAACAAATTTATGTCAAATGGTGAAGAGATAGCTAAGATAAAGTAAAAAATGAAGAGATGGAACACTCTGGTTTAGATAGACAAATTGCTTATATGAAAAGATTCAATTGCAACAGCCTATTAAAAACTACATTACAGATATAATTAGATTATAGAGGTCAAGGTTAAAAACCTCACTTCATCAGGATTACAACTAGCCAACTTATCAAGAAAATCTTGGCAGTGACAGTCATTTGATATTGTAGGATTGGAAATGATTACTAAAATGAGCAATTCTTACATTTAGATAGTATTTCATATTTATGTGTCATTCAATGTGTTTTATTATTCACTTTGTTTGGTAAACTAAGCTATTTTCATCATCATTAACATCCGTTTTCCATGCTGGCATGGGTTGGGTGGTTTGACCAGAGCAGGCAAGCCGCAGGGCTGCACCAGGTTCCAGTTTGATTTGGCTTGGTTTCTACAGCTGGATGCCCTTCCTAATGCCAACCACTTTACAGTTTCTGATGGGCACTTTAACGTGCCACTGGACTCTCGGCGCTAGTGCTTTTTACGTGGCACCATCACAAGTGCCTTTTACATCTAATGCAATAAAAGAAAACAGTTGAATAAAGAACACTAACTTTAACCCTTTAGCATTTAAACCAGCAGTATCTGACCCAAATATTTTCGTTCAAACTGGCTAGATCTGGCCTCTCACACATACCCTACAATGTCATTCTTAAAATAAACAATCACATCATCGAAATCTTGAAGTTACGAGATAATGCATAATTAATTCAAAACAATGTGAATAAATAAGCATTACTTTTGACAGAATAATCTGACTGCTAAAGGGTTAATGAATAATGAAAGCCATCTAAACATTAAACACGCAGCCACTTCATAGCATAATGTTTAACTTTGCACATTCTACACTGGAAAGGCCAGATAATTTTATCCTTAACCTTTTAGCATTTAAACCAGCCATATCTATGAATAGATAAGCATTACATTTGACAGAGTAATCTCAACGCTAAAGGATTAAGCAAGTACAACAACTCATACAGCAATAATGGTAGCATAAGTCTGGAAACAGTAGATCAAGCGGATATATCAGATCATCACTCTACTATAACTGCAACAAATAATCCTAACAGACCAATAAGAACAAGAATAATGCCTGCCTATTAGAATGATTACATGTTCTAAAGATAAACAATGACTAATTTTTATTTTTTATTTTGTATTGTTAATTACTACATTATTGTATTACTTGCAAAATGATTAACTTCTTGACACTTCTAAATACCCTTTTTTTTTTTATTTGTTTTTTAGTTGTACAGATAATGTGGTATTGGATATTCTACGATCATTTTATAATAATGCAGCATAAAAATACTGCATTATGTGAGATCAAAAGACTCTTGTTTTTGTATTAGAATAGCCTGCCATTTATTATAAAAGGAGAATAGAATGACTTAATAAATCAACTATTATTGAAGCGAGAAATAGGTCTATGGATGGATATTGACTCCTTGAAATTAGATTACCACAGTAGTATATTTGATCAGTGATTTACTATGGTTTACTTTAGCAGTTATACATATAACTATTACAATTAGTAACTATTTAACTGTAGTTTGTATTAGCATCAGTTTTACATAGTACATTTACTAACTACTTACTGTAATCTAAATTAGCCACATCCTTACATAGAACATTTGGTAACTACTCACTGTTGTTTAAATTAACAACAGCTTTACATAGTACATTTAGTAACTACATCAGTGTAGTATTTTTAGTATGCTGTAGACAACCTAATTTTCATTTACCCAATCCTTAAGTCTCCTTCTATCACCACAAGTTCCTTCTACAGCCTCCTCACTCCTACTTTTTCTCTCCCCTATGACCACTTTGCTCTCTCTTTCATCAATATTTACCACCAACATACATCTGTTTAATTTTCAACATTCTCTCACTACTGTCTTTCATAATTTGCTATTATCCATAGCCTTGCAAATGAAAACAACAAGGAATTACTTCAGGAAAATCAAGACAACTAAATCTGCAGTGAAGGCAACTTGTGTAGGGACCCTAGTCACTCTGAATTGTAAAATAGTAGTACAGAACAGAGAGGGATCTGAAGATAACTGAATATCTTCATATATTGCTTCCTACTTCACCTTTGCCATGTCATGTTTGTTAGAAAATAAAGGTAGAACTGATTTTACAGCAGTGACCTGCCAACAGATATAACAGGAACTAATCCTGCAAGTAATACTTCAGTAGACTGCCCTATCTGCTGATAGACCCTCAAGAATCTACAAACTTCCTACCAGAATACTAACAGGGATCAAAGTAGTAGAGAGTAGCAGCTCAGGAGTCATAGTTCCCACTCCATATATACACACTAATCTCAGAGTTTTTGGCAAAAGATCATAAACACTGCCCTTTTACCTTTGACAAAGCTAAAACAGGAAAAAAAAATTTTAAACCCATCTTCACATGAAAATCAATTACCTATTATGTATTTGGCTGTCAATTACCTCACCATTTACATAATAGTTTTATTTTAACTAAACACTTTTATATACAACATTTCTGACCATTACACTTCCTTTATATCCATTACTGTCCCAATGTAGTCATAACAATTAAACTTCAAGTAAACAAGAGAACTAATACAACTTTTAGTTAAATATAGTACAATAGTGGAACTTAAAACAAGTCTTCTAACAACATATCTCCTAAGAATAAGTCTATTTTGTTGAGATAGTTTCTTTAAAAATGATAAGTTTTCACTTGAATTTTGATCTTCTGAACATGTTAGCATTGTTTTAATCACACTCGAATATACCCCAACACTCTTATATTTCTGTCATTGTTGATCTCCTCGTGTCTTTTTTCTAAGTTTCACAACAAACCTTACCTTCAGTCTTTCATCCCAAGCACAATCTTTTTGTGGAAATCTCTTTTCCTTTTGTATTCCAGCTTGTGAAGCTTTGCACAAACTACACCAACATCACTCATGCCATCTCACCTCTTCGTGTTCCTACTGCCCTCTAAAATAACTAAGAGAAATACCCCTCCTCCACAGCCTTGCAAATAGCAATAAAATCAGAAAAAATAAAGAATGTGCAATACTCTCTGCCATTTGACACAGTAATCAATATAAGCATCCATATGATATAAGTAAAGGAGAAGGCTGATTTTGAATCTATAATTAGAATTTCCATTGTTTGTAGTGAAATGAAATACAATGTCTTATTAATTAATTACATACACTCTGCTACTTACATTACCTACCTCTGGAATTCTGGCATGTATTCAAGATACTGAAAATTGCAGATGGCTGAGACCGTTAAGGTACTACAGGTATAGACTAAGGGCCATTTGTTCCTATTATAGGTGTGGTACTGTGTTTCTATAAAAGATAATTGACTTAACTAATCCTTCTGAAAAAAATACCGTAAAGGAAATATGACTTACTGTCATAGGCAGAAGGAGCACTGTATAATTAAAAAGCGTTTTGTTACATTGTGTTCATATAAAACTGACACACATACACATGCATATTTATACACACATGCGCACGTGCGCAATTTTAAAAATAGTAAGTGGTTATAACTAATTATGTTGATACAGACTATCAGAGGAGTGGAAGTATACAAAGGTAAGAAGAACATCTAGCCATAAAATTATTTACACTCAATTCAATGAAGGAACCTCTAGAGATTACTGAACCTGCAAGAAATAGCAGTCAAATTTCTCTCATATTATACTCTACTATTTTGAAAAGGGAGAGACACATTAGATAATGGAGCCCTCAATATGCAATGCCCTAGAGAACAGAATGCTGATAGCTGGAATGTCTTTGATCAGAAGTCTGTAGATCAGGGTTGACCTGGGACTAATCAACAACAGTTACACAAATAGTAAATGAAAGCCCAAATTTTCTGAAACTATCCCTGAGTCTATTAAAAAAAAGAAGTGAAAACATAAGGGCTAAAAATCGAATAATCAATCTTCTTCTCAAAACAATAATCAATAGCACTATACATCAATGCACAAAAACTTTAATTACTAATACTACACATCAAATCAAGCATGGTTGTGTAATTATGAAGCTTGCTTCGCAACCATGTGGTTTTGGGTTTAGTCGCACTGTGTGGCACCCTGGACAAGTGTCTTCTAGTATAGACCCAGGCTTACAATACCTTATGAGTGAATTTGGTAGATGGAAACTATGTAGAAGCCTATCATCTATATGTATATGTGTTGTGTGGTTTGTTTTGTGTTTGTCCCCATCACACCACTTGACAACTGAGTGTTGGTTTGTTTACATCCACATAATTTAGTAGTTCAGCGAGAGACCAGTAGAATAAGTACTGAGATTGATTTGTTAGGTTAAATACTTCAAGGTGGTGCCCAAGCATGGCTGCAGTCCAGTGACTGAAACAAGCAAAAGATAATACAAAAAAAAAAGACAAAACAGTTAACCAATATTGCTGTCTCACTGGAATTAAATTTGATAAAATGAATAAAGCAAATGAGGTCAATAATATGACCATCATCCACAACCAATCCCCTCCCCACCACCAACTACCAACAGTTACGTTCAAACATGTATTGTGCAAAACACTACTCACATATTACTGTCTTCAATTATATTGAAACTTTCACCAATTTTGTCTTCTACAGTGGACAATACAGGGTGATCAAAATACTGAAATAAAATAGAAACAATTCAGATAATCACTTGCTGCAGAAAACTGCCTTCTATTTTTAGTTAACAAAAGAAATACAAGGAAGTGCAAGCATAAAAAGCATAAATGTTTGCAGTTGAAAATATATTATAATTCACATGTAAAACATGCACACAAAATGTTTCTCTCAAAATTAATATCATCATCATCATCATCATCCTCCTTTAACGTCTGTTTTCCATGCTGGCATGGGTTGGACTATATTTAACAAAAAAGACAGTAACACTGTTTTAAATTTTTAAGCTATGCTGAAAATTTGTTAGAGACTAATAAATAACAGCTATAATCATATTTCAAATGCCCTCAATCATATAACATCTCAAGCCACCATTTATGCATTTCTATACAAATTACATCATGCTACATTCTTTCTTTTTGTTCTGCACTTATATTTCATTTTTATGAACCTGCAATGGTTCCTTCAAGGTCTGCATGGTTACAATTAACAAAGACTCAGTTACCAAAAATTGAAACTGAAGTTCAACAACTTAACCTCATTTAACAGCACCAAAGCAGACAGTACATATCCTAGGTAAATGTGCACAAAACATCTTCACTACGTTTGATCGACACCCAACTAAAACCATCATCACAATTAACATTTTTTTTTAACTTTGATAACATCTCATAGTAACCGGACAAACACACACACATATATATCATCATCATTTAATGTCCGTTTTCCATGCTGGCATGGGTTGGAAGGTTCAACAAGAGATGGTGAGCCAGAGAACTGCATCAAGCTGCAATGTCTGCTTTGGTATGATTTCTACAGCTGGATGCCCTTCCTAACACCAACCACTTTACAGAGTGTATTGGTGTTAGGAAGCAGAAAGTAGAGTAACAGGAAGAGAGGAGAAGAGTACAAAGTTAGTGAGTTTATAGGAACAAAGACAATTTTAAAGAGCCAGACTTTATAGTTGAGCAAGGGTAAGTAATATTATGCCTATTAATCAGAGACCATTTGAAAGCAGATAGGGTAAAATCCCAAAGGACTGCTTAAAGATTTGAAATAAAAGAAAGAAAGGATGCAGAGGACAATACAGTTCAAGTGATAAAACAATATCTACACAGTGGATGAGGACATATCTTTACAATGGATTGAAGATCAATGAGGAGAGACTAATTTATGAATCAAGAGAGAAATGCTTTATGGTATAACCAACAAATGTAGTTCTAACTTCAATATCACTGTGCAAAACTTTGGGTTGGAGCCTTCTTCTTCTGCAACCTCAGGTTGATTAATGTCTTGTAAGTGAAATTTGGTCGGTAGAAATAGTGCAGAAGATCATCATATACAAATGTATGTTCATAGCTCATGTTAGATCAGGTTGGAAGAAATTTAGGGAACTCCCGCCCGTCTTAACTAGTTGTGTTTTTTCACACAAGATAAAAGGAAGACTGTATACAGCCTGTGTTAGGAGTGTCATGTTGTATGGTAGTGAGACTTGGCCACTTAAGGAGGAG
>JAOPUL010003388.1:127574436-127601137 GCA_027564515.1 Octopus rubescens
ATGGACCGCATTTCCAGTCATCATTTAAACCAAGCGGACCAAGGCATTGGACCATATTTCCATTTATCATGGACCGCATTTCCAGTCATCATTTAAACCAAGCGGACCAAGGCATTGGACCATATTTCCATTTATCATGGACCGCATTTCCAGTCATCATTTAAACCAAGCGGACCAAGGCATTGGACCATATTTCCATTTATCATGGACCGCCTTTCCATTTAGTACATACCTATTACATTATGTCATTAGATGCAATTTTATCTGTACAATCTCTGTCTTTCTCTCTCTCTCTCTCTCTCTCTCTCTCTATTTATATATATGTATGTGTAGTCATCTTTTATTTAAGAAATGTTGTTCACATAATTATTTCTGTTGTGTTGTAGCTGAGAAAATAGCTGTTGATCCAAGTGGTGAGTCAATACCTTATGTATTAACCTCGTCAGAGTCTCCTATATCTGTAGAATATGCCATAGCTAAGGAATTCGCTGAAGAGGAGACAAAACTCCAACATTCTGTTGTTAACATTATATCAGAGAGTTCAATGGAAGATGTTCTGGGGATAGAAAGCTCAGTTGAAATTTTGGAAGGAAGTGAGCAACAAGCTGTAACTATACCACCTCAAGAGGATAAAGATGTTGCAGCAGAGGAAATCACTCAAAAAGCAGAAATCCCTGAAGAAGCTCAAGATGAAAGTAAACCACTTGAAGCTGCTGAAGAAACTGAGAAACTGCCTGAAGCTGCTGAAGAAACTGAGAAACCGCCTGAAGCTGCTGAAGAAACTGAGAAACCGCCTGAAGCTGCTGAAGAAACTGAGAAACCACCTGAAGCTGCTGAAGAAACTGAGAAACCACCTGAAGCTGCTGAAGAGACTGAGAAACCACCTGAAGCTGCTGAAGAAACTGAAAAACCACCTGAAGCTGCTGAAAAAACTGAGAAACCACCTGAAGCTGCTGAAGAAAAGGAGAAACCATCTGAAGCTGCTAAAGAAACTGAGAAACCACCCGAAGCTGCTGAAGAAACTGAGAAACCACCTGAAGCTGCTAAAGAAACTGAGAAACCACCTGAAGCTGCTGAAAAAACACCTGAAGCTGCTAAAGAAACTGAGAAACCACCCGAAGCTGCTAAAGAAACTGAGAAACCACCTGAAGCTGCTAAAGAAACTGAGAAACCACCTGAAGCTGCTGAAAAAACTGAGAAACCACCTGAAGCTGCTGAAAAAACTGAGAAACCACCTGAAGCTGCTGAAAAAACGGAGAAATCACCTGAAGCTGCTAAAGAAACTGAGAAGTCACCTGAAGTGGCCGAGTCACCTGCAACAGTTGAAGGAGACAGTAAATTACCTGAAGCAACTGAAGTTGAAAATTCAGCTCCTACAGAATAAAAATTGATAAATAATTCATGTTTATCATTGAAAGTTCCATGTTTGGTAGTAGAATGAATAAATGTTACCATTTTGTTAATGTTCAGATTTCTTGATTTTCCTCTGTTCAATGTTTTATATTAAAGGAACAGACAGCTCTGAGTATTGATATCTTTTAGCTTTCTGAATCTTTAAAAAAAATATTTATAACCTGAGTGACTTAGACAGGTGCTAGATTTTCTGAGTCTCACAACAGTTTAATAATTTTGGAAGAAGCCCCTATAACTATATTCTGATCAACTCATGCAGGAAAAGAAATGTCTTTATTGATATTAGTAGGAATTGTAAAGCAATGAAGTAGTGGTGGCCCAATAAAATATATCAGTTTGTACTGTAAGTAGTTAGTAATAGGTTAAAACCATATCTAAAAAGGGGAAGGGATGTACAAATGAGACTTGGACTCTGTAAGCTGCTCCACCGGCAACCTGTCATGGAGTACAGTAACTCCAAATAAGGGCAGATGGAACTCTTTAGTCCTGTTGCAGACCAGCTCTTTAGTACAGGTTTATGCATGGATTGGGTGCACCCTTTCCATGCTGCAAAGTGGTTAGTGATAGGTATATTATTCAACTGTAAAAGAAATACAAAATATCCCCTCAAAATATGACATGCACAATGAATTTGACCAGTTTTCTTTGCTGCTGCAAGTGGCAAAATGATGAGTAACCCTTTAGTATTTGTGTATATCAAGGACTAAATTGTCTAATGCGACCTTCTTTATGTAAGACAGCAACCATAGCCATTATCATGCTTTTACTAACAGTTTTAGATGCCTATGCAATTGTGTGCAGACATAGAGACCATCTCAGCACTCCCACTATGACTCAGAAGAACAGTGAGGCTATAACAGCTGGAGGAAGAGAGGGCCACACTAGCACATGGCTGGTATTCATTCTCAGCTGAGTAGACAGGAACAATGTGAAATAAAGTGCCTTTCATACAAGACACTGCCTGGTTTAGGAATGGAACCCATGACCCTTATGATTGTGAGCTCAACACTCTAACCATTAGACCACACATTCATATGTAAGAGACAAAGGTGGGATTTAAAGGAGATTTGGTTAGTATGGGAAAACAAATGTAAAATGATGATGATGGGGAGGAGGATAAATAGCTTAGTATTTGTTTAAGTAACTTGTCTCAGTTGGTTACTGTTTTAGGTACCCAATACAAATTTAGACTATATCACCTTAATTCTTAAGACAATAGAAATATATAAAACAAACAACTGAGTAAATACATCCTAATCAGTTTAGTATAACATATAACAATTTTCATAATAGGTAGAAAATATCTGTATCTGTGTTTAAATCCTTTTAATTTCCAAATTTCATGAAACAAACTTCAGGTGCCTAATGCAGTTATCATCAGTTATAGAGGTGAAAATGGTAAAGTTGACAGACTATTCTAGAGAGCCAACTGAAAGAATGTTTTTTTTTTTTTTGTCACTGATTTTGTACTTCATTCATGGTCAAAATACTTAGCTATTAATAGTTTAGTTCACTGCATTGTGAGTAGAGTGAAGTAGTTTATGATACAACCCAGGTATTTTGTTGGTCTGTAGTATTGGATTCAATGTTTCATGAGATATAACCAGGGAAGATATTGGGCTTCCACTTATATAACCAATAATGCTCCAAGAAGTCTCTACATGGTTGCTCTGTCTACAAGAAATAGAAGCTAGAGAGCCCTTAAAATTACTCCTGTTTTACCACATTGATAAATATAGTTCTTGATATATAAAAAAAATAAGGGGCAAGATGCTCACAGCAGGTAATAGCTTCAATCATAGGGCTGATTTGGGGCTAAAAAACACCACCATCAAAAAGAATTGTTTCAAATTTAGATACAAGGCCAACAATTTTAAATGGTGGAAGTTAGCTGATACCATCAACCCTTGTATTTGATTGGTACTTTATTTTATCCACCCCAGAGAGAGGAAAGCAAAGTTGACCCCAGAAGGTAAAGAGTCTATCTGAGAATAATGCCAAAGTATCGATCTACTTTCAGTCTATGACACCCTGTAAATAGCATTCATGGATGATCTTACCATGACAACAATATTGATCCCAGGGAGTAGCTGGATCCTACCAAGATTTGAGAAAGGATGAGTTTCAAGCCTACCAAGTCAAGATCCATGGTGCTAATGAAGGTGGTTGACAAATTCTGTTTCTAGGTATCTGGAACTGCTATACCTTCCATTACAGAGTAACCAGTCAAGAAAATGGGAAAGCCCTTTAACTCAATTTAAGAAAGCTGTTGATATATGGAACACCTGCAGACTAAAGACCTAGATTTATCGTGCTTTTAGTCCTTTGGCCTCTGCTGGTCTACATGGTTTCAGTGACAACAGCTGAGTTCCCTGAAAGGAAGATCAGAGACTTACTCCTGTAGTGGTTGGACTTCCCTGCAGTACTGTACAGGATCAATAACATCATGTTGCTCCCATTCAGTATACTTACTGAAGGGTTTATGATGGAACCAACAAGAGAAGTCCTAGAATATAGGGACTCCAAAGGAAAGTTGAGAAAGCAGTGGGAATGGTAGAGTCACACCTGATGCAAAAGGAGTTGATGAGCATCATGGTAAAGGGCAGGGCAGACTTGGGATACTTTCCAAAGACCTGGAGTAAGGCGAAACACTATCTTATCTAGGAAGAGGCCCTAGCAAGCATAGAAGAAGAGCAAGTGAGCAGGATGCATGGGCAAGGTGGGAAAGTATGCAGCAGTGCAAAATTTCCTGGTCAAACATAATGCAGGCAGACTTCCATTGTCTGGGTCTTTCTCAAGGTTGTCTACAAAGACCAGCTAATCCTTATATCTACAGTGAAACATTTTCCTACCCAGTCTGCTCTGAAAGTAGATTTTTAGGGCATCTCAGTAGCTTCCCTAAAGCAGTTAAAGAAGTTCATTATTGTTGGCACGAAACAAGGTTCTCGAGATGGTTGCTGATGGTTCCAGCACAAGCAAACACTACCACATCCCAAAGTCATTGAATTACCTTTGTCATAGCTAGAAAGAAACCATGTCTATAACCTAAAACAAAAACAAAACATTCACACACACACACATACAAAATCAAGGTCAGGTTTCCTCCACATGACCTCTGACTAGCAACTGAATGTTGATCTTGGCAGGCAACTGTAGTTTCTACAATATATTGTGCCAACATTTCTCTGACCAGATCATCTCTGAAGTAACAAAACGATTGATCATGCTGGGACTTAGTTATCTGGCAAGAGACTGCATTGAAGATGCTAATGAGGAAAAACAGGAATAGTACCAGGACACAGACAAGAAGGTGCACTGTAAGTCCAAGAAGTGGGCTGTAAAGGCTTTGCAAGGACAGTCACTCAGTTAATTGGGTTTTACAAAGTTGGCAACAGAACCACTCAATCTCTGAGTGAAGCCAAAAAGAAAGCTTTTGATTCAGAGGGCTGATCCATGGGAGGTTGCTGCTGGGATGTGATTAAGTACCTGATCAACTCTAGCTGAGGACATATGATACTGACAGACCTAAAATACCCCAAGTTACATCTCTGAGGAGTCTCAGCTCATCCAGCTGTAATTCTAATTGTACTCTTTTCCATATACATGCCAGTAATTCAATCGATGAACTTGCTTTAGAATATTGTATGTAAAAATTCAGAGATGTAAATAGGCAATATTTTACATCATCACTAATTAGAGGTGATCCTAAATCAAAATATTTCAGTGCACATCTATCAGTGATACACTAAATGAGGGGAAAATTATAGTAACATTTATTTTTTTCCATATTAGTATAGCAGGTCTTCTGCTGTTTTACTTATTTGCATTCCTTGCAATCTACTTTCTTTCTAAGCCTGTCACTTAACTTTTATATTATCTTCTACTGTACCATTCCATCACCAAGATCAACATCCAATTGTTAGGTGAAACTTTCACACCTTTCTTTTTGTCTGAAGTATTTTGTTTCTGAATTTTTCACATCTTTAATCTTAAATCACTAACTTATAATTTATGCAGAAGGAGTATAGCTCTTACAAGGTTCACAATCATTAGCTTTTTTCTTGGTTAAAGTACAAATTCAATCTGGTTCTTGTGCTTACCTGACTGGTAGGTGACCACTTTGGTGAGTGACTTTCTGAAATTTATTAATTTGTATTAAAGACCTCCAGGAAACTTGATACTTCTTCATTTCTTCCTTACAAAAACCTCCAGTGTACCAGTTCTGATATTTCCCAACATAGCCTAAAAAATTATTGCAACAGACCTCTCTTTCACCATGTTTGATAAAAGTCAAAATGAAGTTAAGAATCTGAAAATAAGAAAGTCCTGCCTTTTGGCAGATTGCTATAAAAAAAAAAATGAATGGTTGAAGGGTGTTAAATTCTGACAATACATAAACTGTGTGTGTGTGTGTAGTATTGACATGACACATGCCAGTCCTATTGTTGTGGTTTTTGTTCAGACAAGAGCTGAAGAGGAAAAGTGTTAGCTTATAAAAAAACATCAATTTGGCACATGCCTTGAGCCCAGATGATATAAGCCAGAAGCTGACAGTTGTGTCTGTCTCAGGTTGACTATATTGGCATGCCATCCATGTGCTGAATATTCACGCCACAACATATCCTCACATTTATGCAAACAAGGAAGATTGTCCTCAAACCTAAGTGCCTGGCTTTGCCAAGAGCTAGAGCATGCAAGTATTATGTCTATTTGTCTTCATTACAAGTGGAAAGGCAGTATTTCACTGGCTGATGAGTTAAATTTCACATGATAGCACTACCTATCATGTTATAGTTGGTTGTAACAGCCATCTCCTAATTTGTTTATCCAGGCATGTTCACTAACGTCCTTTTCACCAGGACTCGTGTGCATAATCTCACTGTTTTGCGAAAACTTTTCACTTTCACAGAGTGAAGAGCTAATGATCTACCCAGCTGTCAACAAGGTTGCTCACTCAGGCTGACATTACTGATGTATTGGCTTAGCATTGAGACAAACTTTGGTTTAACTAGAGCACAACATATGAACTAGTACTGAGATAAATATAATTTCATGCCATAAACCAATGGTTTTTAGTTCTGTTAACACATATAAATTGAGCCACTGTTTCATGATAGAAGTTTAACAACTATGTTTTTCCTAGGATCAACTGCTATGTAGTTGCAAGGCTCTAAACCAGCTCTGGTCAAGCAGACCTATTGTACGTCAGCAGTCAACCAAATGACCTACATATCTGTTATTCCAGAAATACGATGCTAGACTAGAAATATCTAGTGCCAGTGACACTAGGAAAGTTTCTTGCAAGATTAAAGCTCCTCACTGCATAATCAATTTTAATTCAAAATGGTTGCTCTCTTAAACAATTTGACATTTTATATATAACTAAACATCATAGTTATATAACAGTAAATTATGTTTACAAATTGTACTGAGAATATGAAATAGTGTACAAGTATATTAGTAGCACTCTTTTACCCTTAATGTGTGGAAACCAAGTTAACCAGTTTTTGATAGTGGGGTACTTTCCGGAATTATCAATATTTCATATGATATAGTATGCACTTTTCAATTTTATTGGCCAATAGAAAGAGGCTGCAAGAACTGATTTGCATATGATTAGTGTACATTAATATGTAAAAAATGTTGTCAGTGCTGTGAGGGTTAAAGATACAGCCATATTGCCCCCATCACTTGCATTATACTCCCTTTAAAATACATATTTTTCAAACTGTACAAAGTTCACCTTCCAACCACATAAGAAATATTTTCTTTACCGTAGTTCCTTACATCTTGTTAACTTTCAGTCCTTAGATAAAAAAAAAAAAATGTATATACATTGTACAAACTTACTCTATAAACTGAGGAGAAAATTATCAAAATTAGTTTCCTCTTTCATTTTGAAGTGATAAAAAGTTGACATTCTTAATAGTTACCATACGTATATAGTTACAGATAAGATTTTGAGATAATCTTACAGGATCAAGATTTGAAAAATCTCTGAAGTAAACAAATATAGCTAATACATACAGACAAAAAAAAAAATTCACAAAGTAATAGCTAAATCAAAGTCTCTTTAGCTTTCATCCCACTGAAATGTTTGAAGTAGTTGACAACAATAAAATAAGATTAATTTCATAATTTTATTGGACATCAGATGTAATAAAATAAGTCCAGCAAATTTCATAGTACACATGACAAAATTGCTAAAATATGTCCAAAATAAGAGAACTTAACAGTTGTTTTTTTTAAAAAAAAAAAGAGAAACAAAAATAGAAAATAAACAAAAAACAATGACTGTGGTGATTGACAGTCTGGTAAAAAGGAGCTAATAGTTTAACTTAATGTTGATGTTTGTAGCCCACCCTGGAATATAAAGATTAAGAAAATGGCAGGGGAAGGAGAGAAAAAAAATAATGATAATAAATAAATAAAATATCCACAAAGCATAAAGCTGTAACTAAAGACATGTTGAGAACCATGTTGTCATTGATTCTGCTGTTAATTTGGTACTGAAAACAATTGGCATGATGGGGGAAAGGAAGTAGTGAGGGAGGAGGGAATGGAGAGACAGAGAGCAAGAGAGTGAGAGTGAGAGAGAGAGAGAGAGAAAGAGCATTTCTATGTGACAAGTAGGGAGAAGTAGAACTGGCAGTGGGTATAAGGTAATGTTTAGAAGCAGATTTTGTGATACGGAAAGGTGAAACATAATAGGTAGAGATCAACTGTAATCAATTTGGAAACCGGAGAAATGAAGAAATCAAGATACATTTCCCATTTCTCTAATATTCTCTTCATATTGCACATAATTCTACAGTAAATATTATTGTGAGAATACACACATCTAAGGAAATAAATGCATACATAAGTCATTTTTCTCATATAATGTATACATATTGATAGCTGTTGAAGAAGTAAAGGGAATCTTGAGTAACTCCTCTGTTCCACATTTAGCTGACATTGACCTCCTACCACTTTTAGTTATAGAGTAATCTGAACAATAAAGGACTAAAAGAAGCAAGCAGTTGAAGGGATATGTGGAACTACCGTGGCACACATATTGGGGGACGGGTGCAGTTCACTTGTGTAATTAGAAAATTCATGATAATTCATCAGCTGTTACAAGCAACTGCTTCTCTGAACACCAAATGTTGTACATATTTTCGATATGGTATAATTAAATTTGATATTATTATGAGTACATATTTTTTTCTTAGGCATCCTATTTGTTTATGTGCAGACATGCATTCATAATGTACAGAAACATTTTTCAATGCAGTTACAGTCCTTCAATTTTACATGTATGGTTAAAGGCACAACTAAAGTTGATTTTATTTTATCAAAACATAAATTATTTTACATGATCAGCAATGTGTTAAGAGATCACATAGTTTACCAATTAACTTAGTTAAATTTCTTTTTTAATTTGAAAATACATGCAAGAGAGAAAAAAAGGGACCCCCCCTCCTGAAGATCCAAACAACTGCCACCTTGGAAACCTATAGTTGTGTCTTCAACCATATCTATGTAAATACGAGCAAATTCTAACTAAGTCAGTTTCCAAAATACTAACTGGTACTCAGTAATTTTGGGTTGAACCTAATGGTAAGAGAGAGAGAGAGAGAGAGAGAAAGACAACAAAAGGTTTTAAATGATTAACTGCACACATACTGTAGTAAGATGGCAATGTAAACTGCTGGAATAGTACAGCTACATTGGATTAGATGGTAAACACTAATTCTCAACTGACCATTGAAGTTAAGCATTGCAGCACAGATGTCCTGTACAAATATGTCAAGAGTTAAGGTAAGAGAGAGGGGCGAGGGAAACTGGCAGGAAATTCTTAAAAGACAAAATCAGAATGTAAGGAAAATATGTTGTAAAATTATTTGCAGAAACATTGATATTGTTGACATCAAAATTGGCAAAGTTATTAATATAGTCTTTCTACAGTTATTACCTTGTATGAAAAGCCAAATATAGAACTGAAACTGGTTCTAAAAGAATCATTCCACTGAGTATTAAACAATCCTAAATAAGTCTTACAGTTTTACTCACTGTCAATTAAATAAAACTGGTTTTGTAGTCTATTGAATTTTTTGTTAGGGTCTTACTAAGGACTATTGGTGTGTATACATGAGATGGGGCAGGGATTATAACAATAATTTGCACATTCAATCAATAATCTTCAGCATTTCAAATCTTTTAGTTCACCTACCAATTTCAAAAGCATGTCAAATTTATTGACCTTTCAAGTCACCAAACTCTCATTTAAAATTAATGTTGCTTAACTTTTGAGATCAGCTAAGTTTTGGTTTTCAATAAAAATTATAAAAATAGTTTTATTTTTTTTTAGACAAAAAGAAAGAAAGTTAGTACAAAAGAAGGAAAGAAAAGTAGTTAGTACAAAAGAGAAAGGAAACAGTCTCCAAATATAGCAATGTTACACACATGCCAAAAAAACAGTACTTTAGGAATATATATATAGTAGCAATACAAATTTGACTGCTTTTTTTTTTATTTTTTGGGTTTTGTTCTTGTCATTTTATTTATCTTTCCTCAATATCTTACATTCATTAGTCGGTATGAAGCATATTCTTCTTGTTCTCACATCTCTTATGTTTAGAGAATTTCTATTAAGTACATAGTAAAAAGGAAAGAGCATGATAAGTTTACTTATCAGTACAAGAGAAAGAAAGCTTTCATAAATTATACAAGAGACGTATAAGAAATATTCAATATATGTTCATCTTTAGAAGCAAATTGTTACGTCAGTCAGTGAGATACATGCTCTGTAGCAGCAAGCAGTATATACCACGATACACATGCTTCATCAAAATAAAACTCTAAAGGTTACAGGAAATAAACTTGGCAATTTTGAGCTCAACTTTCCCAACAGGCTTGAGACAAATAAACAGAAATAGTTGGGAGAACCGACTGTTTGCTCTATAATAATACAATTTCATGTAACTTCTTGACAAAAGAAGTGAATGAAACATAGTGTAAGATAAATTTATAATTCAGTGGAACTGGTGAAACTTGAGTTACTATGAGTAAAAATGCTCAAAAATTAACCCAAAGTTGCTAATATGTAAAAAAGTGTTTTTTTTTAAATCTCATACTAGTAGCAGTCCATTCAAGTAAAAGTTGAAATGTTTACAAGGTTTATTACTTTATAATTTCTACAATCAAACATATAGTAATTAGTTGATCATGTAATAATTATACAATATATTGACATATACATCCCAAGGGCACCAACAGGTTCAGAGTCCAGATTTGAAAAGATCTCCTCTCAGCCAATAATGAGTTTTGTAGATAAATGTTTACAAGTTATGGAATATATGCTGTACAGAATGGAGAAGCTTAAACATCCTTATAAAACTAAAGTAAAAGGTTCAAGAATGTTTCAGCAGCAATTTTTAAAATTAATTTTTGGTTTTTGTTGTACTTTTAGGTTCTTCTGTTTGGGTTGAAATAACTAAAACTTTAGTGCAATACCTTATAAAATCATCATGTACACAGACTGATTCGATAGCATAAATATATGCATGTGCACACAAACATACATCACATACACACAAACACATACATACATATATATGTCTTCACACAGAAAGCAAACAAGCCAATTTTACAACTGCTTCAGTTGTTAAACCCACCTATTACAAAATATGAAGATAGAAGTCAATATCTAATCAGGACAAGAACTTTTATTGAAATATGGAGTTAAATAAGAGAAGTAAACCACAGACAAAAAGTTGCAGCTAATATAAATATAGGGATAATTAGAAAATAGAAATTTCTAAGTAATGAAGAGAACAGATTTAAATAGAATTCTTTATCACAGTCCTGAAATGAATAAGATAATTTATTAGAATTAAAAAGAAGAAGAAAAAATGAAAACCAAAAACTCAATTCACCAATTTATAAATGCAGGAGAAAGTTAACCTCAAACAGTACAAAATATTTTTCTACAGAGAGATGGTGTTCATACGTTATTAAGCAACACATGAGCCAGATCCTGTTCACTGAAGATTTTGATTTTCTAAATAGCTCTGAAGTATTTGAATATATTCTATATTTATGATAATTAGCCAAAGTAAGTTGATCAGTAGTTTGAGAAGTAAGTATAAGAAACATTTTGGATATTGAAAATAAACTGGGAGTAGAAAACTGGGCAGTCTTTTAGTAGTGAAAAATAAAAAAAAGAATTATGAAAATGGAGTATAAAGTCAGAAATATAACAAAATTTAGAGGCTGGGACCTATCAAATGTATCTTTCGGTGTTAATAGCACAAACCACAAAGTAAAAAAAAAAAAAAGCAACAATTGACAGACCTCAACTGTACCCAGTGTCAGAATTAACTCATGACTCTATAATACGCATGGGAAGACTGGAGCAATGAAGAGAGGTAGCAAAGGGAGAGCTGGAATTTAATTTCTTTCGTATTTCAAACAACAAGACAGATCTATTCTTCACAATACTGGGATGTCAGATAACACAGAGAAGTCATCATAGTGTTGAATAAATTTCACATGAACAAAAAAACTAAGATGTTTGTTGTAAAGAACAGAACATGGAATGCCTCAGGGTCAATGACTCTACAGTTTGGTAAATGTAAGACTAGTATGGATTTCAATGTTGAATGTAACTGGAAGTAATAAGGATTATTGTATGTGTTATAGCATGTGATGTGGGTAAAGAGTAAATGATCTATAGTGTAAAAGGTGTGATAGTTTGAACTGTAGTGAAGTAGAAGTTGCAAAGATTGTAGTGTGTGATATATATCCGAAAATAGTATAAAGTGTGGTGTGGTGTAGGCTAAAGACAGTATAGAAAATGTAAGGTATAGTCCAAGTGAAAACTACCCAGAGAACCTGATACTGTATCAAACATAAGAATGGGCTATCTTCTAGTTCATAAAATAAGATTGAGACTAGTGGTGCTTAGTTGATTTCATGGTGCACCGAAGATTGACTAAAAAATATTGGTGTACACCATCTCATGGATAGTTAAAAGAAATCTGTTTTATATTTGAAAAATTTAGAAAATAATGTAGAAAACTATTGTTTACCTTGTTTTATTAATCATATTTGTGTTTAACGAAATTTTGAGTAACATGTTTTTCAAGAAGCTTAAGCAGTTGTACAGATTTTCTAAAGCCCTAAATGATATTTTAAAAAATCTGTGGCACACCTAGACATTCCTAGCGACACACCATTTGAGAACTACTGGTCTACATATACAGAACTGAATGTCCACATTATAACAATATTCACAAATAGAACAACTAACTCAATGGTATGTTTTACATGGTAACTCATAAAACATAACCCATTATCATTGTTATCATCATCAGTGCCACAAGTCATCACCAACATCTTTCCCATTTTTCTAATGAGGCACACATCGGAATATAGAGAAAAAAAATGTGTGAAATTGCTATAACTGAACAGACAAGGAGATTATATATATGCACTTCACATGACCTTTGTCACTATCTTCAGTCATTCTCTGTAAAAAAAACTTTCAGTTAGAATGAGATACTAAAAATCTGGACTGGGCTGATATAAGCAAACACTGAGTGCAATGTAAAGAAACAAACAAAATAAACATCATTTCACATTACTAGAGGAAATAGTGGTTTGAGCTTCTTTTAGGACTAAATTGAATCACCATTCATGGTGTACAGTAGTTACAAAATCAGAAAGAGACACAGAGAGATGAAGGTGGGAGAAAATAAACAAAAAATATAGTTGAGATGATATGAGTAAAGAGGCAGGGAATGACAGTAAAAATCATATTCAAACCATTTCACCATAATTACAATTAAAATGATCTCTCTTTGAAAATAACGGACAGAATCATTAAAAAGGAATGCAACAGAGATTTACTAAAATTTGTTTAAAGATGATAAAAAATATAATGGGTAAAAGAGCTTGATCAAATTGTCATTAAATGATAAAGGAGCAAGCACTAAAAGAGTTAACACCATCCCTCCTATCAAATAAACATTTACAAAACATAAAATAACATAAAATACAATGCATGCATTTATGTATTTTAAACTAGGAGTGGATGCTTACACAAAGGACTTGTTGAAAGAATATCGAAATTAAAATATCAAGTTACTTTTGATTCTAATTGATTCATGCTTTATGCCTGCATCTATAATAGTTTAAAATATATTATATTTTCAATCCTAGATTAGTACTCAAATGAAAAAAATTAGTTATACATAGTCTCACTGTTTCTGAAATAACTTCTCAAATTTTAACCACTTGGTCCCTAGACTATCATTTAAAATATAAAAGAAAAACAACAGGCCCAGGATAGAAGTGAAGCTTCTAAAAACTAGAGGCTTGAGATAATGATACTAGTTATATTTTAAAAAATAACAGCAACAATAAAAATTTTTTTTTTAAAAGAAAGGAACAAAAGGAAATGAACTAAGGTCTGAAATAAGAACTAATATCACTGTTGTTGGTAGCAAATAGATGATTGATTTCCTAATCTAAGAATAAGATAGGGAAAATTAATATGGGCTATGAAATGTTAGCAAAAGAAAGAACTGATATTGGTCAGTGATTATTCCTTGCTCAATTGAGGAGTGATTATATAATGATTTACAAAAAATAGAAAATAACTAATTATCAAAGCAAAATGGACTAAGAAGACTGCAAACACTTATTCTTCTTGATGAAGAAGAAACTAGTTTATACTATTTCTTCTTCTTCTCGGGTGATTTAGGGATAGTTCACAAATATGGACTAATTTGTATGCCATAGGAAAATGAGATAGATATCTATGTCAGCTGGTTTCTGTAGGTGTGTGATTATTATTTTTTTGTATATCCATTTATTTTTTTAATGCCAGTATGAACTAGACAACACATACACAGGTAGGGACATGGCCTAATGCATAAAATGAATTCATTATTTAGCAGTAGCTAACCACTATTTTAGGTAGAACTCTCCAACTAAAGATTGAGGATTGTTAGCATAATTAAGGACTTTTTACTTTATATTATCATAATGCCAAGTTTAAGATAACCTGTAAGGTTTCGAAGCAGTTAAAAAAAATTCAATGATTAGTAATTAGATGAATAAAGCTGCTGTTTAAAACACAACAGTTGTGTGTATATTCATCAAGTTGACAGAAGTTACATATAAAATCAGCTTACAGGGTACATGTCTACATAAGTACAACATTGGAATGACATGGGTTGACTAAAAAATTCAGAAAATGAAGATGAGATTTACAAACATGAATATATCATACACTGCACATTTAAGGTTAAACATTTTGATTGTGTAAGAGTGTAACTGTATGTGTGTAATTTTTCTTCTTAATTGAAGATTATGATTTTATAAAATCAAACCCTAGCAACTTTCCATGTGTATGAGCAGGTGTGTTGGTGTGTGTGTAGAGAGAGATCTGAGGGAAATAGTAGGAATATAAAAGAATGTATAAACTGACAAAATGAAGTACACACACATATCATACTCATAGATATAGGCACTCACACAGGCATGCAATAAAAAGCAGTTTGGAATGACCAGCAAGGAGCAGCATTAACATCAGTAGTAGAGGTTCGACATGGATTAATGAACCACAGCAGTCATTAACGCTATCAGAACCTACACAGTCATGTGTGTGTGTGTGTGAGTTTGTTGTGGGGTAGTCAAAGGTTAAAGTGGGCGACTGAACAATTTTGGTTAATTGCAACTTGGTCAAATGTGTTTGATTTACAGAAGACAGCAGTAAAAGAAAGGTCAGGGACAGCAAAGAAATGGATGTTAGGCTACATGAATACATGCTTATATGTGTCCATGTAGGTGATTGTATACTTGTGTATATATGTTGGTCAGGTTAGGTCAAATAAAGAAACAAATAGAATGGAAAGTGTGTGTGTGAGTGGGGGAAATGGAACAGATACACAAAGGTGAAAAGAAAGCACAGAAAAACAAGGAAGGCATTTGCCAAGATGTTTAGTTATTATAACAACAGATTTATTGGAAGGAGAAAAAAAATAAAACAAAAATTAATGAAAAATAGACATTATTAAATTAGTTTCCTAACATTTAAATTAAAAATGAAACAACAAAAAAAAAGAAAATAATACAATACAAAACAAAAAGAAACGGATTAAAGAAGTCCCACCCCTTCTGATCCACACCACACCGTATTATATATCATATATAATACTATCAAACATTTCTCAAATAGTTTATTGATATATATATATAAAAAGAAAAACAGAAAAATGAACGTTTTGTTTCATTAGGCGCAAAGGCCCTATATCTTTGGGAAGTGTGGAAGGGGAATTATGACAGTCATGCCTTTTCCAAGAGCATTAGCCTGTGTGTGTGAAGCGAAATGGCTTCAAATCAGGAATCAAATCCATGTCACAATCTCAACTCAACTCGATGGTAGCAGGCTTCTTACTGTATAAGGTGTCCGTCACAACAAAATCCGACATGTTACTAGGAAGAAATATAGGGAGAGACTATTACACACACACACACACACATATATATATCTTATAAACATCCCCACACAAAACAAAAACAATAAATGAGGCAAATAAACACATACCCCACCCCTCATACACTTAAAAAACTCCCTACAAATCACTCCTGTTGTTCTTTTTTATTTTAATTTTTTTTTTTACTTTTATGATTTTCATTTATTATTTTGTTGATCTTTTATTTAGTCAGTGTTACTAAGTGACAGCCATCAAGTGACAGTGTATAGACAGATGTACATCTGGTCTCTAGATGTACAGCTGTTGTGTAGATACATTTACATCTGGTGTTTAGGGTACATACATATACATCAAGTGTGTAGATGTACATAGATATATTAAATTTTAATGTGTATATAAGAGATACATACAATGAGATGTTATCAGCTCTGTTTAACTTTAATAGTAATAGCAGCAGTAATAGTGGTAATAGTAGTAGTAGCAGAAGTATATTGTCTCCTCTCTGTGTATGTATGCATGTTTATATGTGCATGTGTGTGTGTGTGTGTGTAAGAGATATATCTATGGTGCTCACTTCTAGCAACTTCATACAAAAGATACATTCATTAATCCATCAATGGAGCAGCTGCTGCACCTGTGTTGGTGAATGTGTGTGTGTGTGTGTGATGATTAGGCAAGTAGTTGGTACATTGAGATAGTCATACTAGTTAATGTGTACGTCAGCTATTTGGAGAAGGCATAAACAGTGATAAACCTAGTGCCAATGCAGCCTTTCAAATTGTTGCAGACACACACACACATACATACACTAATGCTTAAGTTCAAATGAAAACAAGTATAGAGCACTTTTAAATGATAATGTACTAATAATAAGAGCAAATGATACTATAATATATAATATATATATATGCTTGTGTGTGCAAGTGCATATGTATGTCAATGTATATGAATGTGTATGCATGTTTCTTTTCACTCTTTCTCACCAAAATTTTGATCAATACTTGATGTTGTGATGGAAAAGTTATACTTCTGTTCAAGAATTTCAGTCGTTACAGCATTCAACATCGTTGTCTTTGTGTTTCATTTCTCATTTTTTAAATATTTTGTTTGGATTATATATGTGTGGGTGTGTGTATGTATACATTTTTTTTTTTTTTTAAAAAGATTTTAAATTTTAATACTTAATAGTTATGGTCTCTTTTCATGATTCTCTCTTTCTCTCTCTATCTCCCTCTCTCTTTCACTTTTCTCTCCATCTCTGTCTGCCAATGGCACAAGAGTAGTTGTAGAGAGGAGAAACACTAGGGCGAATGGTCAATATATATATATATATATATATAAATGTGTGTGTGTGTGTGTGGGTGTTTATATGTGTGTAATATATATGTATATACATGTATGCATAAATATATAAATGTATATATATATATATATGCATATATATGTATATGCAAACACATACATCCGTATACATATATACACATACATATATGCACACATGCATATATATATATATATACACACGCACACACACACATGCGCATGTGTGTATGTATACTAAGCAAACAGTTGTATGTCCATTGCCACTGTTCAGCTTGTTACATATTGTAGGCAACATAGATTGGATCCAACTGGTCAGCGAGGAAGCCATCTCGGAGGTGCATACGTTGTTTTTCACCACGAGAGTTGATAGGAATGACTCCTGGATCAACAACTACAACAACACCGACTATCAAATAGTGCTCTTCTAGTACAACATTGGTTACCAAGGGAACCAAATCAAGAGCCTCGTTTTCGTTTCCATCCAGTTCAACAACAACGACCAGTAAATTGGTCCAGGTAAACACAGCACTGTAAAACAAGGAAAGAGAATAGCTTTAGAGGTAAACAATACATATATATATATATATAAATATATAAAAAATACATTTAAATGTTTTTTTTTAATATAAACCAAAACAATGCACATTATAAGAAATAATACAGGCTGATGCTTTGTGTTTACACCTTGTATTTAATCCATTAGCATTTAAACCGACCATATCTGGCCTGAATATTCTACCTGTTTTATGTTCAAATTGGCCAGATCTGACTTTGCACACCTACCCTACAATGTCATTCTAAAAATAAACAATCATATCATCAAAATGTCGAAGTTACAAGATAATGCATGACTAATTGAAAATAATTTGACAGAATAATCTGAATGCTAAAGGATTAAAAATTTCATGCTTTGGATGGCTTTTCTTCAGGAAATATTGAAAAACAATGTAAAAGTACAAACCCTTGAAATATATTATTTCTTATAATTTGCATTGTTTTGGCTTTATATAAAAAAAGAAAAATAATTAAAAGTATTTACATATATCAGACAATGCTTCACGCAAACTATACTACTCTAATAAAATACATATCATTGTTACGACTTTCTAGTTCAGGGACTCACCAATCTGTGTTTAACACCTGTTGGGATTATCTCTTGCTTTCATTTCTTAAAGTGTTGATAAAATAACTACCATTTAAATAGGGAGATTAATCTAGTTAACCATACACACCTTCTTTACAAAATTACATGCCTAATTAAAAGGAATCAACATCATAACTACCACCATCAAGCAGTATATTAAGACACAAAGATCATAATAGATCATTCAACAGGCTGTTCAATAATCACTTGCTAAGGTCAGTGGCATTGTTTTGTTCAACCCTTGACCTTACATAACTAAGTTGTACTCTTGCAGGATTCCTATTTGGAACAAATTTGACAGAATCACTGATAGATGAAAGTCTTTATCAGGATTACTTACTGACTAAGTCAACTCCTCAGTCAATAGGTTGGAATTCGATTGATTTAACCAGCTGTACACACTTCAAGTTATTTGATCAGTAACAAAATCTATGAACTTATAATATGTAATTAAACAGAGGGGTTTTCTCAGAAATGTACCATACTAAAACAAATACTCTCTTGATAATCAGTTTCTAGATTTGAGTAAACATATGATGTTAAAATACAGTTAATGTTTAGTGTGAATCACAATAGACTGATAGGATTGCTAGTGATTAAAGCATGTCTTTCATATAGAAAGTTCATTTTTGTAATGAAGTCTAGAATATGTGAGTTCACTATTCTAAATATCTCAGTATACTCAAGCATACAATGTACATGAGCATTCCACAGAGTTAGCAGATGGTCATGGTTTTAGTATTTTGGGAATCTGAAAAGAAAGCCCTTTCTGGTAATATAGACTGATAATGCAAAGTATGAGTGGTTACCATAGAAGGTTATTTGACATTGTTGCAATCAGTAGATATATATATATATTGTGTAAGTTAAGTATTGTTCCTAAATAAGCAAACTGCTGCAGTGATGTAAGTGTGTATTACTAAAAGATATGTAGTATCTGTTTAGTGGTGTTGAATAAGATCTGATTGTAGACTTCCTAAAGGTTTTTCTTCAAGAAAGGTGAGCATGGTAGGTAGGAAATGTTGTGGTTGTTACATGTGTAAACATTTTATACAGAAAGTAAGGAAAGCTTGCACTGTCAATGTTACAATGTTGTAGAGAAGGAAATGTGAAGACATGCAACGACAAGTAACCAGAATAGAAGCTTCTGATTCAGGTAACTAGAGGTAGGTGGTGCACATAAATGAGTGACTTCTCTAATTTTTCATGCCAAATAAGGATTAAGAGTCTTGTTGATGTCAAAGATGACTCCTTCAAAATTTTACAGAAAGAAAAAAAGGATCCCACAAAGGGTTGATATAGAATAAAAAGTTTCCTGTTGAATTAGCTTTGTGGAGATTATGTTGGTGGTCAAAAGAGGACAATATAACCAGGTAATCGTTTATGATTATCTCCATCACCTTAAGATAAGAATTATAGACGAATAACTGAAAGGACAAGAAAAAGTTATTTTTCTTGGAAGTGGGAAAGTGTTGTCATGAGTAGAATCTCAGAGGAATAAGAAAATGTTTAATGTGAGATCTTGGGTATCAAAATAAAAGTGGGATTAGTATAGAACAACACCCATTGTAATAAGTATAGAAGAGGAGGAAGAGTACCTAGCAGTATGGCACATCAGGCATCATATGCTGTTTTTGATGGAATGTTTGCCTATTAGTTGCATAGCTTCTTAGATACAGATGCACTGTTTGGGGGAAAGCAAGTGGTACTATTTAAGGGATCTAAGGTCTGTAAACATTTATCACTTGATTATAGTACTTTTCATTATTTTTGCTAAACACTTCTTTCTTTGTTATCTTCCAATGCTATTTTCATTTTATTTTGTTATCAGCTTTACCCAGAAACACAATAAAAAAAAAAAGAAGAAAAAATAGGAAAACAAAAAAGATAAAGTCTGAAATAATTTAAGTTTATTTGAGTACGATGTTAAAATGCCAGAGCATAGACTTCAGTGTGGATGAATTCAAATACTGTCACATAACTCAGTTTATTTACTGGCACTCTGTTGGTTATGATGATGAGGGTTCCAGTTGATCTGATCAACAGAACACCCTGCTTGTGAAAGTAATGTGCAATTGGCTGAGCACTCCACAGATACACATATCCTTAATAGGGAGATTCAGCGTGACAAGGCTGGCCCTTTGAATTATATGTACAACTCAATTTTTGCCAGCTGAGTGGACTGAAGCAACATGAAATAAAGTGTCTTGCTCAAGGACATAATGCGCCATCAGGAATCAAATTCATGAGCTTACAACCACAAGCTGAAAACCCTAACCACTAAGCCACATGCCTTCACTCTTTAACTGGTAAATATAAAACAATCCACTCTATTTGCTAGATTGAAGAGAATCAAGTAATTGTGGTAACATCCAAATTTGTAAACTTATTCATTATGATGATGATGATGATGATTGAATTTATGTGAGCACAGCAAAGTGGTAAACTGTAGTATACATATTTGTTTATTAGACTTCAGGCTGAGCATTTATTTTAAGAACAATCACAGTGGACTTAAGATAATTGTTCACTTACGAATAAAACTAACATTTGTTTTTCAATTTACTGGCATTACATTTATTTTTCAATGGTGGCATACTGAGATAAATGACAACAGAATAGATGTTAGATACATACCATTCACATATCTTACGATGACAGCGAAGGACAGAATTCTCTATATCAATTGGATGATAGCGCATTCCACGCAACATAATTGTTTCATCAAGACTACCAACCACAAATATAGCATCATGGCGCTCTGTGGAAAAGAGTAGAATAAAAACTTTGCAATTTGATGTAATTCAGAAGGAAAACAGTAATCAGAAAAAAGCATTGTAGACATTGATTAAGTTACTAAAAATATTATGGGGAAAATTCTTTTACAATTTTTCATTCACTTTTCTCTCATAAAATAGATTAAAGATGCAAATATTATTCTCTGGAGAGAAGTTAATGAAAAATTACATTTGAAATAAGATTATTTTTCACTGGGAATAAAGAAGCTTTGTGACTTCAAAAATACTACTTGAAAGATACAAACCCAAATAGGTTAATAAATTATAAAGTAGCATGAACTGCATATACTTTGTATATTAGTCACATCGTCTTAATATCAATGGATACCAAGATATTACTGTAAGTAAATCTGTTTTAACAACATATGATTGAAAAAGTCATTGCATTTTAACAATGAATGAAGTTATTACTTTTCTTTTTACTTTCTTGCGGTTATCAAATCAATCTTAATGTTTACATATAGAAATCTGTAGATGGCCATGAAGATAGAGCACTAGGCAATCAAGTGAGACAGTGCATAATTTGTCACTAACACTACAGCTACTATGGTTGTTAAGTAGTAGCTAAATAAAAATGACAAATTTTAATTATTTTTGCAGTGCTGAGTTTGATTTCTTCTGTGGAAAAGTTACCTGTGCTACATCAAAAACATATCCAGAGATCTCATCTTTGCTTTATATTATGGAAATTGAAGTTAGGCACTTGTAATTAGGAAATGATTAGCCGTTTCTTTTTTATTTTCTTACACTACTTAGAAATTATTAGTTGAAATAAGCTGAGCTAATAACAAACCAATTCCTATTGAATAATAAATATGTAAAACTATGGAAAATCGAAGATTTTGAAAATTTATGAAGTCTAGAGCTTTTGGCAGAATTCTCAAAACACTGTAAACTAAATTTAGTTTATTTATGACCTTTGTTTTCTTTTTCACCTACTGACAATCTTACAGCAATCTTACACAACATTTATCTAAGTTAAGTCAATATATAATGTTATTCCAAAATATATTAAATAAGGGAAATGCTGTGAAATAAATATCAATATAATAACAGAAAACAGAATATATCAAAAGAAACCAAACATAGAAGCTGAAAAAAAAAATCATAATACATGAAATATGAAAGTAAGAATCTAAGAACTGATTTCCTTCCAAGACTGAATAACTGCAAGCACTGCAGGTTTATGAAAAGGCATCAGTTATTTGGCAACAGTTTCCATCTTGAGGGACATGAAAATATCTTCTCTATTTAATAAAATGGTTTATATAATAGTGTCTCTCAAAAAGACAAGACGTTTATGTTTTCAAAGGATATCAATATATATTATCGTAGCAGTTCTTGAAAGTTTTGAAACAAAACCTTCCTTTGATAAGTTTCCAAATTTCAGTAGGAAAATATAAGTCACTGTGTTTATTCCTGGTTAATCTTATCTTGTTGATTAAACATTTTTGATTTGGTTGAAGCTGAAACTTAAACATTTTGTAACACAATACATTTGACAACATATATAACACCAAACATTACAGCTAGCTGAACATGACAATAAACAGGACATTTAAATATAGATTTGTTCAAAGAAATAGCAATATCCACAACATTCAAACAACCTCATTAGGATCTCAAACCAGGAAACCCTTCAATTACCTTCTAAATAATAAAAAGAAAAAAAATTAATCCTGTAATGAAATTAACAGGTCTGTTTTACCCATATATATTACAACATAAGCATATTTAAATGACAATGTTAGTTGATAATTAGTAGGGATGAAAGTTTAATCAAAGCAGATGGCCACTTGTAAAAGTGGTCAATACAAGCAGAGTAGATATTAATTAAGACAAAATAATCCAAGCAACACTTAATTAGACAATTCATTCTTGTCTGCACAGGCTTAAAACCCATTTCTTGACAAAAATATCTTCAAAGCTAGCAAAAGGTTTATGGTTTCTTGTTGAATTTTGATCAATGTGGTATCCTGGAGTGGTTCTATTCAAAAGGAAACTTTGAAACTTTCAATTTTAATAATTTATGTAAAGAAAAATAAAACTGCTTTAGATTCATGCTCCTCTGTTACTATAAAGCATGGAACCATAGTCTCAAACATATGCATGGTTACAGCTATCTAATGAATGGACTGTGGTTGCTCTGACTAAAATGTAAAAACCTCTTCATCATCTTTCTGTAGGTAAGAGGTAAAATTGTTAAAGAATTGAAATAAATGTATTTTAACAAGATTTTTTTTTAAAAGAAAAAGCAATTAACCAAAATAGATTACATCTGAAATCAACCAGTAGAAATTAAAGTAGAACTTCAGAAATATCTTAATGCTAGATAAATTTATATATTGCACACATCTTCAGATAAAATATTTTATTGTTGCAGCCTTCCAAAGAACTAAAAGCCAACTAATAGCATCCTCATCATCATCACATTGTCTTCCAGTTTGTTCATGCTCTTTTTCAATCACCTACTGGATACTAGATTGGTATAATTCCTGAGATTAGTTAGTTTATATTCCTACCTAATTTCATATGTGGGTGAAAGAGTATGGCTACTTAACAGTGGTAGTTTGTAAACTGACCAAACCTAATTCACCAGAATTATATGCAGTGGTGTGATGGAGTCTAAGCTTGTTTTGCTTTCTTTATATTATCAATGCTTCTCTGACCTGGGCTGATACGGCTTGGTACCAGGGTCACTGCAGGCATTATTGACAGAAAACAAAGAATCAGAGCAGATACCTCAAGGTATCACACCCAACCTTCCAACAGTCCCACCAATCCACCACCACCCTGGATGGCTACTTTTTTTTTTATTGATCCCAAAAGGATGAAAAGTAAAGTTGACCATGGCAGGATCTGAATTCAGAGTGTAGAGAATTGGAACAATTACCCTGAGGCATTCTATCCAACTCTCTAATAAATTTGCAAGTATACTGCCACAGAGATGGTTCTATAAATGAAATTATTGCTTGAGTTATTGAAAGGAGATATATCCCTTTCCTATTATCAGCCACTTGGATGAAAAGTGGGATTGGAAGATAAAGACAAGCAGGCCAGCCCCAGAAGCACTAGGGTTCTAGAGTGGAAGAGAATTCCATAATAAACATGACTGTATGAATGTATTCACAAGTATAACATCTAATGAAATGCAGTTAAAGCATTGTTAAAAAATACCTAGGTATTTTAACTGCAAGAACATCCTTTGTACATACCACATCATTCACTCAGTTATTTAAACCAGGGATTATGTTTTATACCTACCCTGCTAATAAAGGCAGTTTATATTAAATTATCAATATATATTTTAAACTTTACTATATGTATTGAGCACTATAAAGCTTGATTTTTTTTGAGAGAGAGAGAGAGAAAGGTGGGGGAATTCTGGGTGTAGCTAGGATCCAATCAATATTATTTTTTATATACCATTTTCTTAATCTTATCTAGAAAATCACATACACACACATGCACAACGTGTATAATAACACACTTATAATCTGTCACTATTATACATACAGGATGGCAGGGGAAAGAATGTGTTACAAATGATGAGAATAAATTGAATAAATTATTTTTTAAATAAAGAGCTGAGCAAGGTGTTTTGGTTTAGTTCAACATGCCCAAGGCTTGATGTGAGTCAACCATTGCATTTGTTATTATCATGCTTTAAAAAAGGGAAAAAACCCAGCCAAAATTATTTGCATGCCAGAGGTAGGTTCAACAATGACAGCATTTATTATAAATTAATGCAAAGTTGATAAAAAATGAATTTAAAAATTGGTTATTTTTTCTATAAATACTGATGTCTTAGCTGACACAAGGTCAGTTGTGGTGAAAGACTGATATGGTGAACAGAACTGATACTGATATTATTAGTGGTACTCATATTAATTCAAGAGTGATGAAAAGATAATTTGAATCCTTTGAAATTGGAACCTGAAGCTCAGATGCATGAAACTAAAACTACACTGTAGGCACAACCATTTTCATTGATCTGTCTGGTTGATATTAAAATCTATATGTATGCGTAAACTTAAAAATTATACTTAGTTCAACCATTTTAGCGAATGAAATGTTATTTTATAATTTCAAGTACAAAGATTGTTCTCTAGGTGTGCTTTTGAAGATTCAACTTGAATAGTCTATATCTGAAAGTGAAACAGCTCAAAAGATAATATTTGTTAAAAATTTGATTTACTGCTTGGCTACATCTTTGCTACAGGTCTACTCAAGAAAAAACTGTCAGATGTTACTTGGTAACACTAACAACATCTATATTAGGTTTCCTTTTGTTATATATACACCAGTATTTCACCATAATTTCATGCCAGAGTTTCTTATTCTTCATTTGGTTACAATAGTTTAACTCAATAGAAAGCTACACTTAATAATTAACTTGAGGTTTTCAGTAAAGTTCTTGAAATATACAGACAAATATTTTATTGATAGACGATGTTCTCAGTCTGATGCTACACTTCTAGCTAAACTCTAAATAATCATGACAACAATCAACACAAACCCACTCATAGCATATATATTATCCAGCTACCCATCTTCTCCACCCGCTATTCCTGAGAGGATCATAGGGGTAGGAGTCCTCAGGCACCTCCTCCATAGGGTCCTAGCAGAGGCAACTGTCATTAGATTTACCAGCTGGATTCCCAAGCGTAACCAACTGAGATTATGGGTATTATCCAACCATCTAATTCTTGGTCTACCCCTATTTCTCCTGTCAGGTGGCTTGGCTTGAAGAACCTGTCTTGTGATTCATTCCTGTGTCATTCTAATCACATGTCTGTAGTACTGGAGCTGTGACCTCTCAATGAGGAGAGGTAGCAGCTTGATCTTCAGAGACTACCTCATCTCTGAGCTACACACCCTGTCGAGTAATGTTACTCCAGAGATCCTTCGAAGGAACCTCTTTCCAGCCACTTGTATTCACGATTGTACTCTTTTGGTCATGACCATAGGTAAGGATAGGCATGGAAACCAAATTGAAGATAGTGAGTTTGGTCTTTTTGCTAACCTCTCCTCTTATAAGGATCCAATGCTGGAGCTGACGCATTACTATGCCAGCACCTGCAATTCTAACAGCCAATTCAGACTCCCGCCTTCCATCACTTATAAATACAGCCCTAAGATACTTAAACTTTCACCACTTGTCTCAGTCTTCACAACACTAATTGTCATCCCTGCCTTGAAGCACTCAGCAGCAAATCCATTCAGTGCAAGCTGGAGATCCCCTTCTGTTGAACTTTTTTCTTATATTGACATACTGGTATTAAAAGCTGGCTATTTGAATGGAAACTTTTATTTTTCATCACAACCATTCAAATATAAAGACATTTGAGATATCAGTATCACCGTATCACCATGATTTATGTTATTTCCATTAATCAAATATTGATTCACACTACAACTCTGGGTCTCTGATTTAACCCTTTAGCATTCAAACCTGCCATATCCGGCTGAAATATGCTACTTGCTTTATGTTCTAACCAGCCAGATTCAGCCTATCACACCTACCCTTCAAT
>JAOPUL010003388.1:127630727-127641621 GCA_027564515.1 Octopus rubescens
ATCATCATCATCATCATCATCATCCTTTAACGTCCGTTTTCCATGCAAGCATGGGTTGGACGGTTTGACTGGAGCTGACAAGCAGGGGCTAACACCATGCTCCCGTCTGGTTTGGCCTGGTTTCTACAGCTGGATGCCCTTCCTATCACCAACCACATTTACAATGTGTGCTGGGTGCTTTTAACGTGCCACCGGCACTGGATTTCGCCGCTCGGGGCGTCGCCTCCCGTGTCATATTCGTCTTGTACAACTCGCTTCCCGAAAACAGACCAGAGACAATTTGAGTATCGTATTTTGTCTCGTACACGATGCTCGGGGCGTCGCCTCCCGTATAACCACTTCCTTATGTCATTTGAGTGTGACATTCGTATTTCACCTCATATATATATTTAAAACTGAGTGCCATGTAAAAATGCACCCAGTACACTCTGTAAAGTGGTAGGCATTATGAAGGGCATCCAGCCGTAGAAACCATGCCAAAACAGACAATGGAGCCTGGTGCGGCCCCCAGCTGTTAAATGATGATTATGATGATTGAGTTTCTCATTGGAAGAAGTCGAGGTAAATAGTTAATCTTTATGGATGTTGGGATTGCTTTATCAGATTTGTTTAAAAACCAGAGCAGTTACTCACAAGCTAGAGAGTGACTTAGCTTGTACCATGCTTTCTCCAGTTGTTTTAGGCATCTACATAGTTCCAAGCAGACACAGACATCCTTCCACCCATGACATCCCACTGGGAGACATTGAGAATGTGACGGCTAGAAGGAGAGAAGGTTGCATCAGTACAAGGATAGTATTCCTTTTCAGCTGGTGAGCAGACTGGAGCAACATGAAATGAAGTGCTTAAGGACAAAATGCACTGCCTGGTCCAAGAATCCAACCCATAACCTTATGATTGTGAGCCCAACAGCTTAACCATTAGGCCACATGCCTTCATCAAATTTCTTTAGATTAAGAACAAATCAGAAAGAAACACATGTACGGCACATGACAAACAAACCTAATAAACAATTCCTCAGTACCCATGGAGGTAACTACTTTATTTGAGTTCCCAGTAAGAAACTAATAATTTAGTATTGAATACTTTATTATTTCTTAGAACTAGCTAAATAATGTTATTACTATATATCTATATATGTTTATCTAGATATGCATACAGCAGAAGACATACATATATTAAAAATGATATTGTGATACCTTTTTAAAGGTTAAAATCAATAAAACCTTAGTAAGAAATTTGAAGTTTTTCTGAAATTCTATATTTGGTACTATTAAATTCTAAACACGTCCTGGGTCACTTTGGCTATTCAAAAAGTCGAAAGTTCACCTGTAGAATTACATCATATTCTGACTCATAGCAAACAATATTTGCCACAGTGAGACCTAGATACTATTTGTATAACACTGCTCCTATAGTGCTAATGAAATATCTAAAACTCCCATGCTTGCATGGAAAAAACGGACGTTAAATGATGATGATGATGATTCAATTCATGCCAACAAAGACAATTATATTAAGTCACAAATATTTAAAAAATATATTTTCAGTCATCTTTCTCTATAATATTTGTGATTTTTGTCAAACCCCTGCAAAAATACATAACTATAAAAAGTACAAGATACTTTTAATGTTCATTGAAATTTTCGAAGAAACTACATGTTCAATGTTATCTGAAAAACTAATAACTTAATCACCACATACTGAGTAACATCACAATATTACAATATCTAATTAATATATTATCAAAGCAGATACAAAATATACACTTTTTTAAAGGAAAAGACATAACACAGCAAGAAGGTTACCAGTTCATTTTGAGTAGCAAATAAACCATCAGATTTTAGAATCAGTCGACAAGATTTTGTTATGTATTAAAATATTAAAAGTAAATAGAACTTTTTCTGAGAGGTGAAGAATAGAGGGTCAAACCATAAGTTTATTGTAGCAAAATATATCTTCAAAATCTTTTGATACCATACTCTTCCTTTTTATATTTTGAAGACGTTTCTTGATTCAAGAAACAATGATACAGAATAATATGTAAGACAATGAATATTGTTGATAATGGAGGAGAAAAAATGATTAATTAGTTTGAAATGAAATATTACCTTCTGTGTAGTTACATGCGACAGTAAGTGTCCGACAATGACATAGCATAGTACTCTGTGCCACAGACACACCAACTGTACTCCCATCTTTACTTGTAGTATACTGAAACAAACAAAAGATTATAATTGAAGAGAAAAAGATTAGAAAATTTGAAAGCTTGTTGTGTCAGCAGACTAAAGAAACATTCGGCAACATAGGACTGAGACTATTAGCAGTCAAGAAACTGTGTCTAATAAATTTTACCAATGCATAATGAAAACTGGTAAATTAAATGATTGAGATGAGGCTATTAACATGAGATTGTAAAAAAGACAATTCACTGTAAATTGTTGATTCTTTTGTCTGTAAGACAAAAATCCATTACTTAATGATGCATTGTATTAAAAGTTGTAAAATCTATTATTCACGCTAAAGACGCTCAACAACTACTTGGTGGTACAGTAACATAGACCAATGATATGATATTTCTCCAAGTTTGTCAAATTATATTAAAAATTATAAAAAAAATTAGTAATTGATGGGAAAGTTTTATAAAATGTTAGATCATGCACAAAAAGATTTTTTACATAAGGATAAAAAAAAAAAGTGTAATTCAGATGGAAATCTGGTCATTTAATGAATGCATATACATGGCATCAAATTAAAATTATATGTAACAATTTCAAATTTGCGAATAATTGTCAAGCCTATTATAAAAATTATAATTGCCATGACAATAATTCTGTCAGTAGTTACATACCAGTCAAATGGATTAAATATTGAAGCTAATTTGATATATTAAAAAAATTGTAAGAAGAAATCAGAAATAAATGTTATATTTCAACATAAATCAATAACAAATTGATTAGTCAGAATTAGATACTAGAGCCCATTAAACCTTGGATTTAAATACATATAAAATATTGGATCTCTACTATTAGAACTTGTATTGATAAAATTAAATGCTTATTGTAATAAAAATATTCCAGTTAAATGAAAATGCCTATTAAATATAAAAATTAGAAATAAATAACCACAAAAAGCTTTTGTTATAGATTCTGAAATAGATTAAAATTTATTCAGAATGAATTGGCTAAAAATATTTAATATGTCTTGCTATGTATACTTACTAATATTAATGCCAAAAATAAAATCAATGATTTATGCACTAAATATTCTGATATATATTTTCACTTAGATTAGGTCACTGCATAAAAATGCACAATTCAACTATGTCCAGTTGAAAAATTGAGTTTTTGGCAGGCCAACCAGACCATTGCTATTGTCAAAAGTCAAAATTAGTAAAAGAATTGGAATGTGAAGTACAGAATTATACATTGGAACTGAATGATTTATATCATTGCCTTTTGGAAGCTGAATGTCAAGGTTCACATTTGTGGAGACTTTAAAGTCACTATCAACATTGAACAACAACACTCAAAGCTTGTACATGAACTATTTCATAAATTGGAGAATAGAAGAAAAATAAAACTTCTGAGTAATATATTTAAAAACACGTGTTTATAGGTGAAGTTAACAGAAAAATCACAATTTCTTGTGACAAATATGCCTTTCAGTCTTTATAAGTACAAACATATGCCATTGAATATTTTTGGTAGTCCTGCTATATTTCAATGTCTTGTCAATCAAATGTTATCAGGAATAAAGCATTGTGCAGCATATCTGAATGATACAATTATCACCAGTTGTTTCAGAATAAATATCACAAATTCATTAAGAATGTGGCAAACCTTATGTTACTGTTATGTCAATGAAATAGAATATACCATTCAAATGGCGAAGTGATTGAGGCCACAGAGCTTGTGCTTTACAATGAACATTTGCCACTAATTGTGGCAGCTGATATATTGCCAGCTCGAACTGGAATATTTTTGTTTCAATGTGAAAATGGAATTGATCACCCATTAGCTCATGCATCTAAAATACTTGAGCATATCAACAATGATAATTGCAAATAAAGAAAGAGGGATTATCTACTATATTTGAATTTCATAACTTTATTCGATTCTCTCAGAGATGACATTTTGAATTAATCCCTAATTACAAGCTGCTAATACACATATTATCACCTGATAAAAATATAATGGTTCTTATGTACCAATGACTATAACATTTGGGTAATGCTATTGGTATCATATAAATATTCAGTATAATATAAGAAACTTTGAAGTAATATGAACATACTGCAGCATTATATAGACTGTTGATTGAAACAGATTACAATTTTGAAGAAAGTCATAAAAATCATATTTAATCTAAATTTGAAATATATCAAGGTTTTGAAGGATTGACAGTTACCACTAAAGAAACTGAATCACTCATGAAGCCTGATATCAATATTATTCAAATAGCCAGAAAAACTAAATATAAAGAAAAAAAAAATTTGAGAATATTCGTAAAATTAACAGCGTTAGTTATCATAGGAATTTATTAATTTTGTAGTCCGATTTTCATAGAGTAACGTTGAAAATATTACAAAAAGAAAAAGTTTTGATTCAACTGCATGAAGATAATTGGGGCATGGCTCCATATGAAACAAACATGTTACATAAACTGCTATTGGCTGAAAATGCAATCTGATATGGATTTATAATAACTAAATCATGTCCAGTATTTGAATCAGTTAGACAAGAATGGTTAGAAACCTCTGAATTATGGCAACAAATACATGTCTACTACACTGGACCATTTTATGATAAGGTGTGGCTTGCTGTCAATGATTCATTCTCAAAATGTCCTGAAATTCAATGATTCCGGCTTGTTACATATTGTGTCATACAAATTTGGGTACACAAGCCTGTAGCATATTTAGCTGCTTTCATGTTAATTCAATGAGTAGGTTGTTCAGTTCATTGAGCAATTGAATGCTCTCTACTGGGCAATGTGGTAATGACAAGCCTAAGTTACTCTGGGACATGCCTATGCAGGTTGTTAAAGTCGCAACAAACTGCTGATATATAATCAAAGGCAAAAAGGGAAATAAATGCACTCTGATAATACACACACTCACACAAAATTGTCACAGCACATATTCTGTGTAAAACACTTTCTATTTAATATCAACTCTCACGGCACATATTTTATACAATCACCTCCAGCAGGAAAGGGAGAAAGGATGGTGGAGAAAAGGTATCAGAGCATATCCGCAAAGGTACATGAATGTGAATAACAACAATATTAATTGTTTCAAAGTTTGGCATAATTTTAGGTTAGTCGATTAAATAGACCCCAGTACTTGACTTGTACTTTATTTTATTAGCCCAAAAAAGATAAAAGGCAAAGTTGACCTCACAGGAATTTGAGGTCAATTTGCCAATAATAATAATAAAAGAAAGAATATTTTGTAGACTATGTTCTGTCAGCTAACTTCACTCTTTAGGTGTATTCAACCATTACTGAACACTGTTAAAATTCTGGAGAGCATCATTCTTCTCTGACAAGAGCTGACATTGCCTAACATTGTTTTAAAAGTAACAAAATCAGCATCAGATATTTACAAAGATCAATACAACCAACTATGCTCCTCTACTGTATGTGTATAGCTAAGTACCAATAAGAGAAATTATTACCACGGACTCAAAAAGAGTTGGTATTTGGATATCTTGCACTTAATTTATGACTAAATATGTTGGTTAATTCCTACACTTTTAATGGTAGTTAAGTCTTTTATATTAAAGATTTTATTTTTCTGTTAGAACAACTTTGTACACTGCAAAAGTATTCAAACTTAGCTTTTTGTCCAAAGTTCTGGTTACCACTAGTTTGAAGAACCATATAAAATACTCACTTCTACATATGCAGCAATATTATCTGCAACTCTTGGAGGGGGTTGCCAATCCTTTGGTGGTTTACCCATGTTTTCAGTAACAAACCAATTGAGTTTTGGCCATCCTGGAAAAGAATAAATATATAACATGAAATTCAGATGACACTTAACAATAATTAAGTGGTATATTACATATGGTTTCAAATATTAAAGTAATGTATGGAAAATGAAGAGATGAGAAAAAACAAGAAGATGAAATGATTGTCATTTTCTAGAGTTGGAGATTATCATTCAGTTGATATAAATTTGGCAAAATTATTGCTAACATCGTGATGATGATGAAAGAAATAGTGTACAAAACTCCAGTTGATAAATTATCTTACCTTTGAAAATAATTACTTCCCCATTAGGCGTTTTAGGTAATGCTTTATTACAAGCTTCTGATGTAAGGGCCCAGTTAACATTAAGGTTACCCAAAAGGAATCCAATTCCTAACCCACCAGCATCCTGAAATAAAACAATAGAGTATTAAGTAGAATATCATTAAAGAACTAAATCTGTAAAAATTATATACCTGTGAAATAAATAACAAAAAATATAATGAAGACTGAAAGTTTTTTTTATTTTTTAAAGGGACACTTAATTGTAGATGTTACTTTGCATATATAACTGGTACTCAATGATATTACATAAAAATCAAAGAATTTTAACAGCACTATGTAGACAGCTGGTTTCCATAAGACATGTTTTTACCAACAATACTGAAATATTATTAAATCAAATGGATGTAAGAACCATATTTTAAACAACAGCAGTGTAAGGGAGAATATTATTCAGAGATTTTCTAAGTTTATATAAAAAAAGGATCTCAGTGACAATGAATAGAATAAATTTAAGTAACATAATTAGTGTCTTTAGCATTCAGACTACTCTGTCAAATGTAATGCTTATTTATTCACATTGTTTCTAATCAATCATGCATTATCTTGTAGCTTCAAAATTTTGATGATGTGATTATATATTTTTAGAATGACATTGATGGGTAGGTGCGATAGGCTGATCTGGCTGGCTTCAACACAAAACAGATAGAATATTTGGACCGGATATGGCCAGTTTAAATCTAAAGGATTAAAAGAAATTAATAGACTTAAGGATTTAAAAAATTGAAACAAAGATATGCAGCTTAACAAATAAATAAAACTCAAACATTTATTGAAACCTTTCAAAATAAAATATTACTCAAGAATTGTCATGAAACTGAATTGATGAATAAAGCCAATTATGGTGTATACTCAGGTATAGTTGTGGGTTTAAGAAGTTTGCTTCACAACTATGTGATTTTTGGTTCCATGCTGTTACATGGCACCTTGGGCAAATGCCTTCTGCTGACTAAATGCCTTGTGAGTAAAATTTGGTTGGTGGAAATTGTACAAAAGCCTTGTCATATATATGACTATGCATTCTTTTTGTATGTCTTCACATTGAGACTGTTTTCGCAGCTGTAGTATTGCTTATGTTTCCCAGCAGTGGTTTGACATTCAAAGGTGCAAAATAAAGTAAATCCCATAGAATACTGCCTCAAGAAGTTGCAACCAACTTATGCCAGTATGGTAAGAGTAGACACAACCCCTCCCAAAAAACTATGAAAATGATGATTAAGCATAATATTATGAACAAAATGCAGTAAAACATAGTAGTACTCTGCATTGAAAGCATTTCATCCACTTTAAAAATAAATGAATACAATAAAAAAAAAAAAATTATATTTTATAAATCTAACCAAAAATATCACCAAGAAATCTTTCTAAGAAACTCAATTAGAAAAGCTCATCAGTAAGAGATTAATATGGATGATGAAAAAAAAAAAAGAATCAATGGGTAATGTAGAAAAAACATTTGGAAATTATTTGGCTACAGCATCTTTTTTTTATACAATTATTACTGCAAAATAAATAGAAAAATGATTTAAAAATTTTTTTCTTAAATAACTGAATATAACCTAAAAACAAAAGCATTTATCATTTTAGTTATTATTGGTAAGCTTATTTTATATATTAGAGACAAAAGGTAATTAAAATAAAATAGAATGGGTATATTTATATATGTTGCTGTATTTCACAATTGAACTATTGAATTTTAAATCAATGTAAAGTTTTATTCTCTAAAACTTGCAGACTGTTCCTTTCATCTTTATGTCATCAAGACAATCACAATCAATTTACTTTCTGTTTGATTCTATAACCTATGTATTGATTATAAAAAAACCCCAAATTTTGGAGCATTTTCCAGGAAATTTCTCGAGTGAAGGAATTTTCTTTTAAATCTTTTAACTTTTACTTGTTTCAGTCATTGGACTGTGGCCATGCTAGAGCACCACCTTGAGGAAATTTTAGTCGAATGAATTGACCGCAGAACTTTTTTTTTTAAAGCTCGGTATTTATTCTATCAGTCTCTTTTGCCGAACTGCAAAGTTATGGGGATGTAAAAACACCAACACCTGTTGTCAAGTGGTGGTGTTGGACAAACAAACACATAGATATATGTGTGTGTTTGTCTTTCAGTTTCCGTCTACCAAATCCACTCACAAGGCTTTGGTCGGCCCGAGGCTATAGTAGTAAACACTTGCCCAAAGTGCCACACATGCGCCTAGGATTTTTTTTTTCTTTTCCCCCCAGTATTTTATTGCTGATAGTTTGATTGCCTTAGTATATCAGCCAAATCTTTCAAAATTTATAACCCAAAACACAGATTTGAAAATCTATTTGTATTTACATTATGTCTGAAATTAAGATAAGTATGGAACACTTTTAACCATAGGACTGCTGGATCAGAGCTGATCGGAGATTAAACATTAACATATCTGTTAGGAATATATAGTAAGAGGCATTTACTGTGTGTGACTGTGTGTATTCAAACTTGCACACTGGTTTGTAGTACAATAACGATTAAATAATAAATATTTTTCCACATTCACTTCACATCATCTCCCTATTTCTCATCCATGGCTTTAATATACTGTTGCTCTTCTACCCCACCTTTTAATGCATTGCCACTTTTCACATCCTCCCTGAGTCACTCGGTTTTTCATTTATCTTCCCCTAAACAGAGATTCACTATTGACCACACTATCACCCATGTTCACCATTCACTGCATTCACCTCTGTCCTCATTTCTATTGGCTGTCACTCTTTCTTCACACTATCACAAACCTACCCACCCAGCCATCGTCAATTATGTCTCTATTCCATTTTTATCCCCTTTCTTGTACCTTGAAGGTATGCTCTTTTCTTCACCATCCTTTCTAACTTTCCTACTGGGGTAGTCATGTATCTCCTTTACAGCAAGACCCCTGTTTCTGTCTCTCTGTCATACTTTAGCCTCTCAACACCTGGTACAAAACCACCTCCTTCAATACTGCACTCCAGTCAACCAAGGGGTCTTGTCTTGCAAGTTATCTAGTGACCTCACTAGTGCTGGTGCCACAAAAAAAAAATCACCTAGTAAACTCTGTAAAGCAGTTGGCATCAAGAAGGGCATTCAGCCAAAGAAACTTTGCCAAAGCAGACATTGGAGTCCAATGCAGCCCTCTGACTCGTCATATCCTGCCAAACTATCTGACCTATGCCTGCATGGAATATGGATGTTAAATGATGATGATTCTGCTTTGTACAACCTGCTAGATTAGTTTTAGTAGACATCCTTATTTAGTTACTGGAAAACTGTAATCAGACTACAACTTTATTTTTTTGTTTATTTAACATTTTGTACCTGGCATATTTTGTGATAGAAAAATGAACAGTACTTCTAATATGAGGTAAAATATAGCTCACAAAAGCAACAATTTTAATTTTCTTTATACAGTAATATAATATGAGGGTTGCAAAAAAGGAAAGCTGTTATATGATATTTGATAAGAAAGTATGTGATTGTTATATTAAGTAATCTATCTTCTCTTATTACACTCAGCTTTTTACCATTCCCAACTGCACATAAACTAGATAAACAAGTTGCATAAAAGGATGCACATTAGCTACCTTTTAATGCTTGAATGTCTTACATGGAGACATGACAAAACTTGTCTATAAACAGTAAAAATAATCTATATAGAGTCTGCTTTAAGGCAGATACTAGATGTAATTCACTGGCAGAATTGACATTTTATAAAAACTAAGAAACACAACATAAGAACAGTTTGGTTGTATTTCATAAAATGAAGAGCAAAATGACAATAATACTGTTAACAGAAAGGTCAGTCAAGAGTTTATGTTAGCACATTTTACTAACATACAAACAAATTATCTTCATCAGGATATTAAAAATAAAACAACAAAAAAAAAAGCTTGTTAAGCTAAATGTTATATTTTCTTGAATAACAAAGTTCACTTTATCTTGGCCAATCATTAACCTCTTATGGGCCAAGTTGCTGTTAATGGAAATAGGATGTCTAAGTAATTATGCCAGTCTAAATGGTGTAATCATGAGATTGACTAATCTTGAAATATTTTAAAATACACAAAATTGAGGTGACAACAATGTGCACAAGCATGTAGGCAATTCAATGTATATTGAATAGAAATGCCAGTATTATAGTGAGACAATGAATACTGTTTAAGATCATGAAAAATATGTAGTACAATAGAGGTGAACTAAGATATACAAGTATTCCAAACATTATGAAATATAAAAACATTAACAGCAACCAAGAAATGAAATATATAGCCTTGTAGCATTTCCTTTCATTTCCAGTTTGCCACCTTCTTAAACACTTTAAACAGAATACTTAAAACTCATTCAAAAGCTTACAAATAATAAGGTCTATGTCTTTCTCCTCTAGAACAATGATGGAAAGGGGAAGAAGAGAACAAAAACTTTACAGAGAAGAGTTGGGAGAATGATACTTTTGCAAACTATTAAGATTTAACCCTTTTGATACCAAACCGCCTAAAACCGCCCATGGATTTGTGATACAAACTTCCTATTTTAAAGTAAATTAAATCAAAACATTCAATAAGAATT
>JAOPUL010003388.1:127648718-127659112 GCA_027564515.1 Octopus rubescens
AATATTATCCACATATATTTTATGTTTCTGCCAAAGGGCTGCTACATATTTGTAAAAGGATTTATAAATGTAAATTGAATATTTGCTTCAGTTATTTGTTGCATTACACAGATCTGCTCACACACTTTTTCTGAAATGGGTCACATAATGAATAATAAAAAAAAAGGGTGGTGGTCATGTAATAAACCCATCATTAAAGTTCTATTTTAAAACAATGATGAAAATGTTCTGCCTATAGAACATTCATTTAATTAACACAAGACATTTGCTTGTAAGTGAAGTGGTGTATTAATTCTACATTCAGCACCAGTATCTCACTTGAACTTACGAACCCTGGAGGAATAAAAAGCAAATTTGATTTCGTGCAAGATTTAAAACTTAGATCCAAGAAGGGATACTGAGTCAGATGTTGTAAAGTATTGGGCTGACTGTCACCTGTGCCATAATAATCATAATGACAAAAAGGCTATCTATATTTTGGCATGAAGCTCCCAAATTTGGTGTAGGGGTCGTAGTCAATTTAATTAAACCCAAAATTGAACTTGGCCATATAACTGGCCAAGTCGAATTCTGGGTTTAACCTGGATGGATGAAAGAAAGTCCAACACCAGTGAGATATGAACTCAGGATGTAGAAAGATAAATCCGCAAGGTGTTTTATCTGCAGGACTTCCAATTTTGCCATCGTACCCTCATATTAGCTAATTTCTGTATATGGTTTCCCATAATGAATTCTTCACTTTTCAATTTTTATCATGATAAAACAATATGAAGACACTGAAATTGTTTTTATTTTTTTAAATATGCACCTATTATAATTTAAAAAACTATGGAATATTTAAGTAGCCTTTCTAGAACATGTAAACATTTATGGTAAAATAAATTAATGAAATAAATAGAAAAAATTATAGTTAATTTTCTTGATGTTAGATCAAAAACATTCAGAAGAAATTTTAATTTTGTTGATGCATATTCTCTGGAATATAGTCATAAACTAGAAATTCCACTTGATATAACTGAAACAACCAACCCTGTCAACTATCTCAAGAGAAGTAAAGTGAAGATGCTCCCTTCATGTGGCTTCAAAGATGATAGTTCATGCTTTTGTTATATGCAAGCATATGAAAGGTCAGAATTAATTTGAATTCATAAACAAGGCAATTGTTTTGAAAATACATTCATAATTAGTATATGACAATGATGAAGCAGTATTTGATATTGTTATTGGTGAGAACATTTTTGCTTCTTATTGTCTCATATTTCAAAATAAAAACTAAACATAACTATTTCTAGAAATACTAGATAAAGAAAAATGTATAGTGAAAGCATATGGATATGTGAAACACACAAAGGTGATATTTCTATGATGTATAGACATATTCATTGAATGTTTTAAATTTTGCCAACCATGGCAGTTTAATAAATTTCTTGATAATGAATTGCAATTAACTGACAAATGGTAAAAGTAAGATATTTTACACACATTACAGTAAGAATGAAACCCTTGTTATAATGAATATTATACTATGTTCTAAATGTCCAAAAGTGCACAGTTTTTTAAGAAAAAAACATTTTAAAATGGCTATGTCAGCTTCATTAAAACTTCAACAAAGTTCATGGCTATCAAGAAAATGATACAGGCACGAATTTATATTATCGTCATCAACATCATCATCAATTTATTTATTTATTAAAGCTGTGGCTAGTACTGCTATGTGTTCTTAACGGCTTCATATTGCAATGGTGTGAAATCTGAGATCTTAAGAAGTTTTATCTTCAAGATGATCAAATAATAAAATGCCCGCACCCTATAAGGTGATGCTAAAGGAATGTCAAGGATCAAAATCTATTCACTTATAGGACTTATATACATTATGAAGAAACCAAAGACGAGAGTATAAAGTGAAAGGTTCCAAACAGGATAGACATTTTTGGAAGCAGTGGAAGTCAGTTGAAAGTAGCTGATAGCTTCATTTCACTCCATGCTAATGAGTCAGTAACAGCTTTAGATATCTATTTTATGTTCTATATGAAACAAACCATAGTTATAATATGAAGAATTCATATACAATTTATAAGATTACTATTCGTATAATTTTTTTCTACGAAGAAACTAGTAAAATAGCTTCATAAATTGGTTGGGTTTTCAAAATGACACAAAAATAAGCTATTAGAAAGAAATAGTACAATTTTATACTGAAAAATGACTCGAACTTAATTCTTAATTCACTTTCAGTAAAAACATATATTTGTATGGTATTATGATTTCCTTTCGCCATTAAAAAAAAAAAAAAGTAAAATATGTTATCTTTTTAACTTAAGTAACATTAAAATAAAAGAGAAAGTAGTGAATGGTTAGCAACTGACTGAAGGGCCTAGTTGCAATTAAGGTTATTAATTATGTGCTTATGCAACTTTTCCTCTTTATGAATGTTTTAATGTTTACTTTTCCGTCTTTTAATGTTTTGTGCTGTTTACTGTACATATACTTATAGCTTTCATTGCTGTCTTTCTTTTCTTGACTTATATTTCTGTATTCTGTTCCCTCTTTTAACCTTTTCTGATGAGTTGTAGTGCACCTGGGCACTGCATATAATAAGCTCATTATTATCGTTTATATTCACCTCTCCAAAAACACTTTTAGTATAAATATATATATATATATATATATATATACACACATATATATGTACACACACACACACATATATATATATACTCCCCAAAACTGAAAACAAAAACAAATATTAGCATCTAAAACACAATAAACCAGTATCATTATACATAGGATATTGCTAAAAATAGAATGTATTTAATATATTTCATTTGAAAGAGTCAAATCAGAGTGCATGTATGAAATAAAATAACCATAATACTATAATATTAATGACTTAACTACATAGTATTCACAGTGAAGCAGCAACATATTAGCTTATGGAAAATCAAATACAAAGATTAGTGAAAAAAACAAGTTTTTCTTTGTAAGCTTTGAATACACAAAATATCAACGAAAACAGAATCAATTATTTAGCTGATTAATTCAGGTACATATTTGGATTACACAGACATAATTTATATTATTGATGATGATATATGATAAAATGAATATAACATATCTAAAACATGTGAAATATGTATTATTGGGTGAAATCATTTTAATGTTACACTTTGATATGATTTTTTTGTTTCTTTAATTTTACATATTATAAGTTTATATATATATATATATTAAAATTCTAAATTTTCAACTTTTTTTATACTTTGCAAAGGTAATTACTATCTTTTTTTATTCAGGGTATTTTTCTTCTTATTTTGAATGTCTTTTTTACTTTCTGCTATTAAAATTTGTTTCTGCCTCCAAAATAAGGGTATTGTTAAACTTTTGTTGATTGTATATATATGAAATATATAAGAAAATGTCCTTGAAATAAAAGTAAATAAAAATATTATTTGTAAATGAATGAAACCAATTAATACATACTCGTTTTGTGAGAGGGACCTCTACTGGCACTGGTACAACACCAGCAAGAATGCATCCATAAAAAGCACAGCTGAATGAGATGGGATCATTGTTGGGATACACAAGTGCAACCTAAAGGAATTTAGAAAACATGAAAAATTATGAAATGTTGCTACAATGTAAGAAGAGAGTATCGATAGTGATTTTCTGATGAAATTCATTACAAGTCTACTGTTACTCATTCGTAGTGGTAATGAATGGAAAATTATAAAAATATTGATTTACTTTCCACTATTGGAAGATATTTAGAGTGTGTCTGATTGATATAACAGTTAACTCTTCACAAATGAAATATATAATGTTAGAATACCAAATATTGAAAGAAATAACAAATCCTTCCATCATTATGGTTTCTGCAGAAATCTAGCAGAGATTTTTTTTTTTTTAAAAGATGAAAGGACTTCAGCTATTAGTATAAAGTAATGCAATGTTCAGAAATGTTCAAGGCATCGATAGTAAAGATCTTGTTCAAATGAATTTCAACAGGAAATGTGAGAAAATTATCTTTATTCACAAACCTATCTCTACTCAATCTTGTTCTTTAAGAAGTTGGCAATTACAAGTGGTATGTGAAAAAATAATAATGAAACAATAGTTAAAAGCAGACACAATAAAGTTTAACTATTTAAATAATATTTACTATTTCTATTTGTAAAAGTTTTATCAGACATCTACAGTGGCTTAAACCCAAAGAATAGATTTAAATAAGGACTACAGGCAATTTATTTATGCCAAATTATACAAATTTTATTAACTATTCAGAATTTCTTTATTAAAGAAATATATAGTTTTCAGGGGATAACAAGATGTTTAGAAGCTAAAGAAAGAGTTTAACAATGAATTAGTTTGGACACCAATATTATAAAGCCCTTTTGTACCAAATGCTGTATTTAATGTCATGGAGACACCATCAGCTTATCACTGTCATCTTTATGACTATTTACCATTACATCACCAACAAGGGATTGCTCTGGTAACTTAGATGATACAATTCATCCAAATAATGGCTCACTCGGATAACTCAGATGATACAGTGTAGAAAGAACACTTTAGACCTAGCAGACAGCACATGAGATAACCTCATGTCCATTTTACATTACATCCCACACACAAATGATAGTCTAGTGAGTATGTGGGGAGGGGGGGGTCACATTTTAGTCTTGAGAGCCAAGATCTTTAGTGCTTGTGGAATGAAGAGACGTGGATGCTGTATGCAGGCAACTTGTTTAGGAGAGTATTAACTCCAAATAATTGATATAGGGTAAAAGTCCTATCACAGACAACCGTAATCAAGCCAGTGACATAATAAAAGGCATCCAGTATACATTGTAAAGTGGGTGGTGGTATGAGGGCACCCATCTGTAGAAATCATGAAAATAATTGGAATGTATGAATAAGACATGCAGTCTATCTAAAATGATAGTAATTCTAATTAAAAACTGAAATCGTGTAGAGACTATTCCTCTAGTGATAGTGGCACAATTGAAAAGTGCTCGCAGAGAGGGGGAAATGATGTTGGATATTACCATAAAACTATTTTAAATAGCTACAAACAATAAAACATGCTCACTCTATCACCGCTTTTGATTCCGATTTCTCCACTCTTTTGACCAACTTTGTTCAATAAATTGTAGGCTATTTTATAAGTTCTGCTTAATAGTTTTCCTGTTAAAATTAAAATAAATTATATGTAACTCAGAAGATAAATATAGAAAATTATTACAAAATTTTTAAGTGATTAAAAGTACATTATAATTTTAATTAACTAAAATTATTTTTCAAACTGAATCAATTTATCAAACAGAGTAATAAGAATAAGAAAACATAAAAATACAAGGATTAAAATTTGCATCACTAGCAATAACTGAAATTGTTTGTGAAATTCATCAAGAAAAAATGTTTTAATTTCAATTAATCATTGCAAGTTTCAATTCAAAACTAAAAGATGTATTTCATATAATACAGTTGTTGAAAATTCAAATGATTTAAACACATTATCTCACAGTATTCTGTTTATTCAACCTCCAACTGTCCCCCTATTGTACCACTCCTTTATACATTGTTGCAGTGTGCTTTTTACTTTTGATTTAAGTCTTTTTTTTACTTTACTTCTTTTCCTAAAGGAGAAATGTATTTCCTCAAGCTATGAGGAAGGCAACTTATCTGGAAGAATGGATTTCCAAAGTGGAGCTCACTACAGGGTGCTGGCAGTATGATAAACATATCTGGCCCTGTCAGTTGGGGCTTGTGGCACTTGCTAAACAAAACATTTGTTTATCACAAGCCAAAAAAAAACAAAAACAATTGTTAAACCAATGGCAATAAGGATAATCACGGACAATGATGACTATTTTTTCAGTTGAATCCTGTCAAGTTCAATCTAAATGTTTTATCACTCTTTGTTTGCTAATAACCAACATCACTGCATAGGTGCATAAATATTTACAGTAAACTTCATAGATGAGAAGAACAAAGCTAAAAACAATAACAGTTCATTGCGATTGTTATCAACAATTAACCAAACATGGTAACTTTAAATGTTAATAACACAAATTGCTGCAAGAATAAATTTAGATTAGCTACAATACAAACTATATACAAGTCATATTGGAAAGATCTTCAATATCTAAATTTTAAATTCTTACCATAAGTCAAATTATATGTAGGCTTGCCATTTTGGTCAAGGACTGTAATTGCATTGGCCTTATAAGTAGATGAACCATATCTCTGAACAGCAGCTTCTAAACTCTTTGGTAAACCAGAAGGAATCTGTAAGATATCAGAAAATATGGGACTGAATTATAGATATATTTTAATTTAACCCTTCTGTTACTAACCTGGTAACATAAGCCTTTCTGGCTTATGTTACCAACCTGGCCGAAAACAGTTGAAATAACCTAGTCATAATTAGATGAAAATTTCAGTGCAAATCTCATTAGTACATTTGTGAAAACGTGATTTAACTATGTAAATGATTGAGTTACATTGTCAGACATTATTTTACATGATATCTGAGCGCTGCAGGTTTTTGGAGATTTTCTTTTCCATTTTTTCCCACTTCGATTTTCTAAAATGTGCGAAAACTGGACACCAGTTTCACGTCGTCAAGCAGCGAGTTTGAATTCAAAGTATTTTTGAAAGAAGACATAGAAAAAAATCTAAGAAAATATACAGCAAATGTGTGTGATTATGAATTGGATATTTCTTTTTCGGAAAATGAAACAATTCTGACAACAGTTCCAATAGCAATAAAAAAATTTTTTTTTTAATAATTTGTACCTGAATATAGTAAGAATTTAAAAACTGTTTTACTTAGTTATTTTTAGAAAGATAATAGACCTAGCCACAGTCTTTCCAAGGAAATGGACCATTAGATTATTTTTTAAATTTTTTCCTTTGAAGCAATTATTATGGAAACGAATTGTTACACAGAATGTAAACAAAGATGAAAAAAAGATAGTTTGAAGTTTCCCACATACTTGGAAAAAAGTTAGAAATCCAAGCATTTTTAAAGAAATATTGTGTGTGTGTATGTACATAAATTTGAGTTATATTTTCTTTTCAAATAGACCTCATTTTTATTTTTTATTTACCTGTAAGATGTATGACAAATTTTGATTAATTTGGATTGTGAATCATTATTATATGTGTTTCTGTGTATTTATGTATACATGTGAGTTTCTTTTATTTAGTTGATGGCGTGTATTTCATTTCCTAGTTTTCTTCAAAGACAAATTCCAGTATTTCATTCTATTTTACCTTTATGGAACACCTGTCTTATGTGCATTAAGTTCAACTGATAGATAATCCAGTAATTTGCACAATTCTTCCAATGTAAGAAAAAAAAAATCCCACAAAAATTGCTTTAACAAACAACAAATACTAAGTGTATTAACTACATTACCCTAAATATAGATACAGATCCTCACACAGGGATAATTCAGCTAACAGCTTTAATGAAAATAATCAAATGGTACAAAATTGTGCACAGATTTATATATTTTCCTTTGATTCCCATTTTCTACAGTAGTAAGTTAGGTTTACAGTTCTCTCAGTTGTTAGCATTAATAATAATGTTAACATTTGATAGTTGATACAACCTACTATTAATACATGCTAATTGATGGTGCTACCTTTGAAAATTGCCATCTCATCAGCTACACACATCACACAAAATGATAAAAATATGAAAGTGATTATTACTGAGAATAACTAATTCAGTATAGATATTTAAGAAATTTCATTTCCCTATTTACATTGTATATTTTATTTTGTTTGAAATCTAAGAGTTGTTGTTTACTTCTAAGATTCTTAGAGATCTGTATATTACAACAAATACTTTCTATTAATACAGCAAGCTGGCATAATCATTAGGGTGTTGAAAGAAATGTCTTGTGGTGTTTCTTTCAACTCATCATGTTCTGGATTCATATCTGACCGAGGTTAATTTTGCCTTTCATCCCTCTGGGGGGAGGGGGTCAATAAAATAAAGTACTGTCAAGTACAGAGGTCAATAGTAGTGACTGACCCCCTTCCCTCAAAAATTGCTGGCCTTGTACCTCAATTAGAAACAATTAATACAAGTCATAAATTTGTAGTTAACAAGAGATATAAAATGTATCTCACTTTAATTTAACTGCTTTTTCTAGCTCCTGAGACATCTCAGTAGGTCATGATAACACACTTTGAAATTATCTTACTTCAAAATCATCACATGTTAAAAACCGATATATTTAATCATACACATCAAAAGAAAACATTGAAAAAAAATTTATTGTAATCAATAATTAAGTCACTAATTACTATAGCTAATTATAATAGCAGAATAGTGTAGGCACTTCAACTTGATGATTATGTAAGAGATTACGTGCAAAAGATACTGACTCATCATATGAAGCAAGCTTATCTATAATTACAAAATTGTACCTATTTTTATTTCAGTCTTTAGACCACAGCTATATTGAGGCACCATTTTGAAGGTTTTAGTTGATCAAATCAACCACAGATGCTATATTAAATCTGATTTATTCAAGCGTTCTCCTTTTGCCAAACTGCTAAGCTATGAGAACATAGACAAATCAACACTGGTTGTCAACTGCCAAGTGGTGAGAGACAAAGCCACTTATACACAGTTTCATGTTCAAACATTGGACTTAGGCTATTTCCATCAACCAAATTCACTCACAAGGTATTGGTCAACCCAGAGACAGAAGAAAACACTTGAATCTGAACACCAAATCATGTGGTTGTGAAGTGAACTTCTTAACCATACAACCATGCCTGCATCTAGTTGATATTCTGACTGCAAAGCTAAACATCCAAACCAAACCAAAGAAATAAAATAAAGATTAGAAAAAAATTAATACAAACACAGAGTTGTTCTCCTGCAACTGGGGTCAGTTCGGCTCCTTCAGGTTTGGGTGCATTTGGATCTATGGGAGGTGCTGAAAGACATTATATTATCACATACTTTAGTTTTGTCTGTTAACTGACAAGACACTCATATACAAATATACACACATGCATGTACAGGAAATGAAATTAGCTTTATTTACAATATGAAACAGATCCTAGCACTTAGTTTTGATTATTGATAACTTCTAAAGAATAATAATAATATAATCAAAATAATAATGATAATAATACTAATGATTTCTTTTATTTGTCACCAGGGCAATGATGAGGGGACAATACAAAGACAGATGTAAAAGTGTGGGGGTTTACATATAATGAAGAAATAATAAAAAAAAGAATAAAAGGGCGTATACACAGTATACAACAAATGAAGGAAGGTAGTATACAAAAAAAAAAAAGGTGATAGTGATGCGGTCCTCCTGATACAGGAGGACCTCCAGGGATAATCGAGGAACCCCACCGTCCAAGATCTCCCTGAACACCAAAGGCAAGTGCCTTCTCCAATTCTTTTTCTCCGACTCACAGGTCTACACTCTGAGCAGTACCATCTACTCTTGCCATTCTCACAACTTTCACCCACCTTTCAATAAATTCACTCGAGGACAGCACCTCCCTCTTCACCCTCACTTTCCTTTTCAAGTGAAACTTGACAAAGTCGATGAGGCCTCTGCCAAAGAGGAACGTACCTGTCCCCATCCCTTTCAACGTCGTCCACCAGACAACCTCTTTCGCCACATCTACCGGGCAAAGGAAAACTGCCTTACCTGTCAGATTAAAGGATGGCGGTGGGGAAATAATAATAGCACTAATATTAATAATTACAATGACAATACTAATAGCCGAGGGTCATTAACCACCCGTGGTTATAAATCAGGGGTAACAACTTATGGCTGATTGTCACGGATATATGTAAGGTTTCAACGATTCAGTCACCAGCTTTGACACAGTGGGTGGGAATACAAAAAACGTTGTTATACTCACTGCCTGTAACCATCTGCATAGTTTCCTTCGTGCTTCTATATCGTTTCTTACCGACTTGAACAATTGCTTGAACCTGGCAAACAGAAGATTAACAAATCAATATATTACAAGACAAAAGAGTAAACAGATACACACACACAAAGTATTTAGTCAATGCCCTCACCTAAAATGCTTCCTACTACAAGCTTGGAATTCCCCTTTCGTTGAATAGACACGTGAATATCACCACGGCCGGAACCGATGTAAGGGGGATAATCCCGCCCCGCCTGTGATACGGACAATTTTTTTGTTTACAGAACTAAATGACCGTGACGTTTTCCTACCTCCAGTTGACAAGAGGTTATGCGCCTTCGGCCATTTGAGTCTGACGAGTAGCCTATACGGTTAAGTGTTTTATAGGTTCGAAACCAATGGTTACTCTATGAGGATTTAATCAATCCCACTATGACATTTGGGAGTGTATCCAACTCAGAAATCAT
>JAOPUL010003388.1:127682319-127694541 GCA_027564515.1 Octopus rubescens
CTCCTGTGGTACCGTCCCACCCATGCTAGCATGGAAAACGGACGTTAAATGATGATGATGATGATGATGATATATATGTATATTGCTTTTACCATGTCATTCGTATGTGAAGTAGAATTCAATACATGGCACATAATCAAACATTTTTTTCAATTCTTGCAAATGCCCATTGTACATGCATGGAAGTAATGAAAAAAATCCCCTATTTTACTCTCATAATTTTAGACATTATATTTAAAAAAGGAATCTTTATGATATATCATTAGTAGCCATAGCTTAATATTTGTGATAGTGTTTTTGTGCAATAAAAGTTTCTATCATTTCTTGAGGAAATATTCTAAAAAGACAACAAACTACAAATTGTGTAAATTACAATTTTCACTAATATATTTAACTTCAATATTTACTACTAAATACTAATGCTTCAGCTGTCAGTAGGCACTTTTAAAACAGGTTGTTGTTTATATCTATCTTAATGCCAACTATTTAGTGGTGTTTAGAAATCTAAGTGAATAGCTGGGAATATTAGTGATTGAAGTAAATAATAAAGGTAATTCTCAAATATAAATTCAATTATTAATGAGGAAATAAACAATATAGATTATTTATAGTCTTAATAGTTATCTCTTGAGACAAACAATAAATGATAGATAAGGTAAATGGAAACACTAACCTGATGCAACATTCATATACAAGGATATGTAAAAGTTGGTGCATGGAGGTAGTATTTCAGAAGTTTTTGTACATTTATAATACCTTTAGGTAATCCACATATTTCTGACAGAAAGTAAAATGTTTTCCATTCCCAGCTAGTGTATGTCATTCATCTCACTAAACATACTGAATAGCATTAGTGAAAGATGCTCAAATGTTTCTGTACTTTTCAGTTTGTTATTCTAGTTTTGTAAAGTTGATGGACAACTGGACAGGTAAATCAATACCAGTAGTGTTGCAGTAATCAGCAGCTGAGTTCTATTGCAGAGGAACTGCTACATGCAAAACATAGTTATTCATAACATATAGTGAGTAGGAGGTTCATATCTTGAATTATCAGAATAACATCCCCAGATCCAATATTTCTCATGTTATAAATAATCCACAGATTTATTTGTAAATTGTTGTTAGGTAGACTATCAATGTTTTTGCACTAATTATGGAGGAAGAGAATAAGTTTATTATTAGCAACTATAAGTAATAAATCGTTTGAGTAATCAATATGATAGACACTCAATTTTTATAACAAGTTACAATATTATTTGCTGGGAATTAACACATATGTTAGAATACTGGACATTTTGGGCCCATACAATTTTCTAGTTTCATTTAGTTTTTATTAATGTTATATCTACCAAAGACATGTCACATTTTCTCAGCATTGAAAACTTTGGCAAAAGCATTGTTGGCGCCCTTAACATCAGTAAAGCTTTTAAAGATCATGTCTAGTATGAGAACCTTTATAGTTAAGTGTGTGTTCCCTCTGCTCCTACCCTCATGGACTTGATACTTTTCATAAATCAGAAGTTTCCTGTCAAACCACTCCAGTTTAACATGCACTAATTGTCCTCCCTTCTATCAACACTGATTCACTTTATAATTCAAGGCACCACCCACTCTTCATTCTATGCATTACTTACCTACTTGTTATTACTTCTAACTCCCACAGTCTCCTCTGTAAATGATACCACTCATTTTTCTTTGAGCTTCCTTACATCATTACACAATGTAGATATCTCACTTCAGGCATACACTGCTTCCACAAACAGAGAGCTCAAAAACATCCTCCAATGGAAATACGACCCCTAATATCTTCAACAACACACAAAGACAATTGCTATAAATATCAAGAAAACAGTCTTGCACTACACCTCCCTGCACACATACCTGAAATTCTGAAAGTTGCTACAAGTATTTATTAAGTCTCACAATCTGATGATTTTTCGTGATGACCTCACATTGTCAAATCTGCATCTCAAAGACTAGGTTCCTTTTTTACAGCAAGAATACATATATATACATATATATGCACATTAGTTGACTTTCTACAAAACTGTGTCCTGTTAACATATTCCAAACTACATTTGGTTAAGTTGCAAAGATTCATTCGTCAACATGCTATTTCTTCTCTCTACCTCTTCTACCATGTCTTTAGTTCCTCTCAGCTAATAAATTGCATACCCACTTTACAATAGCCTATTCAAAGCACCTGTCTCTTTTCATCCTCATCCCTACTTCCTTATCCTCAAAACTTGCAAACATTCTCCATCTTGTAGCTCCTCCCCACAACTGTATCCCTCTGAAATAACTTTTCTGCCAACATTTTTCATACAGGTGTTGACCTGCAACATCAATCATATAGATCTCTTCAATCTGCAAGGACCTACAAGGGCAATAGATGGTATCCCTTCTCCACTGTCTAAGTAATAAATAGATAAAAACAAGATAAAGAAAACAGTTTAGTTAGAGTGAAAAGCTATATCAAGCATGCATCAATAGCCATGGAAATCTATCTGAACTCATTAAGTCATGCACTCTATCATTATCCTTCATGTTTAATTTTCAAGTGATTGAAACAATCATCTATAATACTTTGAGGTTCAACCATTTCCCTCCTGAAAAACTAGATTTGCCAAATGATTTTCTTTCTGTCAAGACATACAAATAGGTATGGCAATAGTTCTAGAACTATTGTAATGTTAAGACAAATGAGATAGGCCACTCTTATTTCAGTCAGTCCTCTTGACGAGTGTGAAGTTTGCTATATCACTAAATCTATAAATTCATAGGGTGGATAAAAACTCGGAAGAGAGTAAAATGAAGTGAATTAAGTCATTCATTTTGTTTTACTTTGTAGCTTCAACTTGTACATTTTTGCCTTCAATAACATTTTTGTATATTTGATAATGGTTTCTAAAGGAAAATAATAACCAATTGCAATGATTAGAATAACTAATAGACATATTATCTAGTACATATAATTGTACAAACAAACTTTCTAATATCATCAAGCTGTATCCATACCAATCATTTGATATGTGATAATAGTTAAAGGCCATATGTTAACATAAAATTGCTGAACTGATTTTTTAGTGCTAATTTTTCTATAGAATATTTTTTGAAGGAAAGCCTTTTAAGAGCAGACATTGAGCTAACTTCAGTATGATGACCCTTAACATCTACATAATCTTTAGTCTACCATTTATATCTCAAGCACTCGAAAACTATTCCAACTACGGTAACTCAATACAACAGCTGGAACTAATTACAAGACATATTACAGTAACAGTTTCATAACTTATTTTTTATACTTTTCCAAATGAAATCTATCCAGAAACGATATTTGTAATTATTAGGTAAGTAGTATCATTATATGTTTCATAGATTTTTTGCAGTAATAAGAATAACCAACATTCAAATGGTACCAGCAAATGCTCATACAGAACAAGGAACAAAAATAGAAATTGCATGGTGTAACAGACCAGTTTTATGGAAAATATGGAGGTGTAGCCATACAAAAACATGACAATGGTATAGCATAATCTTCTAGGTCTACATACTAGATTTAAAAGAAACTAAAGAAAACATGCAGAAAACAGGCAACTATAGAGTTTAATTTTTTTGTTGCAATTAAATTTGAAAATAACAAAATTTCAGTAAAATAACTGTCATTAACAGGCTGGTGTTTAGAACATAAATTAACATGAAATTTTGATGAGAGGTTTTAATTTAGATCACCTAACAGTTTGATTTGTAAAACCAAGGGTACCAAAGGGGTTATATTTTATCTTTCAAAAAGGGCCAAACATTTTGCCAATATCAAATTATGAAGTTTTAGAAAGCAAAAGATTTTGAAATGTCCAGATACATCAGGTTGTGACTGAGAAAAAGTATTTTTGAAATGACATATGAGATATTTACAGCCAATGATAATGAGGAATAAAATTTATGTAAGGTTCTTATAATAAAGTGTGTGTATGATAGGAAAGTAAAACCAATAGAAGAGCAAACTGTATAGTTTTGTGTAAATCTATTAAAGACATTGAGTTTTGAGGAGCTACAATATCTTCCAAAGTAATTGCTGTGAACATCAGAATGTATTGGTGTTAATGTTAAGTCTTAACATCAAAATGTTATTCCTTGTCATAAAGTTGATAGAATAATAGCATAGAGAAGGACAAAGTTAGGTAAGATGGAAAAAAAAATTAGTATGTAAAATAAAATTATAATTCATCCTCAACATCATTTTACATCTATTTTTCCATACAGGCATAGGTTTGATAGGATGTCAGGGTGTGTCATTTTGCACACACGCAGTAACAGAGAAAACCAGCCAATTTTGGTATTGTGTTTAGTCTTATGTGCATTTTTAACATGCTCCTGGTACTAGAAAGATTGTCCCATGTGAGGAAAAATAAAGAGTCCACTCTCAGAATTACTGCCCTCCTACAATATGCCCTACAGAATCCACATTTTGCTCGTATTAGTTAAAGCAGAGATTTTACAGCTAGATGCTCTTCCTACCACCAACCACTTTACAGAGCCTACTGGGTGCATTTTATCACACACTGACACCAAAGATGTGAAAACTAAAGAGACCCTTTTTGCTTTTATCAGTTCTCATTTGGAATTATGACCCCCACAGACACCTAGACAGGTAACCTGTAATGTAGCTTGTGAAATCTACATCTTGATCATATTCCATTGACACACATAATGGGAAAGGCGTAGCTTCCTAACAGGAGCACATGATGGTGATCTGATGCAGCTTGGTATACAGCAAGATTGAAACAGCATGAAATAGTGAAATTGTTGAAGAAAACCACAGAATGAAATAGTCATAAATAAATACACATAATAATGATTCAACAAGACAACATATTCACCAACATAATTAAACAGAATGGTTAGATTACTTAAAGTTTACAAACACTATACCATTATCACCTACATGGTTGAGCAACAGTGACTAGAAAGTTAGTAAATTTCTTTTTTGCTGGTAGATTATTTCACCCCTTCTTTTTAATTTTGCTTTTGCATAATATCAAATAGCAGATGCTCCTGTCACTTAATCAATGTATATTGCTACAGCATCTTAAGTCTACCACAAGTTTGACCAAACTGAAATATTGGTCAAAAAATAATATATAGCCTTGGTTATGGTAGGGAAGTGGTAATTTCCATATCACATTTTTCTTTAGGCTATGCTGATGAGCACAACTGTCTTCTTTCATCAATTACAATTACAGCAGTATACAGAGTTCACATCACAAACCATTTGTGCATATTTTGTAGGTTTGTCTGCATTCATCAAAGGACAGTCTTTTCTCTGGTTGGTATCTGTACTTAAATGTCCTTTGTATACAATCCAGGAAGTGTTTCATTGTAAATAATGAATTTACTTTTTCTTATTCACATACTTGTGTACTATTGGTGTCTCATACATACAAATATTGACACAACTTTAATCCAGTGAAGCTTCCTAATACTCATTAATATGTCTATTGCAAAATATGCCCAAATTTCATCCACATATGTGAGACCATAATCTGCTTTACTTTTTCCTTTGTTTATGTTCTGCAGTTACCTGGAACACTTCTGATAGATACTAGTAAAAAGAAATAATTGATTTTGAGTCATTGGGAAGACTGCGATTGGATCCACCTATGCATCTGGAACTGTTCAGAATGTCCACAAGAAATGTTCTGGAAGACTGTAGCCATTGATATGCACCACAAAGTATGGAAGGGTACAAGGAACGTATTATCAGAGTTCTAGAAAATCTGTGCAGCAAGTTAGTCACGAGATAGGAATTTCAAAATCTAGTGTCATTTACATTTTGAAGTGCTGTCATTGGACAAGATACATTCGAAGAGTAGTCCATGCTCACAATGAAGATGGCCCAGACCGAAGAGTGGAGTTTCGCAAGCGGTACTTGACAAGATATGTAGAAGATGTCCACTTGCCAACAAAGATTGTTTGAAGTGATGAGGCTACATTTAAATTAAATGGTTTAATTAACCACTACAATTGCATGTTCTGGGGACCTGAGAAGCCGTATAGTACAGAGGAACATCATGTTAATTTACCAAGAGTTACAGCATGGTATAGCTTATCATCAAAAAGACTACTTGGACCATTCTTTTTTGACAGTGCTGTGATTGATCTGATTTACTTCAATTGCTGTGACAATCTGTCATGTCAAGCATTCAAGAAAACTTTGAAGACGTAGAATTTTATTTCCAGCGAGATGGGGCACCCAACGCTACCATAGTAATGTAATTTTAATAAACACTAACTGTATAATCATTCAATAGGTGTATACATTTTTGGGGGATGCCTTCTGCCTATATGTGTGTGTATGTGTGTAATATTCAACATCATTTTTGTGTTTATTTTTCTATGCTGGCATGAGTTGAGTGAGACTTACTGGAGCCGTTTTCTGTGGCCAGACAGCTTTCTTATCGCCAACCCTTACTTGTTTTTCAAGTAAGGTAGATTTTTCTTTTAGTCTACTACACATTAAAGCAGATGAAATTCTTGTGCCACAGACATATTGTTTATCAGAAACATAATCAAGCACCACCATTTTTGCTCAAATGGTGACAATATGAAAACATGCAGGAAGAAGCATTTGTACACACATACAAATATGCACGCACATGGCAGCATTCTGTACAGTTTCCACCAATCACTTTTCACCCGCAAGGCATTGGTTGGCTTGCGGATATAGTGGAAGACATGCTTAAGGAGCCACATAGTGGGTTCAATCTCGAAACCACTTCGTTGCAAAGCAAACTTCACAAACACACAACCCTGCCTGAATCCACCCCTACTCCCCTACATATAGTCATTATTGTAATGCCTACTTTTCCATGCTGGCATGAGTTACGCAAGATTTATTGAGGCAGATCTCCTATAGTTAGATGCTCATTTTCAAGCAAGGTAATATTTTCCCCTAGTTCAGATATGCTTTCAGAAGACTACAAACAAATGTCATTGTCTGTATGATGGTGAGCAATGTCAAAACACACACATTTTAACATCTACTTTTCCATGCTTGCATGGGTCAGATAAGAGTTTTCTATGGCTGGATGTCCTTACTGATGTCAACGTCATCACATGCATGTGTGTGTGTGTGTCAAAGAGCAATCAACTAACTATATTTTCCCTTTTGTTTGATTGCTGACCTAAATCTGACTGTTTATAGATCTATGCTCTATAGTCTGGTGAGCAATCAGAAAGCTAAGCATGGAAGACTCTTAGGAAGAATTTAATAGAAATGTTACTGTTGTTGACAGTAAATGCTTTTAATCAGTTTGAAAGTTAGAATATATGAGAAGTGTGCAATAGGTGTAATGTTATAGATCAATGAAACATGAGTTGAAAGGCAAAGAATCTAATGTAACCAAGAAGAATAAAGTGAGTATAGTTTGTTAGATATGCACTTTTTACTCTTGAGCAAGGCTGAGTGCCAAAGAGCAGAGAAAGTGACTAAGTATCAAAGCCATTGATAGACATATGTTGATGTGGACATTTAATCAACTGGATAGTAATTACTGTTTCCTGAGTTAGTGTTGAAAAATATTTGCGGTAGAGGCAAACTAAGGAATGAATGGAACTGGCATGAGAATTGGACCTCGCAAACAAGATGAAAGAATTTGTGTGAGAAGGGCTGTATTGTAGATTCGTCACACTATGCCAGTATGAAAAACGAAAGTTAAAATGATGATAATGGTGATGGCACTAATTTTGTAAGCATCAGAGAATACTTTTGATATTTCATCTAATTAAAAAATCGACATAGACAACAGCAACAATAATATCCATCAGTTTTTAAGTAAAATAGGAAAACAAAAAAGAAAAGAAAAAAATGAAGTCAAGATGAACAGAATATGGTGTACATGAGTGTTAATGAATATGCGATGGCTGAAAACTGTAAAGACGGGTATTATGAAGAAAGGAAACAAAACATAAACTCGATGAAAAACAAAAGGAATAACATGTCATAATTAACATTTCAATATATATTCTACACCAAGTCTATTATAATTAAAGCATCATTTAAATGAGACACCAGATATTGTTAACAAAAAAATCAAATAAAACGGAATATATTTATATTTTAAAAAAAAAAGTGTAAATGATGTAGATTTCATGTCAACTCACATAACACATTTTAGACATTTAGACAGAATACAGACAAGCATCACATAGTTCTGCTACAATTTACATATAAAAAAACTGTATCATAAGGTAATTTGGAAAACATTTAATGCTTACAGAACATACACCACAAAGCCTATAAATATTACAAGAAATATCTATGGTGATGTAGTTTTCAACAAGAGGACTATATGGAATCAGTTCAGAATTAATGTCAGAATGATGATTAAAACAGAGTAACTTAGATTAGTTCATCTAGGAATCATAAATGAATGTGATAGGGAGTAAAAGGAGAAATAAAACACGTTATGAAGGAAGAATTTTAGTGAATGAGAAAATAGATAGAGTTCAAGTGAGACTAAATGCAAATATGAGATTGAGTGAGGAAGTGTTTAGGACAAATGAATAAGAATTTCAATGAGAAAGAAAGAGAGAGAGAGAGAGTGTGTGTGTAACTGAGAAAGTGTATTTGTAATAGGGAGAGAAGGAAGGTTTGAGTGAGATACTTTGATAAAGGAAGTAAGAGTATATAATAGTAGGACAGAAAATCTGAATGAGATGGACAGAGATAAAAGTATGTGAGAAAAAGAGTTTAAGTAAATGAAAAAGCGAATCTGATTGCAAGTTTGAGTGGTGTTAGAAAGCAGCATTTAAGGATCCCTATTGTGTTTTCTAAAGACCTAATAGAGCTATGGGGTTCCTAGATGTCTATGATTACTAAAATCTTCAGTTGGTTCATAGAAGTTATGAATATACACACTATAGTTCTGTCAGTAGCAGTAGTACCAAAAATATATGTATATATATATATATAAATATATACAGCATATCTCTCAGTAGATGTACTTACAATGGCGAGTATTCTGCATAACATCAGCAAGGGCATGTCGTGCTGTATTACCAGGGATACTGATGTTAGCATATGCAACACTGTATGGCCGATCAGTTCCTTTGTGAACTGGGGAAGCACCAGCATCAGTATACGAAGAGGAACTGGTACCACTGTCTCTTCCTCTGTTACCACGAGCAAAGTCGTTTTGGGAATTCTCTTCATCAAACACACTGTCATCATCATCATCAGTTGATGAATCAACTACAATAAAACAAATTTCAAACATTGTAAAAAAAAAATAAATAAAAATGTCAACATGTTCTTTTTGTTGGTGGTGGTGGTGTTAAATAAATTCAGTTGAACAATTTGTTTCATGCAAATGTTTATCTTCCTTTATTTCTTGCTTTCTGAACAGTAAGTATCCCAAATTTTCTCAGTGAAGCAACTTAAAATTGTTGAAAGGAGTTTTTGAAGATTTGGCTTTAGAGTGAAAAAATTGCAGTCAAAATACATATTCAGCAGTATAGTATTCCTCTATATTTGAGAGAAAGGAATTCTATTAGATATTTGACTTTAGTTTGGTTTCATACTTAAATTTTCAAGATTTCAGTTGACTTTTACAATAATTCTTGTGAGATGACGTCATTAAATTTTCAAGAAGTATAGTTACCAACACAATTATCTTGATGAGAGGTAAAATTTTGATTTACAGGAAGCAGTGATGTTAGATAAAATGTCATTCCATTGGTCTTAATTCTTTCACATATACAAACTACTTCCCTAAAAATCAGGTTGCATTTCTCAGAAGTGAGACATTGTTTTATATACATATAACTCGACCTTCATAATATTGGTTAGCTGATGACCTCAACATCATCCTTTACTTCTTGTAGTAGTTGCTGTACTTTAAGCCAGTGCAAATCTTATCCATTATATGCATATTTACAAATCTTGTAGATCTTCCCTTGTTTCATATCACTACAATTGAGATTCACCGAAGATAAGCGTCACTGTATACAGAATGGTCAAGGGTTATTGAGATTTGTAGACATAAAAGGGTAGCTAAAATAATTCTTCCATTATTTTGTGCTAGTCAACTGAAATTTTGGCAGGTCTATGGCAATATTATAAATTCATATTTTGCTTAAGATAAGAGAAAAAAAATTGCATTCCTGGATTTAATTCTTGAAGTTTGAATCATGGGAAATATATCCATGCTTATTAGATATTTTAAAAATATTATCTATTCTAGATATTAACATTTGTTTTAAAGGATGTTCTAATTAAATACATTTTAAAGGATTAACAGAAGTAATTGATGAGTAAGTTTAGATAAATTAAAAGATAGATGCATAATGGAATGCAAAGAAAACAGAAGGAAATGTACAGAAAATAATCAGAAGAGAGTAATTATTAAAAAAAGAAAAGAAAGTAAATAATGTTAAAATAGCGAAGTAAATGAATAAGACCAAAAAAAACAAAATCAGAACTTCCAATAATTTTACAACTAGTTGTTACAAACCTTGTAGCTGTATCACTTAGATAGTAATTAACATGATGATCAATTAACATGAATATTAAAGAAAGGTATGGTTTAAATAATTTATATATTAACATCTAATTAGTAGAATCCATACAGTATATGCAATGTTACAGAAACAAATCAAACACAACTAGTGTATTTTTGGTTAGTAATATGTTTTTTAATCAGGTATAATGCTAGAAGTTGTAAGGAGGCATTATAATCTACTAACTCCAGAAGGACAAAAATCAAAGACAACTCTGATGGAAATTATACAATAATAGAGTAACAAAACTAAATACTGTAAGGCATTTAATCTTGTGCTCTAGTTCAGTTAACATACCACCTCTTGGATATGTCAAAATATATTAAACAAATTAATGCAATATTACATCAAAGAAGGTAAATTCCTTCTTATTAACATTCAGTGTGCAGACATGCAACTTTTGACAGATCATTCATCACAATATAAGACAACGAATAATACTATTGAGTAGAATCATGGGTAAAGCAGGGGTTCAACAGATAGAGACCTATTAATTTTTACAAAAGATATCATTATTGAAATGCTATTTAAAATTAACCAATGTGATCAACTGGCTGTGTTATGTGATTTCTAAATGGAGGCATGCATATAAAATTATCTTTTAAACAAGACAATAATTGAAATAAGAGCAGTGGTATAAAGGAAGGTCATCTAGCACAGGAAGCAAGCTATAAATTGCTAACTTTTTTTAAATTTTTTTTAATCTACATTAAAATTATCATTGTTATCATCATTATACCATTCTTATGTTTTTAATAGTATTCAAAAGTATTAACTCCTGTACAACACAAATCCGCTTGACAGCACATGTATGTCTCAGTCCTATACCACCAGAAATTGCCTGGATCAAACCACTCTTGTTTATATTTATGAACTACCTAATCTAAAGAAGAAAATTTGAATCCCTTCCCCTATCATTTACATTTTGTGATGTTTGTTATTAAAACTGATGCAAATGTTGCCAGTTATTATTATTTATTATTTTCTATTGAAACTTTTATGCATACTTGGCTATATTGTTTCTCAAAGGAGTAACTTAGTTTACCTATAGATGTTGTATTACAAAAACTGCAAAAAGATCAGGGAATATACTTTTAAAAAATTTTTAAACAATGTATGCCCATATCTGTTTCTAAATGCATTTATTATTAACTCCTTTCTTTCCATTTTCTTCTTTTAGTGTATTTATTTTTAAAATTATTGTTATGTGATTAGTTAAACACACCATTATTTTTAGCACAAATGTCTATATTGGAAAAATTTAGTATTTTCTGTAATTCCAACAACTTTCCCAATAATTTGACAAGTAAATACACTATAAGCATTTTAATAGCTATGTCCATTTTCAGGTATAGGACTGAGCTTTAGACTTACAAAATTTTCAACAAGATGTTGAGGGTTAAAAATACAAAGACCATGTGATACTTAAGTAACTATGGCCAACCAATGGTCAGCTAGGTTACTGAGCACAAAATGAATGAGTTTGGTGTCAAAACATTACTAATAATTTATAATGCATGTGTGTGTGCGTGAGAGTTTATATGTATATAATGTATGTATTAACACATGCATATAGATGTGTATGTATACATATTTATATATGCTTATGAGTATATACATATATATATATATGTATATATATGTATATATATATATATATGT
>JAOPUL010003388.1:127702125-127716953 GCA_027564515.1 Octopus rubescens
AGTGGGATTGAACCCAGAACCATGTGGTTGGGAAGCAAGCTTCTTACCACACAGCCACGCCGCGCCTATATATATAGAGAGAGATAGATAGTGAGCATGTGCATTACGATAAAAATCCTTACTCAACTTCAGTATATTTCACTTAATATCCACACCATAAGGGAAACTGAAGTTGTTAGCCTCCACTTTCAGTTTCTCCACCACTATCTATTATTAAATTTATAATCCCATAAGTGGTAAAAGTTTTGAAAAGAGAACTATCTAGTTTCCAAGTCAAGAATGAAAAAGATCTTGACAAAATAATGATAAATGTAAAGATTACTTAATTTTGGCTGGTGAGACAGTAGTATTACTCACCAATGTTCTTAAAAGCTACTCCCTACCTGAAAACAGGAAGTTGTCTTGAAGTATATTTTGAGATATTTACCAACATTCACTGTAACAGATGTTTAACTTTCAATAAAAGGAAATTTTAAGGGGGAAAAAAAAGCCTTATATAAATTCATAAAACATTTTATAAGAGTTTCATTCTGGAATCTAAGAGGATTTTATGAAATGTAATTGTAATGTTTTTTCTAAAGAAATTATGTGTGAAAAAAAGTGTTTGGTCACCTTCGATTATTCATATTGATTCAGAAAATGTATTTGTCATAAATTATAACCACACACACAAATGTTCACAAAAACGGTAGTTGCTACACATAAAAGTAGATATATTTCTGATATTTTTCAGTGAATAATAAAATATCAGGTACCTAAATATGGTTTTGTCTTTACTCCAAAATAATTTTATCTTAGAAAGTTAGAGGTCTCACATCACAAATTAGAAAGTATGTTGCTATCAAAGAGTTTTAAATAGTAGCTAAATGTCTTCAGCTACAAATGTATAGCAAAGCTGACATCGAAACTAAGAAAATGTTACAAAGTCTGAATAGGAGGAGGTGGTAATAGTAGAAGGAAACTACAACTAAATATCCAAATACTAAAATTATCTTTAAGAAATTAACTGCAACACCAAATTATTAACAACCAAAAGAATTAGACTTAAGCAAATGTAGGTGCTAAGATTTTTATGTATGTGTGTATAGAAAGAAAGAAGAGAGAGGAATCTTTTGGTGAAACTTTTACTGAAACATTGAATAAAGGAATAGAGTTTTAATTATTGGAATTAAAATTTTAGTAAAAATATCAATAAAAGCAAGCAACAAGAAGTGAAATATCTAATGAAGCTGTTGGCAAGTAATAGGAAAGAAACAACAAAGAATATAACAGAAAGCAACAATAAAATTGTAGATGACAGCTAAATTCCCAGCACTTTACAATGTTTCAGCTATTTCAAGTAAGCAATATATATTTGATATGTAACTAAGTAAATCATGAACTTTGATAACAAAGAACAAAAGCAGGAAATGAATATGAATGCCAGCACATAACAACCACCATTATATTACAGGCATAAAAGTTGGTCAAAATGAAATACAAAATAATCTTGCATTCTTCTAAATGATGGCTGGGATAGGATGGGAGTACAAATTTAGATATTTGTGTGACTAGTTATCATATCTTATGACTAGATTTTTGTGCAATGGGTCAAACATTCAACATCTGTCTAAATGCATGAGAGAAACATACCAACCAACAAACTCTGCACAAGAACCTTAAGTGCCGATGTAACTATTTGAACTTATGTGTACTAAAAATTTTAGTACAAAATTTTAGCCACCATAACACTGTTAAAAGTAATGTCAACAAACTCCAAAAATTTATGGCTTGAGTAGGTTACCATAAGGATCTTTGGTCCTCTGAGCACAGGCTAAAATATATTTCTTCATTCACATTTTCCTAATTACTTCAGCAAGTCAATATAAAGGGCAGTTGAATGAAGTGCAGCAAGCTTCTAGGTAGCAGAGTTGTAAGTTTATGTTGCTATTCAGCACTTTGCTCTAGCTAAGGTACTGAAAATCACATTTACCAAATTGCAGAGAAGAAAATCAATTTACATTATTTTTTATTCCCTTTTATTCATTTTTAACATGAAGATCAAATTCTCTTGAACATGAATATGTAGTAGTTTTAGACTTGTGTGTAGTAATGGATGTAGTGAGATGGTGTTTGAAGTAAGAAACAATGTCGACTGTAGAGGAAGAGTGGTGATAACTGCAATGGGATGATATTAGCTGTAACATGATGATGGCTGGTGTAGGTTTATAGTAGTGGGATATCAGTGTGGTTATATGTAGTGGGATGTCAGAGTGGCTGTATATAGTGGGATGTCTGTGGCAGTATTTAGTGAGATGTCAGTGGCTGTATGTAGCGGAATGTCAGTGGTTGTATGGATAGGGATAGCACCAGCCTGTAACAGAATTGAAGTGGCTGTAGTAAGATGTGGTGTCTGTAGTGATATGGAGGTTGTTTAAACATTCAGTGAGGTCTAAAAAGTTGCGGTTGTTGTAGTGGGATGAGGTGATGTAGTGGGTGCTGTAGAGAATGATGGTTGCTACAAAGACAACAGGTAATATAATATCTACCATGTAGCAGATATAAGAAGATTCTTAGTCTCTTCTTTGCTATATAAAATAATCATTGTTAGATTCTTTTTTTTCTATTTGCATACAAAAATACAGAACTCATAATATTCAGTAGTCTATGTACATTCTGGGAACAAATTGAGTGGATATAGTTTTAAAAGAATGCAGGTCTGGTGATAAAGGCCAAGTTATAGGTTTGCTGGTTGAAAGTGGTGGCAAGCAATCCTTAACCTAATCACCCAGGATTAGGTTAAGGATAAATCTGTCTTTAATCTTCCTTAAGATTTTCAACAGCCTGGTGTGTAAATAATAAATATCATTCAGCTGTTTATGTATCTACAAACCATAAAAATACCACACAATAAAATGAAAAAGTATTAAATAAATCAGGAAAAAAATAGATCTAAACTTTGTTGTTTTTTTAAGAGAAAATATTTGAAAAATGTAAGTTATGTCCTAAGAAGTCTAAATATTAGATCTAAGAGTTGAGCATAAAGACTTAACACAAATATGTATTGAACGGGGAAAAGGAACAGAAAAGCTAACTCAGTTATTTGTGTGTTTAAACAGAACATGAGTGATATATTTATAGTTAGTTGCAAGAATGTGTGCTGGACAGTTTTGTATGAACTGAATCAGAATTTTTGAAATTTTATCCCAATTGGGAAAAACTCAATTACTTATGGCAATGTGAAAGGGAAAAACATCATAGCTTTTTATTTCTCAGTCTTTACACACCTGAAGTTTCACACCCTATACAATATTACTCCATCAGTAATTTTAAAATAATAACTGACACAGCACAGAAAATTTTATTTATACAGTTAGGATTAGCAATAATAATGAGTGTCTAATTTAGAATTTCTGTCAAAATAGGAAACAGAAACTTTCCAGTCTAATTATATATCATGAAATTTAACAACTTCTGGCTATTCAACAGTAAGAGAGAAAAAAATGTTACAGCTGTTTTGACCCATTAAAAATTTAAAACAAGTTTATAAATTCACCGATATATATAAAAAGAAATGTTGTCCTTTCCTTTAGTGTGTATAATTATGTCCAACAGTTTCCCATCACATTGCTGATATCATGGGTGACACCAATGCTTTTTGCCAAAGTCCACAAGGGTGAGAGGGAAACTGCTATTTAGTGACATAAGGAAGTAAGTCTTCTGGGATATGACATTAATGATAATATGATGACAACAATAATGATAATGGAAAAATTAAATAACAAAAGTGAAGAGATAAATATGACCATTGAAGATAATTATTAGTAATAAATTTCTTAATAGTTATGAACTGCAAAATAACATATGTTCAATATAACTCATACCCATAATTTTTTTTTTTTCAATTCAGATATTGTTTTAAATTATCCAAATAATCTTTTTTTTTTTAAAGCATTAATAAAAAAATAACTGCTCCTGTATAGCTATGTAAAACATGCAGATAAGATTTAAAAAATTGCTTTGTGTACACAAATTGCCTATGTGTATACAATGGGGATTAACCGTGCAGCTAACTATTTGGCTAAGAGCCACACATATCTACATTACAAAAAGGAGGAAGGGAGAGATAAAACAATGGATGCAATAACAAAGAAGTCAGCATAAAAATGCACTAAGAATTTAAATGGGGGGAAAGTGGTGGGTAGTGATGGTGATGGTGTTAGTTATCTGCCACTAGAAGAACCAGATTAGAATGTTAGTTACTGACTGGAGTAGTAAGTACCATGTGTCTCTCTACGTTGCTGCTGATGTTGCTGTTGGCCATGGTAATTCACAGATGTGCGCTTTGATGGGAGAGGCATGACAGGGACTTTCTTATTTTGCATTGCCAGAGCCTGCATCACAGCCTCGGTTCGGATTTCTGTAAAGAGGAAACACCAGATTAAAAGAGGAAAGTAAAATAGGAATATAAAAAAATTAAATAAGATAAAAACTAAATGAAATCACATAAGAACATAGGGAATCACTGACAAACAAATAAATAAATATAATCATAAAAAATACAATATAGCATAAGTTTAACTTTTTCAGAAACAGTTCAGAAATATTCGTGTACATTATTTGCTTTGGTAAACCTAAAAGCTATGTATTTGTCTTTATTATATACGAACAATATCATCTTCCCTTGCATACATTTCAATGTTTGAGAATTATTTACAATATTTAACGGTTTACAAAGAATCTAAAAATGAAAATACTAATCATTATTATTCTCTTTCATGTATGTGTGTGTCATCATCATCACGATACAAAATGAATAAAATGATAGTTTTTTTTTTTAGGTAAGTTTGTTCTTTGACTATGGAAGAGCTGATAAAGCAGTTATAATTCTATAAGAGATAACTATTTTGCCATTTGTCACACAAGCCAATTGGGGAGGGGGTGACCCTCTATTAGCTGCCTGACCTGCCAGAAATAACACCCAAACCTCCCTTTTTTCACACTTCGACATCTTAAATACCAATGCATACTATGCACAATGTAGTCCCTGATATACAGAAAGATGGAATGTTCATATCAGGATCTTTATCATAGTTCTTAGGGGGACTTGAAGCTAAACAACAACTTTGTCACTTTACAAATTGCTTGAATATGATTTCCAATACAATTTTTTGATAGAAAACATTTTCTTTTTCTAAAATGCCTTGTAAATAGAAATTATAATGGTTATATTGATTATTATAATGATCAATAGCAAATAGAATAGCAAAATTAACTACATTGTTGGGTGCATACATAATTCCAAACTGATTACTATAGTAAGGTAGCTAAAGTGAATATTCAATTAACAAAGGTAATTAAGATATCTAGATATCTGTAATAATGTCCTTCACTGAGTTTCTTATGGCATATCTGTCTGTATGTGTGTGTACATGTAGGAGTGCACACATTTCGTCGGTTTGGGAGCAGATGACACTTAAAAACCACAGCTTATTTAGCTATGATTTTAAAGGAAAATATTATACCACTAATCCTCATCAGGTAGCAAGTACCATAGATGGTAAATGTTCAACAAACTAGGCTTGCAACCAATGTTTTATTTTCAGTCACAGATATTTCATTTACTCTGCTTAAAGAACAACATTAGTGTGTGTTACAATTCTGATTCCTCCACTCATTGAGTAAATAGCTCTGATCACAAAAGGACGATCAATTGAGTACTTATTGTATTATCATGTACGATCGTGTATGTGTGAGCGCATGCCCACGCAAAACAGTATCTGGGCATATATATATATATATATATATATATATATATAGAGAGAGAGAGAGAGAGAGAGAGAGAAACACATTTACATTCGGTTTTATAAGCAACTGCTTCACAAATACCCACAATGGTTGAGGTTATTATGGAAATAATTAAATATATGAGAACATTAAAAAATCTTTGGGGTTTTTTTTTTTCCAATTAATAAATTATTGAAAATATTCAAAATTGGTAGACAACTGGCAATAGCAAATCAATAGGTTCTATTGACAATGAAAAATTCTATGTATTAATCATAACTGAAATGTGCCAATAGAATTATCCATATAAAACAGATCTTAATCTTATTAATGAGATCAGTCTACAGGACACTTCTAGTCAATATATGCAAATATCCTTCAAATGAAAAATGCATTGTTTTTCATGTAAGTGACATGAAGTCAATTAGTTGTAAGTTGTAAGTGATTATAATATTTTAAGGGCCAAGACTAAATAAGTAAAATCTTGATGTGTATCAGAATAACTAAGTGTAGTATAAATGGCAAATGAGAAAATAACAATTATATAAATAATTTTCAAATGGCCACTCATGAAGATGTTAATCAAATTAGTAATAATTATCTATTTTAGAATTAGCATATATATTTTAGTATTAGCTAATATACAACTTTGACATCAGGAACTTCATCTATCAGCTTCTTGAACATTATCTTGACGTTTTCATGTTCATTCATTGTCCTACAACCTTAAATTTTGTACTAAGTTCTTCTGACATAGTTTTAAGATATGCCTATAATTAAACTGAATTAGAAGATGGCAATAAGAAATAGTTTACTGAACAAGAAAAAATTGGATACTAGAAAAGTACAAGAATATTTGTAAGAAGTTTGATAGATTAACTAACCCTCAGCCAATGTTTCTAACTGAGGGGGGGGGGGAGTATTGCATGCCTTTAGATAAATTACAGGCTCCTATCACAGTATATATGAAATATTCATTCTGTTATTGATTTAACTCAAAACACCAGAGGTGATGACATTTCAGCAAGTAAAAGCAGTTAAAAAAATGTTAATTATAATTAATGACATGGTTGTGTCATCTATGTATTTAATATTATAAATCTACCAAAGTTTTGATATTGTATAATGTTGAAATGTAAGATATCATAGAAGAGAAAGTATAAAGAGAAACAAAGTTATCTATTATTTAATGCAAATCTGAGATCAAATGAGATCAAATTAAAAACATTAGATTGCTTGCAAAAGAGACAGATACAAAGAACCAAATAAAATCTGAGATCAAGTGAGCTTATGTAGCAGTTGAACATTAAAAACATCAGATTGCTTGCAAAAGAGACAGATACAAAGAACCAAATAAAATGCTGAAACTTCATAATTGGTAATGGTTCTAAAATGGTTAACTAAAATAACAAAAAAAAAAAATACAAAAAAATACAAGGAAACTATTTTACAAGCTGAACATAAAATATGATGATAATAATGACCAAATTATTAAATTATACAAACACTTTTGTCTGGATATAAGAGAAACCATCTTTACAAATTCTCTACTATATAATGATGTGTAAAGACAAATTGGTAAATTTTCTCAAAAAACAGAATGTGACTAAAAAAAATTTTTTTTAATGAAAGTGATCCAATCTGTGACAAATGTTGCATAACTAATGAGAAGCTCTACTAGCATGCAACTGTGAAGGGAAAGATGTATAAATGCAGCCATTAGAAGAGTGATAGTATTCTGACTTGAGGCAATCTGTGCAAATCATGGTTGGCTGCTTCTTGTAAGCAGTTGCTGTAGAGCAGAAAGGAAGTGGAAGAAAATGATATAAGGTGTTGATGAAGGTAGTTGTAATTTCACTTAAATGAATAATCTGTAAACTTCCATACTCTAACTTCTTTTAATTTGCATCCAGATTAGAATTGCCATTCATGTACTAGAAATCTCATCCCCACAACTGTGCATTGTATTCCATATTTGGTATTGTGCTTCTTTAATAAAATCTATGTTAGATTATGTTATGTGATGTGATTATGATATTATATAGCACAATGTCATTAAAATAATTTTTAAAAAAATATTTTTTATTTCTGGTAAGGTTTTAGTGATATCTAAAAACCAAAATAGTCGTGACAATAATGGAAATATATGACCTATAGCAATATTTCCTATAATGACTTAAGCATTAACAATAACAATCTTTCTTTCAGTGTTTCTAATAAAGAGAATATTACAAGTTGAACTCTATATTCAGTACTAAACAAAATTTCTTAGCTCCTAACAGACCTAGTTTTAAAAAAGCAGGAGCCTACAGTTTGAGCAAACTTTCAAGTCAAAGAGAAAGTAAAAATTGATGGGTTATGTTAGCTCATTGGAATTTTTTCTCCTTAAAATATTGCATTTTGATTGTTCTAAGGAAACTGTGTTTGAAGAAAATTATAGTGAAAATAATTATGAGTACTAGATAGAAAGACAGTAAAGTTAAGGAAAATAGATTGACTGGGCTAATAGAGAGGACTTACAAAAACAGAAGCTGCAGTAATAATGATTTTTAATAATGATTCAAAGCTATAAATTGAGGGAGGAGCATATGGTCAAATAAATTAACTCTTGTACTGGTATCAACTTCTAGAAGGATTAATGGCAAAGTTGACCTTGGTAGAATTTGAACTCTAGGAAGTGACTAAGTACTAAGTGACAAGACAACTTTGTTCACTGCTTTACTAATTCTGCTATCCATGTTTTAAAGGCTTAAGTAAAATAATGGATAAAATGATAGATGACACTGTGTAGACTATCCAAAGGAATGGATCTGTCATAATTTGAAGACAAATTAATCCAACACTCTAAAATACACTGATGTACATTCCTTATATGTAAAGATATACAATATTCCCTGCCTACTCATAGTTAATCCATTCCCATATCCAATAACTCATGCTCAGCTTAAATGATCTCTCTCCAATACTTCTTTGGACTATTTTCAAGTGACACTCATCAAATACCAGTTGATAATACTTTTTTTTAACTAACTTGCATTATGTATTTTTAATTACATGTTGAAACTACAACTCAACTACCTTATTTAAATGTAACACCCTACCTATCTCACTAAGCTGGGAATTTCTATACACACCATAACCTTTATAGTATGTGCTGTTTACTGCTAACATGATTACATTTGGAATATTTCAGTTCCAAATTCAACCAAAGAATTGAATTTTGATTTTTAGCTGTTTATTCTACATTGTTAGGTTTCTTTTGTCATCTTCCCAGATAATGCATTGACTACAAGATCTTACAATTCCTATCAAAGCCTTCAATAGGAATATTTGTACCTTTTATATTTAGGCACTTACAACCACAATCCAACTATCAGCCAGTTATTTCTTGATTAACATGTTTATTCACTGTGTACTTTTGCATCTGTCATAGTGGTTTCAGTGTTGTTTACTTTAATGTTTCAATTTGAGATGTTCAATGCTAAATTAGGGTTTGTTGGAGCCAGGATATTGAATAATTATATTTCTCTTCATTTTGAATTAAGTGGCTTCCATCACCTATACCACTATAATTGCCTCATACTTTCTATCATATACCAAAAATCCTGCTCTACTAACAATCTCAGTTCAGTTTCATTCAAACTGTCTCTGCTCTGAAATTTGAATTGTGCATGTTAGTGAACATACAAATATGCAAGCATCCACACTTTTACTTAAAAGGTAAGACATGAAAAGAGATGATAATAAGAAGCATAATTATCACTGATAGATGTGAGGAGGCACTGCACTGATTTTCTGTCATAGAAAATGAAAATGATGAATCAGACAAACTTCTGGCATGTTGGTAAAGTTAACAACATAATTGACTCATTTTGTAAAACTTATCCAAGATAGGAAAACAGTGTCATTTATTTTCTTTATGACTGTGAGTTGAAACATGGCTTGTGAGTCAGTGGATATTGATGCCAGTTAATGTTAATCAGACATATATCATTGAAATAAATGTCCAGCTCTCCTAACGCAGCATGGAAGCTCACCCATGATCATTTATTAAAATTTGTACTCTTGCTTTTATTTATTCATTTTATATTTTCTACTGACATTCCTTGAGTTTGCAAATTGTAACACTAATTAAATAACCTAACAAAATCAATATGAAAAAAAAAAAAAAAAAAAAAAGATAAATTCCTGGCATATTTCACATGACAGAGATTTCTAAAAAGGTCTTCAAAGATTTCATTTCATAAGTTAGCACCAAGATGTTATAGGACCAAAATCAATCAAATGTGAGTGGTGGAAATCATTTTTTTCTATTTTGTTTCTATTTATTTTAACTACAGAAATCTCAATGAAAAATCATATTCACATTATTCAGAGAAAGCATGTGAAATATATTCCTAAACTACACAATGTAATAATGGTTTCCTGCATTAACAGAAAGCAAAAAAACATTTATAAGGGTCAAGTAAAGATGACTGAATCATCCCTGTTCATAATTAATCAACCCCTGAGGGCAAGATTTGAACTCAGAAGATAAAGGATTTTAGCTGTCATGCCAATTCTGCTATCTACTATTGCTCTTACAACATGATACAATAGTGAAACTACGTAAAAAGAGATATATGCACCTATAAATGCAATACAGCATCATTACTAAAATTATTATCATCAATATATATTCTACATAATGATTCTACAGTTTGGCACCTTCAATGAATATTTTCTCCTGTAGCTTCATGATGGTAAATATGTTGTGAGGGAAATCTGGTTGTCAGAAATTTGCACGTGCACGCATGCGTGTGTCCACACCATCACCACCACTTGACAACTGGTATTGGTTTGTTTACAACCTTGTAACTTAGCAGATTGGCAAAAGAGACCCATAAAATAACAGACTTAAAAAAAAAAGTACTGGGGTCAATTTACTCAACTAAACCCTTCAAGGCAGTGTCCTAGCATGGCTCAGTCCAATGGCTGAAACAAGTAAAAGAATTAGTTAAACATTATCTAACATCAACTTCCATCATACAGCAGAATATTCAAAAGATAAAATAGCTGTATAGTTAAGAAGTTTGCTCTGAAACCACATGGTTCCAAGTTCAAGCCTATAGTGGCACCTCGGGCAAGTGTTTTCTACAATAACTTCAAGTTGGCCAATACCTTGTGAGTAGGATTTGGTCGAAAGAAAATGTGCAGAAACCTATTATACATGTGATATGATATGGTATGTGTGTGTGTGTGTGTATTTATCTCTATTTGTATCCCTTTATATCCCATAAATTAGCAGTTTGACAAATAAGGGTCAATAAGATAAAGTACCAGGCTGAAATAGGTGTTGGGGTTAATATGATTGACTATACCCTTGAAGGCAATGCCCCAGCAGTCCAATAACTAAAACCAGTAAAGCAGTAGTGTGTGTGTGTGGGGGGGAGTACATCAGTATATTTTACTAGTATATAATAATACACCACTATAATATATTCCTGAGTTTCATTTTAAAGCAAGACTATCTATGTTTTGAACATATAAATATAGTTCAGTGTACAAATTTTATCTCAATTTTATAACCACCAAGTAAAACTGTTCCACAAAAGTACTGGAGGAAATAATATAAGTAACTTGTATGTTAACACATTAAACACATGATATCTATTTAACCATTAATCAGGAAGTCCTAATATAACATTGACTGCCTTGTAATTGCATAATTTCAAAAAATAATTTTGCCAGTTTGTAAAAACACTTCATTAAACATTTGTTTTGGCAAAGACTCGATTGTAAAATTCATGTAGTTTTATGGTGAGTTTAAGATAGTTTAAAGACTAATCAAATACTAAAATAATCTGATAACAGAAAAACAGTAGTTCATGACTACTATCAGCTGATAAAGACACTAGTAACCTTGTTACACTAATTCAGGAACAGTCAAAATATTTTATTAAGAAATAGTGTTTTAGGTTAGACTAATATAAAATAAATAAACAGGGATACATTTATAGAAATTAGTAGCTATTAAAGAAAAATAATAAATAAGTGAAAGAAGAAACTGTTTAACATTTTAAAAGAACTATTAGCATGTATGTAACAAGAAAGTAGTGTCAGGTTTGAAGTAAACACTGGGTTCAACTATTCCATTGATAAAGAATAAAATCATAACATGATTTTTTTTTCTACTTCTTGAGTATATATATATCGTAGAAAGGAAAACATGAATAGTTTTTCTTTCAAGTAAGTTAGTCAGGAAGGTAGGCACTGTCCATGATGTTTATAGACCTTCCATTCTGGTGAGATCAAGACAGTTAGTGTTGAGGCTGAACTTTCGTAGGTCAATGCCAGCTCAGGCTAAAATGATTGGACAAAGTATGTTTAGCACGTGAGAGAGAGATAACAAATGATGAGACAAATGCATTATCAATGATCCCATTGAAGAAAGATTTTGATGCCCCTGCCAGAGAACTAATGCAGGTCTTGCATGCAGTGTTTTAGCTGAGTGGGTAACAGTTGTGAGTTAAATAAGGTTTAATCTACAAGGAGAGTTAGATGTGACAGTAAAGTCATAAATGTTCAGAATGAAGAGTGTGGAAGACATAATTAGAGTACACCTGAGTTCACAAGATATGGATAGGATGAAGTGCTATCAGTTTACATTGCAACAGTAAAGTCTGAAAGGATTCTTCTGATCTAAGAGATCAATGAAGTCCATAAGTGACTAACTTCAACCATCTCCATCATCTTTGAGGTGTTATCAACTCAAACAACTTAGTCCAACCAACACAATAATTTGAGGACATTTATCAGTGTAAAAGTCAGTAGAGAGTACAAGCTGTCAAGTAGTGGATTTCAAATATAGAAGACTTTTGAGTATTTTCTTTCTTGACTGACATTTTACTCCTTAGCATTCAGATTACTCTGTCCAATGTAATGCTTATTTATTCACATTGTTTTAAATTAATCATACATTATCTCGTAGTTTTGAGATTTCAAAGAAATGACTGTGTATTTTAGAATGACACTGTAGGGTATGTGTAAGAGGCCAGATCTTGTTGGTTTCAACATAAAACAGGTAAAATATTTGGGCTGGATATGTCCGGTTTGAATGCTAAAGGGTTAATAATGTTCCCCCTAATATGCTTGAGAGAACCAATGTCTCAGTCTTGGCAACACTTATTTTCATCTCTGCCTTGCAGCACTTGGCAGTGAACCCATTCAGTGCATGCCGGAGATCACCTTCTGATGAGCCAAGTAGCACCATGTCATTTGCAAATATTGTTTCAAAAACACTAAAGGACCAACACATAACAACTTGTAGCTCACACACAAGTTGGTTTCCTCTCCTTCTTCCCCTTCTACAACAACTACAACATCTACTGCTCTTCAAAACTAGTTGGCTGCCACACCATCTCTACTTCAACCCACCTGTCTTTCCACCCCTTCTCCCTCCTCCCACCATCCTTACTATGCCTCACTGCCAAATCCTTCTTCCCCAGAACTGCAGTCCTCTGGAATCACCACCACTGTATACATTCACCTACAAAAGTTCAAGCTAAATGTCAACCACTTCAATTTGGGATGTCCTTGAAAAGGTCATGACTACTGACCTTTCTCTTTTCAGGAATTAATGAAACATTTTATTTCAGCTAAAACCAAATCTTATAACCACAATGTATGTATGGCATGGCCTGTGTTGGTGTTCACATACACACACACACATATGTGCATAAATATACACATACATGCATAAATACAAATACATGCACACACATATATATATGCATGTGTGTATATATATATATATAGATAGATAGATAGATAGATAGATAGATAGATAGATAGATAGATAGATAGATAGATATAAATGTGTGTGTGTGGGTGTGTCTCTGTGTGTGTGTCTATGTATATGCATGTAGATGTCAAATTATGCTTGTTAATATATATGTCTATCTATCTTTCTCTCTCTCTCTCTCTCTCTCTCTTCTCGCTATCTCCTATTTCTCTCTATCTATCTCTTCTTCTCTCTATCTCTGTGTGTGTGTATGTGTGTGTGTGCATACATGTGTATTCCACACTGTACACATTTTACGTGCAAGCACTGCTATAAACAGCGGAAGTGAGCGAAAACTTTATAACATAATGCGCATGCGCGACAAAGAGTAAGGCTAATCTGTGCCAAGCGACTTACTGTAACTCCGTTACTATACCTTTTGATCAGACCTCGTACATATCCATCCATCCATCCATACTATGCCAGTGTGGAAAATATCAGCCGCATCATAAGCAGCTGCCCTAAAATGTCTACGAGATATTATTTGCCCCTGAGGCATGATGTAGTTGCAAACACTATTCACAATGCTATCCGTAAGAATGACTGCCCTGCCGTATACATCAAAGGCATGACTGAACAAGCAGGTATTCACACCTTTAAAAACAAGGAATACTGGTGGAACACCCCAATTAAAACATCAATTCGGTAGAGACATAACATACCTGATATTGTTCTGTGGGACAGGGAACAAAAGTCATGCACTGTTGTAGAGGTCAGCTACCCAGCAGATGTGAATTTACAATTAACAGTCCAGGAAAAAAGAGAACATTTATCGTGAATTAATGCGGAAGTTACATCCCTTCTACCCTGACTATGAATTCGCATTTGTAACTATGATTATAGGTACATCAGGTTATGTACCAACAAATTTGTACAAAAACCTAGAAATACTCAGTTTCACGGCAAAAAGAACAAAAGAAACTGACGAGGATTCTCCAAATCCATCTATTACTGGTACAGTGAAGATGTGTAAGAGATTCCAGAAATTCTCCATGTGACATTCTGATGTGAATAGATGCAAACACTTGGGTGTATGCATCCACAGTTAACCAACACACCAACTCAACCACATATTTTCACACACCCGGAACTCTCGTCACTCAAAAAAGTCTTGTAGCTTTGTTGAGCTCTCTCAAGAAGAACTTAAATTAAACTAAAAAAATCGTACATACATACATACATACATACATACATACATAAATACATACATACATACATACATACATACATACATACATAC
>JAOPUL010003388.1:127724238-127742476 GCA_027564515.1 Octopus rubescens
GGCATATATATATATATATATATATAGTTGTTGTTGTCCAATTGCTGCACTTAGTTCTGCTAGGGATAACTTAATGAATATGAGAGGCATCCATACCTTTTCTCAATGAGCCATTAAGGGAGCCTTAACCTAATTACTTAACCTGCTAAAAATAGTAGAATCTCCCTCCATTCATACCTTACCATCTTAAAAATAGGAAGGATACATTTTTATTAAAGTAGCTACAATACGCCTAAGAGAAAAAGACAGCTGGAATGCATTTAACTATAAGTCTGCTCAATAAAGGTTTACCTAGGGCTATATAATAATACAACCTTTTTCTCTGCATGATTAATTTACATTTAATGTCACTCACAATCACCAGCAAGTTGTTTTAATGAAAGTATTCTGTGTTAAATTGCAACATTCTCAGTTCTAAGTAATTCATAAGTTATTACTTATAGTTCAGTAAAAGAACAACAACAAAAAATTATATGAGATTTTCCTTCACCAAAGATTAATTTCCTATATCTTATTACGTTACAAGAATCCTTTTAAATCAGAACACACACACACACACACACACTACACTTATACTCGATACAAATATAAGTCATGTTATCTCTCATGTATGTATTTATGACTCAGTAATAGGAAGTGAGTGAATCCTACACCCAGTAAATCATAAAAGCAACAGGCAACAGCCTGGCTGAGCTTGTTTTCTAACTATATTTATATGCAAATTGAACTAGTATGGCATGCTACTAAATTATTCGTCAATTATATAGTGCAGCTATTGCTTAAAGAGGTGAGCTGTACCATTATATGATACCTATTTACAACTATATAGACTGGGCTATCTGACAGTTAAGTGCCTTAGTCATTGAGACAGTATAGCGATATAGACACTTTATTCAACTTATAAGTTGACACTATCTGTTCAGTTAGTTAGAGATCTCAGGTTCTTAAAATTAACACATAATTTGGTTCTCATGGTGTTAGATGTTAGTTTTAGATGTTAAGTAAAAATGTAAGGACAAAAATTTCAGTAGTTCTAATTACTTTTAAAATCAATATATAAAAATTAAATTTGCATAAAAATTTGTAATTTTCCAAAAAATATGATCACCACACGCAGACATCTGCGCAAATTTCTTAAACACAAAGTTAAAATCTTGGTTATTAATAAAAAAAATTCTGTGTGTTTTCCATCTGATGGTTACTATTCATACTATTCAATATTCCATTAAAATGTTTGCTAGTTGTATTCTATCCAGGTTCTAAAAAAAATGTCCTGTTAGATATGATTATTTTCCCATCAAATTCCATTTACTTTTGATGAGGTTTTCTGTTACTGATCATATTACAATAAAATGCTGTCATCAAATTCCACAGCAGAAATGCTTAAGAGCTGCAACTTACCACTAATGATGCAAAGCAGTTCATAAGAGATTGTTTAGAGAAATTTTATGTTAAGCAAAAATGTAATTCTTAAGCAAGGCAAATATCATATTTAAATATATTTTTAATGAAATATGAAAAAAAATAATATCTGAGATGTCTGATGGAAGAAAAAGACTGAAGCCTAGCATATAGGAAAGAAGAAAAACATGCCATTACACATGGGTTAATTGTAAGTTGTCAAGAGCAATCAAATTATCATCAGTTGCACTGACAATGAATGGGTGTTACCATGCTCATGTCGAAATAGGATTAATGCAAAATTACTGAATAGACTACCACTTTATGGAAACCATAGAAAAGAGAGGATATTGTGAATTTGGATGGAAGACTAACAAAAACCAAGTTAAAAAGCTATCATTTCATATTGCTTTAGATTTTACTTAGACAAAGAGCAATAAGATTGACAAATGTAAATAGGCAGGGAAGACTTAACTTGCAGAATTATGTTAATTTGAATATACTGGAAGTTGATGCTATGGAAATAGTATCTAGCAATCTATGTCAGCATCCAGAAACAAGATAAAAAAATATATAGAACAAAAGAGAAAATGTCCTAGTTATTGGCAGCATACCCATTTCATTTGAATCGCATATAAGTCTATTGATTTAGAACATGTAAAAACATTTTATCAGATTGTAAAGATCAGAAAACTTTCCTAATTAAAAAGAAAGATAAAAGGGATCATATGTGTAATATGAACTATAAATGACTGCTGTTTCTACATCAATAAGGATTGAAAAAGTAGAGCCCAACTACTTATGCTGATTTTGTCGAAAGGCAATGAAATCTTTGGAAATCAGTTTTAAAAAAATGCAGTTCAATGCTTGCAGTCATATATGAAAGGAAAATCAAAGAACCAGGTGTTAAAATATATCACCAATGAAAAACTGGATATGGCTGCAGCATCAGTAACAAACCACTATAAAGAAACAGCATTTGTTAAAATGTCACTTCTGAATCTTCAAACATTTAATAATACAGCTAATTAATGTGCTAATTTCATAATTAGACATGCTTACTATATAATCAGTTAATAATGAAAGAAAGTTAAATTTTCAGTGTGCATTTTCTTAGGCAATTATCTTGTTAGTGTTGCTGATCAGTCCTGAGTTAACCCTGAATATGCACACCTATTATCAAAAACATTCCAGTAGTGACCTCTCTGTCTTTTTATATGTCAAGGACTGTGTTATCTAGCATGCCCTACATTTTTAAAGATAGTAATGTGTAATTTGAGAGAGATTTGGCAACTATTATTTAGCAAGACAAAAGACCACAAAAAGGTTCCTTTATTGGTCTGATCTATCATAGTAAAACTACAAGGTAAATAAAATGAAGGTTTCAAAATAAAATTTATTAATTGAAAAAATTAGGATAGAGGGTTGTATATTTAAAATGTTTCCTTTGATGATGATAAACGTTGATTATATACTTATCAATTATTTAAATAAAATATCTATTTTAGATCTAAGTTGTATTAAAGAGAGGAAAAATGTAAGCATTTTAAACAGCCCTAGGGAAATCATATACTTATGAAGTGGTACTTTCATTGATGAGTAATAAGTCAAGAATTCATCACAGAAATATAGGGAGGAAAGTTTTGCAGGATCAAGTTTGATAAATTGATTGAAACCATTTTGTGTCAATCAGATTTCAGCAAACAGAGGAGATAATTTGGGCTTCCAACAGGAATTGTATGGAAGTCAGCTGTAATTTGCCTGATAAAAGAAGTTATCTCTACACCACTGTTTTTTCTATTTTTAATTTATTTTATAAAGGAAAATGTAGACAGCTGCAATATGGTATTAATTGATTATGAAAAAAAATGTCTATGTCAACATACAGCTAAACTCAGAAACATTATTTCTGTAAGATGAACTTGAAATGTTAAGTTAACATATCAGACAATTTTTTAAAGAAATCTTACTTTCATACTCACTGGATGACAAGCATAAGGATTCTAATTGTGAGAAACATTTCTCTCAAGATAAAATATATATGAATATAATGTTTATTAGAAGAGCCAAGAATATTTACTTAAAAACAATGATAAAATATACAGGTGAATTATGTATACTATTGTATTAAAATATAAATGGATTACTACTGTTTTTAGAACTTTAAACATTTCATTTTACATTATCAAACAGTATAAGAATATCATGATTCTTATGACATCTCTTTTGGGAAAAATGGATGTTATAAAAAAAGAAAAGATGAAATTTAGTCTAAATGCTTTCTATTATTTGAGCCGCATGACCTTTTAAGTTGGTTTAATAGCTTAGTCAGAAATGGAGAATTTCCAAAAGTAGTGAGAGGAAGGGAGGAAAATATCCTTAAACTAGACAAGAACCAAATGCTTACAACAGAATGAACTCTGCTAAAAATCCCCCAAGATGCCACACAGTGGTATTAAACCAGGTGACAGATTTAATCTACCATCCAAGATTTATCACAGAATAAATGCATTTTAGACCCAGGAAGATTTATAAATAGAAAACAATTGTTTTTATTGGGTACTTCAGTGACTGCTATGTGGAAAATTTGAGAGAAGGCTAATGAACAGAATTTTAGCATTAGGTGGATATAGAAGGAAGCAACAATCTTAAGATATTCTATGTTGTTTTAGATAATGAATTTTGTCTGAATTCAAAGCCTGGAGAATGTAAGAATTCAGTCAACTCTTGGTAGATAATGATATCAAGACATCGGTTATAGGATTTTAAGTAGCATTACAGAACTGCTGCACTACCTTTTACAAAGGTCATCAATGATCCGTACTATAATTATTTTGAGAGATAGAAAGAGGCAAATCAAATAAATATTGGTCTAAGATGTTAGCAACAAAAGATCTTTCAATTTTCACCCTTACTTGAACCATTTATTTCTTAGAAGAGAAAGCTAAGATCATATTATGTTAAGCCCTCTGAAATGACTGAGGTAGAATTTACAATTAGGAAGACAGCTTCGCTAACAAAATTATATACATCATCACATAACAAATTTCTTGGGACGGTTAAACACCCTTTCACATTTTTTAAGTACCATTTTTAGTTTAATATTTTTATGTAAGAATCTATGAGAGTTACCTCCTAATATGATGCTAAATGGCAGTAAAAATTATCTAAAGAGCTATTGATAAGAGAGAAATATATAAATGAAAAAGAAATCAAGAATATATGAAGCAAAATTCTGTGTCATTTGTTTCTAAATATATATATATATATAACATGAAACAATACCTTGTAGGTTAGTTTAATAAATACATAGCTTTATTTATACTTTCAGAACTGATAAAATATATGCAAAATTAATGAGTGAAATGGAAAAAAGAAAAGAAGAATCAATGAAACTTCATGTTAAACAACTTTGATAAAATATAGAAAGATATTGAAATAGTACAACATTGAAACTTTTAGCAATTTGTGCACAGATGAGACAACAATGAATGAATAGAAAAATATGTGCATATGTGATACATATAGGGGGTGGGGGTATATTTTAAAATCAGTTTGTAAACCTGCCTGTATTTATGAAAAATTAAACACTGGGCCAAAATGTCAAATTATACGTAACAACTGCAGTTAGAAGTGTGCAACTCAAACCTTATAACACCAGGCCATGTTTCAACAATACAGAATTATATAGGAATTATATAATTAGATTTAGGGAGGGTTTTCAGATTTTTTTTTTTTCAACTGTTGCTATAATTACTTTGTAATAAAAAATATATCCAACAATATTGTGAGTGAATTTTTTGAGGAAATTAATCGTCTCTATTATACTGGCCAGCTAGTAAGTAACTTAATACTTTCTTGAATAGTTTTGGCATTCAACACACAGAGGAATACTGGAGTAGAAGGAATAAACTGAATTATTTGGCTGGCTAAAAGACACATGGCAGTATATATATTGAATTATCAACTGAGTAGTTTTGGATTGATATAACATTGCCGTTCTGAATTATTATGCTTATTCTCATATAGACATTATAAACTAAATGTCTAGCACAGTTGAACAGTTTTTATGATAACATATCCTCTCTATTAACTTGTAAAACGAACCAAAAGAAGCTGAAAGGGGGGAGTAATTGTGTGTTTACTTTTAACCTTTAAACGATAATAAACTTCTAGTAAAACAGTTGATTGAACAAACTGCTTGATTATTTTACTATATGGAATGAATATAGTGAGAAAGGGAATAACTGAATAGATAAAGTTAAATTAATAACTCATGTGGAATATGTTGGAAAAAGTGAAATATAGTGAAAAGAAAGGAAAAATTGCATACATAATACAACTGAGAAAAGAGCAAAGCATGATATTTTAAAAATTAAAAAAAAGCTCAATAAATAACAAAAAGCATGGAAACAAATTAAAGTTGTTAAAAATATTAAGAAAATATAAGCACAATAAAGCAAAATAAAATAAAACTGGGTGAACTAAATCAACTAATAAGCAGGCAGACAGACAGACACATTACATAAACCATATCACCTCAACCATGGAATCATAACAATATTAATTTACAATAGTAAGTAGGTGTAAGTAGCAAATAGTAGGCGTGGACCAGACTGCACTACCTGAATGATATCGGTTGTCCTCTCGGGTGAGCCTTCGATGTGCTCTTCGCTGAGCGGCAGTCGAAGGACTTGGGGCGCTGGGACCTGCTGATGATGCTGAGTGGGAAAAGAATAAAAATAAACAAAAAAGTGAGGCCTGATAACATTTGGTCGTAAATTGGTGTTAGCCATGATGGCTATAAAAATAGAGGAAGAGAGAGAACGATGAAGGTAGGGATAAGAATACTAAGGCAGAGAAGAAAATGGAAGAGATAGGAAGAAGTTGTTCTTTAGTAAAACCTGACATTGCACCTACATAATGATTATTTATTTAAAATTAGATATTCCTAACAATTTCTATTAAATATATATTCCTGTAAAATATCAGTTCTACCAAAATTCTAAACCATCAGTCTAATGATTTTTAAGAGAATTCTTGGGTTATTGAATCAATCAAAACCTTTTAATTCTTTAATGCTACTGAGCTAATTTAACCCCTCCCTCAAACTCAACAAGAAAGAGCTAAAAATGCAAATAACCAAAAATATTCAATAAGAACAAAAATATGACTGCATGGCAAGATTTTAATGGTAGAAAATATGTAGGAAGAAGACCCTATAAAAAGAGGGAACCGAAATGAAAGGGAAAAAACTATTTGCTACGATGCAGTTAAGGAAACAGGGTTATTTATTTTTTGTCTGGTTTTAAAAAATGAAAGGTATATAAATAGGCAAAATATGAAATTATCTGACTTGAATATGATAACAGCTGACAATTACAGGTTACTTTACATCAGCTAAACATAAGCTATTATCCTTTTAATAACTGATAAATCATCAAGTAGCTTTTGAAATGAAGTGGGGGGAGGGGGTTCTACATTTAAAGCTTAACTATGAATAGACTTTAGAAATAGAGTATATTGTTCCCTTAATAATTTTACAGAGAATCTTTGCTGGCTTTGCATTTTGAAAGTAAATTCCAGTAGAAAATGCTAAGATATTGATAATTAATGAATAATTATTTATATCAGAATGATGTGACTAGCAATTTTAGATAATTAACAGTCACTGGAACTGCTAAATAATTAAGCAGTATATTTGCAAACCAAAGTTGGTTAAGAATATAAAGATTATGAAATAGATAATAGTAAATTTTGCTGAGAATGAGTGGAAAGAAAATTTAGAGAAAGAATATAGAATAGGTGGAATAAATAATGTAGAATGTTGTTGGAGATTATTAAATGATATGAAAAGAAGACTTTATGTTTTAACCCAAATGAAATTCCTCTTATTTCAGCATTTAAAATACAGGAATGAATAATGGTTTGCTATATTGTGAGAATGTTAAGTAATCACACAAAGCACAAATATAGCATGGGTAAGTGGACTTTTAACATAGCAATCTCTGGTGGGGAGAGCAAAGTTTTGACAACCAAAAAATGCAGAAGATGATTTATCATGCATCTTGGGAATAACAGCATACAAGGATGGGGGAACTGAGTTTAATAAATTATAAATAAAAATCTAGCAGTTTTCAGTGATGCTATTAAAAAAATCAGAAAGATGTCCAACATCTCTATAGAATAAATACTTTGCTTCTGCTTGTACAAATATCAATGAATGAGCTGTTAGTGATTTCATAAACTACAAGAAGAAATCATCAGATTCCAAACCTGATGTATGTATGTGTACAATCACAAATCATTACAAAACAAGTTATCTTTAATTAGAATACTGTGAAAGCTACAAAATTCTATTCATTCTAATTGATGAATTTTAATTAATTTACTCAAATTACTTAATTGTATGTATATCCATTTGAAATAACTTTAATGATTTTTACATAGGCTTGTTAATTAGTTTAAATGTGGCTAAATTTATTAATAATTACATTTACATTCACTAGAATTTTACATTTATATTAACTAGTTTTCTTTTAAAACTTGCTCTTATTATAGAATGCTATTAGTTTAATTCATGAAGAAAATTTTATGGGATTGCAGAAGAAATAGATTTGGTACAACATTAGTCCAACATAAAATTGTCATATTAGATGTTGATATACTCCACGAACATTGCAAACACTTTCAGTAATAACAATAAACACAATTTAAAAGGTTAACAGTTAATAAAATATGTAAATGTTGATTTTAAAATATAAAAACAATCTGAAGATTTGTGAGGAAACAAAAATCGTGATGAAAACAAACAAGAATAATTTTGTGAAATATCATTAGAAAGAAAAAGAATTATCAATTGAAATATTGAATGGTTTTCAAATAACAATGCAAACAATAAACAAAAGAAACAGGTTATGTTTGTCTTTTCTTTTTTTATATATAAAATTAGCTGTTAGTCAAAATCCCAAAACACAATGAGAGAGAGAGAGGGGGTGCATGTGTAATTGATTTGAAGTTTAAAACAATATATTCTTCTATGAAAGGAAACTACAAGGAACTAATAGGACTTTTCAGATAATTCATTTCATCAATTGTTGGTGTTGTTTAGTCCCAAGTCATCTCTGTTCAAAAGCATTCCAGCCACAACCATCCCATCTTTTTAGGAATAGGTAGGACTGCATTATCCAGTATGCCTTTTCCTTTCCCAAGATAGCAGGGTGGGATTTGAGGTAAAGTTGGTTAATATTTCTAGTACATCAATTTTATTATTATTATGTCTTTTTCTTCTTCCTTCAATTTTGCTTTCGTTTCTTGCCAAGTGTCTTCCTAGGGCAGAGAAATTCACTGTATACATTGATAAGCCACTAAAATAAACACACCAGATTGATCAAAATGTTGTCCTAAAGACCTTTGGATGACAGCATTTGGAAAATGTTCACAGCAATAAGTATATATCTTAAGACTAAAGAAATAAAAATTATACTTCACTTTTGTGGAGGGTTCATACATCCTGATGTTTATAAAAATTTATATTACCATTATGTATAGGAAAAAAAAAAGATTATGCAAATTGCATTTTTAAGTTAGAGTGTGCAAAAAATGCATGAGTAAATTTAAAACCACAAAAAATAGAGAAGCATGATGTGTAGAAATTAATTTGTTTTTCAAATTATATTACAAATTATGGTATATCTTAAGCAAATAAATTATATTAACTATATAAGGATAGAATTTTAGTAAAACATGATTTGGCTTTAACCTTTTTGTTACCATATTGTTGAAATATGCGGCCTTTGTTTCAATTAATTTTGAAAATAATGAAAAATTTAGTTAAATAACTTTGTCATTAAACTAGCATTTCAAACATAAATTAATATGAAATTTTGATTGAAGGTTTCAATTCATAGCACCTTAAAACATGAAATTTGCATCAGATAATTTGGTATCAAAAGGGTTTTAAAAAGCAACAGTTGTTTGCTTAAGCAGCTGACTTGAGGGTTTTGTTTTTTTAAGACTCTTAAAATTTGAATTTCAGAGTGGTTTCCAGAATGTTTGATTGAGAAAAAGAAGAATTCAAGTTAACCACAGAAACAAATGAAATTCAGATCTACAGAATTTGTTCATTTTAAGAAATATTATATTACTATGATAAAACAGATATTTACTGACATGCCAACCAAGCAACTGCTATATGTCTTTGACAGTTTTTGATTGTTTAAGAATTAGAACATTGAAAGTTTGCATTAGAAATTAAAGTTTTAAATTCAAAGCCTCCTAAAGATATGCATATGTGTAGACATATGGCACTTGAAAATAACAGTAAAACATACATACTAAAATTCAGAAAATATGTTTCAGCAATCAGTACTTTACAAAAAACATCACTAAAAGTATGAAAAATTCTAAGTAGTCTATGTTTACATTTGTTTAGAAATGTGATTTCATATCTGTTTTCCTTTTACACAAAAAAAAAGATATGAAAAGTAGTTCATAGAATTTAATTTAATTTTCTTTTTTTTTTAATTGCTGTATACAATTTACATTTAGTAACAAATGCTGAAATTATTTTAAAGTGTAGAGCTAAAATTACAAAAAAAAAAAAATTAACATTTTAAATATAAAAATTATTCTATGTACCTTGTTTCATTGTCTTAATTACGAAACAAATAATTACAACAGTCACTTGCAGTAAAAACAAAAAAAATATTGTGTTGTCTTGGACGATCCATATAAGGTGATGATAACAAATATACCATCTATATTGCCCTGCCAACATTAGTTTTAGAAAGACAGAATTATTCCTTTATGTACTGATGTATCTACTCAGGCACTGAAATCATTTAGAACATTCTCTTTATATTCTGAGGTCAACTTTGCCTTTCAGGGGTCATTTAAATAAGTACCAGTCAAATACTAAGATAACAGCTACTCTCTCCCCATCCAAAAATGTGTGAAAATTGAAGTTAGAAATCACTCTTTTTATAAACTAGAATCATAATAGACAAGAGAAAAAGAAGGGCATGCATACACACACATACACTAGCAATAAGGAAACTTGCATACATATAATTCATATACATATGCATACAGTTTCATATACTGACATACACACATTTTTATTATAAAAAGATTAAACAACCTTTACTTCAGTTCAAGAGAATGTGATAGAAAATGCATTAACCATGTTAAAATGTTTTCTAAACTATGTATTTATAGCAAGCTATTCTTCAATAACTATCACTGTTATATGAGCCATATATTGCTGCTCTCACACTTAACAAAAATGATATGCACAACACTTTTTGTTTCATTAAATAGTCCAAATAAAACCTCCATTAAGCAATTCTCAACATAAAAATTGAGTCTTCAATATGTTACAAGTCTTTCAAGCAAGGCACTGAAACTTTCTAGCTACCAGTGACATAGTGTAAAGTGTGCAGACCACACTAGGCAGCCACTTAACCCTTTAGCATTTAAACCACCCATATCCGGCCAAATTATTCTATCTGTTTTATATTCAAACTGGCCAGATCTGGCCTCTTATATCAACCCTACAATATCATTAAAAAATTAAGTTACCTCATCAAAATCTCATAGCTACAAGATAATGCATCATTAATTCAAAATAATGTGAATACTAAAGGGTTAAAGTAGATATAGAGCTTTGATACTTTGACTCTTAACCAAATAGAACATCCAGTACAGCTAGAAAGAGAGACAGAGAATGGGTGGCATCAGCACTTGGCAGGTGAAAAGAAAGGTTGACCATGGTGAGATTTTACCTTGGAGTACAGGGAAGTGAAGCAAACATTGCAACACATTCTATCTGACAGGCTAACAATACTGCTAATTCTCTGCTTTATAATCATTCATTTCTTTTTATGTCTGTTTTTCTATGCTAGTAGTGGTTAGAGGAATATTTATTATCGAGCTATTGTTTTACAACCAGATACCCCCTCCTGTTGTTAAGCTTTATTGTTCAAGTAAGGAATCCCATGTTTCACATGTCTTTGAAAGCACAGAACCAATAAACAATTATTGATGGAGAAATGACTGAGCTTTGTAGCTCAGTGCTATTTCTTGCAAAGTGTACAGAATGTAAACACTCACATATACACACATGTATGTATGCACGTGCATCCTATACATGTATATACAATTCAGTTTCTGTCTACCAAGTTCACTCACAAAATATTGGTTGACCCAGGTCTATGATAGAAGATACTTGTTCAAGGTGATATGAGATGGGACTGAACCTGAAACCACATGGTTGAGAATCAAATTCCTTAACTGCACAGCTATGTCTGCTCTTTGCCATGCAGTGGACTGAACCTTAAGCCAAGTGGTTAAGAAACAAACTTCTATACATTTTATATATAAATCAATAAATTTTATCAAATAAAACAAAAGTTATGAAACCTTTCCTTTGCAAAAGTCAAACATCTCCCTGACAATTATTATTGTCACTATCATCATCATCATCATCATCATCATCATCATCATCATCATAGAGCAGAAATGGTGGAGTGTTGGAATATTAATGTTTTGCAACAATTAATTTGATCTCTACATTTTGAGTTCAGATATTGTCAAGCTTGACTTTAATTTTTATTCTTCTGGATGTCCTGCAGAAGGAATACATACTGGGGTGAATTCATTTGACCTTATATCACTTCAAGAAATCTTCATTAGCAGTCAATCCCTTATCTAATAACCACTTAGAGAGAGAGGCAGTTGAAGGTAGAAAAAGAGTTCTTTCCAGTAAATCTACTGAAAGGTAAGTGAGAGTGGTGATTATGGTCCAGACAGTTGCTCTTGGTAGTCAATGTATTCTGGGATCTGTGTGGTTCCTTGAGTAGTCCTAGATGACTGTTCCATTATTGGGATCTTTCATTTGAAATCTTTTGTATACTGTTGTTTTTGATGCCTGTTTCTTTTTTCATAATCAAAATGGTTGTGTGGTTAAGAAGCTTACTTTTAACGATGTGCATTCTTGGGTTCAGTCTCACTGTGTGGTACCTTGGTCAAGTGTCTTCTACTATGGCCTTGGGCCAACAAAAGCTTTGTGAGTGGATGTGGTAGACAGAAATTGAAAGAAGCTTGTCATATACATATATATGTATATGTAAGTGTGTGTATTGTTTGTGTGTACCCTTGTCTAGACATCATGTGATGATTGCAAATGAGTATCATTGTCATACAAGCAAGGTTGTTTGTTTCCAGTCTACTGTGAAAAATATATCTAGCTATGGGAAAATATTACCTCACTTGGAAACAGGTGAGGGTTGGTGACACGAAGGACATTCAGCTGTAGAAAATTTACCTCAAAAAATTCCACCTGCCCATGCAAGCATAGAAAAGCAGACATTAAATGATGAGGAATTCTACATAAACCTCTCACCATTTCTGCAAATTATAATTTCTTGTAATTTCTTCTCATATGTTGCGCTTGAGGCAAAGAAATTATTAACATAAAAAGAAAATAGAAACCGTTATTATTGTTGTTGATGTTACAATTCTTGTTGTCCAAATCCTACTGAAACTAACTTTGCGTTTCATCCTTCTGAGATCAATGAATGTACCTATCAAGCACTGGAGGAACTGAAGATGACTTCAAAATGTTTGGTCTGGTGCCAATGTTTGAAACCATTATTATTATCATTATGATTTGAATAAAAATGTGGTTATCGATCATATTGTTTGTTTTATGTTGTTTGGTAACGTTTCAGACAGATGTTGTTTGAACTTCTCAGTGAGGCCACCTCTCACAAGTATTTTCTGAGTTGATGTGTTAGGATTTGTGTTAATGTTGTTATCGTTGTTTAACCTGGGGTCAACTCTGATCAAGCAGACCTATGATGAAAGGTATTCTAGTCGAGACCAGCCTGTATTTTTAGGGATATTTATGACTACATTATCTAATGTTTCCTTTCTTTATTTAAGATTGTAGAATAGGTGTGATTTGAGGGAGATTTGGTCACTATTTCTATTTCTAGCAGGTTATGTGACTACATAGATACTCCCTCACTGGCTCATTAGTGATAAGGTAGATCTTTTAGCACAGTTCATGACAACATGTACTGCATGTGTGATCGTATTTTGCATATTACCTCTAATTCAGCCAAGTCATTTTTCCCTTGTATTTTAGACAGTAATGGCAAAAGATGATTGCCTTCTAATGATTTTTCTAAATATTTTAATGATGTAGTTTATTTGAAGGTGTCTAAACTAATGGCTTCAATGAAAAACAAAAAACAAAACAAAACAAAAATGCTAATATCTATAAAAACTAGTAAAGTGTCTACATCAGCTAAAAGCAGCCAATAAAACTTGCAAAATAACTTTGTGTAGCAGAGGAAAGGGTGGGTGGATGGGTTTAAATTCTTCAGTAAAAGCCACCTGCCCAAAACATTTACTTCTTATGGTATACGCACAGTCTATTTTACAGATTTTAATGGCCTCACTTAGTAGGTTCTAAGTTAAATTAGTACTTACTATCATCCCACTTCTGTGCTAATTGCTCACTAATTCAAGTTAATTTGTTTTTCCATCAATTGTTCTTTTGTCATCAGTGGCATTGTTGTCATCAACATCAGCATTAGTGCCATTCTCATCACCAGCATTGTTGGTGTTGATGTCATTATTATTATTATCATCATTTAACGTCTGTTTTTCCATGCATAGAGCGACGTTCCCATGCCGGGAATCGAACCCGGGCCGCCTTAGTGAAAGCCAGGAATCCTAACCACTAGACCACATTGTTATCATCATTAATTTTCCATCCATTTTTCCATTCTTGTATGGACTGGATGGACCCCTTCCACAATAATGTGCTACCATTTGTTGCATTCCTTTATCATTTTCTTTGTGAGGTTCAACATCCTGAGATTAGCTTTCACTACTTCTGCCCTATATCCTCTTTGATTTTCCACCCTTAGAGTTTCCTTCCCCTTGCATCTCCTGGTACTTCTTTTCCCGTCTGCCATTCTCCATACACATCACATGTCCTTACAAACACAGCTGTCTCTCTTGCACATTACATCCAATTCCTCTTACCCCAACTTTATCTCTCAGCTCATCCTCATCTTGCACACTAAAATTACACATCCAGGTGAATATGTTTTCTTCATTTCTCTTCAGTTTGTGCACATCCTTTGCATTCAGTGTCTATATTTCACTACCATTCAGCTTTTCACGTCGTATACAAGCAACATACAAGCTGTTCTTCACACAAAGAGAGAATATGCTTGCTGCTAGTACAGGTACTAGGTTCTTGAACTTTCTCCATCCTGTTCTCATTCTGGCTGCTATTTATTTATAATTAAAAACACAATTTAAATGTGAGATTCATTTCTCTTGACTATGGAAAATCTAGAGGAATATAAACTTTTAGTTCTGTAACAGTAAAATAAATTTGTTTCTTGTTTAACATTCTCAAAAACATTGTGCACAAGATTTCAGAAGTAGTCTCCATCAACTAATTGTTGTTTTAAAGAGAGTTCAGCATTTAATGGAATTTTATATAATCATATATTCATGATATTTGTATATTAAAGAGAGGTTAAGTAGGTCATTTTTGAAAGGGAGAAAAAAATGAAAAAAAAAAACAAAAAACAAAACAAAAAAAACCAACCACACAAAAAAACAGGCAGTGTTTGTGCTTTCAGACTTTGGAATATTTGTATTCCTATTCTATCTTCTGACATGGTGTCAATTGTAGCTTTTGGAGTATATTCCAGGTGTTGAAGGTTGAGAGCAGGGAGCCTTTTCCAGTAAATGGACCCCAGTTTCAGACATTGATATATAATATAGGCAAACATGAAGATGTTGGTCCTTGTATATTATCTGCCATATAATGATAGCATATTTTGGAGGATTTTAAATGGGCATTTTGTAGAGTATAGCTGTAGCAACAAGTGTCTGGAAAGTAGGTTGCTAATGGCAAGTGTTCCAATCGCCATGATCATGATAGCTATTTTTAATGACTTAGCTCAGGATACTGCAGGATTCATATAGCATAGACAGGTAGACTCCATGTGGATTGACTTGTGTGTTTTGTATGTAGCAGTTGTTTTCTCTTCTGTGTACAGTTTGCTTGCTTTTTACATAGTGTTCCAAACTACTGTACAGTCCTACTATCAATTATAGATTTGAAGTTTTCAGCTCATAACAGTTTGATGTTTATGATGTTATCTAGAAATTCAAGAACTTTTTTTTCATAGCTAGTTTGCAATTCACAGAATACAATTGAAAGTTTGATGGACTGGTTCACTTTTACCTGATACCATAGATTCGTGCTTGGCTCAAATGTCACTCTCCAATCAAATCCTGTCCAAATCAGCTTTGCTTATATCCTTCAACAATCATTAAATATGTTCTCTTAATACATTGATATTAAACACCATATGAATATCTTATCCTAAAACCGAAGCCTTTTGTCTTCTTTGTACAAGAAAGCTCTTGACCAACTTCTGAATTTTTCTTTGTAATCACTGAAAGCAAAAGCTTTGCTAAATCACTTATGGGAATTGGATCAAATGCTTTGGTATAGTCAATATATATCATATAATCTTATTGAATTGTTGAAACATTTCAGACTAACACTATCTTAAAGGTAAGGAGGTGTTTCATGCAATCTGATTATTGGACAATATCATTCTCTTCCTTTGCAAACCAGTTGTTACTCATCATGTGGATAACAGAAATTCATCTTTGATGTTTGGTTCTAATACTTTGCACTAGACAATATTTTGAACAATATTTTTGGCGTTTCTTGTACAATTCAATAAAAAATTATTCTAAGTTGAGTACTTTTCTTTAATGGCTTATTGCAAAGATAGTAAGAAAGTGAACAACAGATAATTTACACAGTAAGACATAATAAAATAAAGTAGAGAATTAAAAAGAAGCACCGACAATTTCCAAAACTGAAAATTAGATTTAATTAGCTTACTTGATAATGACCCAATATTTCCATTAAACATATTGAGTTGCTATGGAGAATATTATTCTCTATAATTTCTATTTATTTCTTCAAGTTCTTCAAACAGGTAGCATCAATCTTGTAAGAAGTTCATGAATATATATAATATCAATTTTCGAACTAATGTCCAAGTTTGCATGTTGTACAGTAGGAAAGGTAAACAGATTTATATTTTAATTGAAATAGGAAGGAAAGAGGAAGGAACTCCTGATAGCTTAACTTATTTCATCTTATAAGAAATATCAAAGATAAAAGTAATGAAGAACAAGTAAAATCTAAAAGAAAAACATACTTCACCACAACCCCCTCCACCAAATACAAAGGAAATGAACAAACAAAACAACACATTAATATATAATACACACTAATATTGACTCAGAAAGTAAAAGAAAAGACGTCTCTTGAATGAAATGTCAATCTGTCAGATTAGTTATAAATATATTTCCTTATCAGGTAATTTTCCAGTTGAGGAAGTTTATGAAAATATTGCTTCTTCGACAGAGTTAGGAAGGCTAGATAAAAGGAAGATAGATATATTTAGAGATAAAGACAGAGAGACACACAGATGTATTGATAGTGACATAACCAGTAACCAGGCTACAACAGTCAAGTATATCCAAGTAGAATTATTTCTACATTTTCTGCCGCCTGTAAAAATTTTGACTGCTACTCATAACTGCTACTTGATTCAGTATTTAACTGACTGGTTGACACTTGTTTGCAAAGATGCATACCTCTAACCAAAAGTGTTTTAAAAAGAAAAAAAAAAAAATGTTTAATGAAAAAACAGTTAAAAGATATCAAAATATCAAACAGAAAGCTAAACAAAAATAAAAATAATAGGAACAACACTAAAACAAAAACATCAAAAAAACCCCACCAAAACAACAACAAAAAACAAAGAAACTGAAAAGTGACAACAACATTTCCAGCAGCGATAAGATGATCCATCAAGTGCCATATTGGAAAGATCTTGATGTAGAATCTATTCAAGCTCTAAATGTTTATATTTTAATGCTAAATTTATTAATTAAGATTGTTTCTATAATTATTTATTATTTGCTAACGAAACTGTATGACTTTTACTTTTTTTCCTTCTTTTGTTATCGAGAAGTTGAGGCCTTAAAAGTCTATCAAGAAATATCGAAATGTCTTGTTTTTCCTTTAATAATGAAGAGCTATTTAAACCACAATATTTACTTCCAAGTATACTTCATTTGCTGAGACAGAACATATAAAACTATCAAAGAATGCTCAAATAATAACAAAGGCCCTTTCAGGCATACCGTATTTATATATTGCGAGTCATGTGTTGGTTAGGTCAGGTCAGTTTCTATCTGTTGCTGGTAACATGTAACCCTGTACAACCTATTTCATGGCTGGGTCGTTGGCAACTAAACTATCAACACCAGATTTTTAGTGAGTGAGGAGGGCGTGTAGGATCTAGCAGGATTTAAGATAAAATCTGTCAGAGGGCAGAAGAGCATCTCAGAGAAATCAACAGCCAACCATAACTGAAGAGGAGACCAGCAACACCAGGTTATTTGCTGATTGAAACACAGTGTGATGATGCAGCAAAGTCTGTTATATCTCTAGCTGTATATCTTCAGCCATCATAGACTATATATTTGATTAACTGAGAGTGATGGATTTTCAGAACTAGTTTAAAAGGTAAAAGGAAAACTGTATACAGCCTGTGTTAGGAGTGTCATGTTGTATGGTAGTGAGACTTGGCCACTTACGGAGGAGGACATTAGTAGAATTTCTAGAACATATATGCAGATGATGAGGTGGATGTGTAAGGTAAGTTTCAGGGATAGGAAGTCATCAGAAGAGTTGAGGAATAGGTTA
>JAOPUL010003388.1:127749416-127762528 GCA_027564515.1 Octopus rubescens
TTAGCATGGAAAATCTTGTCTGTGTGTTATTTGTGTTAATATTACGGTTTGTATACTTAAAGTATTTAATTGTGTGTGATCTAATGGGGGTCTTCTTTGCTTTTACGTCGAGAGATTAAATCCGTTCACAGTGTACATGCATATCTAAAAACAGGTGACGGAGAGTTTCTAGCAATACCGGTGCCCTTGTGACACCCTCAAACTACAATTTGCATGGTAATTTTATATATATATATATATATATATTAGTTTCAAACCAGGAGTATGTAAACAAGAGTTTACATATTTTTTTGACTTATTGAAGGGAATAGATATGATACAAAGAATTAAGTTCTCCAATACAGTTAAGCTGTCAAACAGCAATGAAAGCGAGTGAAACTCTAGGAAGACGGTAAAAATGCCAACCAACCCCCACTGGAATCAAACCAGCATTTTTCACGGACAGATGGACATATAGACCGGGGAGAAATGGACTTAAGGACCGGGGCCAAACAGACATAAAGACCGGTTACAGACGGACATAAAGACCAGGGATCTGGACATATAACCTGGAGACAGACAGACAGGCATATAGACTAGGGACAACCGGGAATTACAACTAAGTGGCATGCTACCTGCACCTCCACAGAGGATGAGGGAACAGTATGCAGATATGTGTGTGTGTATATGCACACACATATACGTACACGTATATACACACATACACATATATACATATATATATATGTGTGTGATACATATATATATATGTGTGTGTGTGTATATAAGCACACATAAATGCATACATACATACACACAAGTATATAAATGCATACACATACACACACACACATATACACACACACACACACATATATATATATAAAGAAAAGATTTTTATCTGTAACCATCTTGCAAAATACAAACCAGTCAAGTATAACAGACTTATGGTTTGTTTTTCCTTGCCTCAGTTTTAGCTTTTACTCACACACACCATCTGTAGCCAGAATGGAAATGTATATATAAGTGCTGATGATGTTCATTCTTTGTTTTACATAAGATTTAATTCAAACAGTGCATGCATGTGCATTTATGCATGTTTAAGTCAGTCGTCTGATATTATTCTTGCGAAAGAATAACTGTCTACAACTACAAATATACTACATATCTAAAAAGTCATATCTAACAATTGTTATTGATTATAGTCACAACATTTCCAATGATGTTGAAGAAATTGAAATCATTTTATCTGCATAATATATCATCTAAATTCAATAACCAGCATATATCTAAATTTGAATATATTCTAAACAAATGACATTATAGCAAGTTTAAAATAAATCCTGATAGTGACTTGTTCAAGAATAACTTATCCAAAAATAAATATTTCCTCAGCTGTGTGAAACTCATGGTACAATTAAAGTAGTTGTGGTATTGTTCAATACCCACTATAAAGACTAATTACACAATCTAAACACAAAATTGATAACACTGAAGTGCAGTTAAATATTTTAAAATTAATTCAGTAAAAGGATTTTTTTTATATACAGAAATTTTAATTCTAAGTCCAAAACAAACTTTTTCAATTTCTTTTTAATAGGCCCAAAGCTTGTTTCTATATAGAGATATAGTCTCCTGAATGGAACCCAACATATTTATCAGTACTTAATTTTATTTATGAAACCAGAAAAATGAGGGGTAAAGAAAACCTCAATTACATTTGAACTTGAGAACCGAAAAGAAACTAAATATGGTGAAGCATTCCATCTCGTTTTCTATTATTTTGGCTGTTTTCTGTTAAGATTTTCTTCTATATAATGCATAAAAGTAGCCAATTAACATTAATCTAATTATATAACTGGTATCCCTCAAACTTGGGATGGATGAAAGACAAAGTTGACTTTGCTCTTTGAACTATAAAACAGTACAGGTAAGCATAAACATAAAATTATGTTTTCAACTACATCATTTCATCTCAAACATTAATTTCTAAAGTGATTTGATTATTGCAGAGAAATCTAAACATTTCTGAAACTTGTAATATGCTTCACAAAACTGTAATTTGAACAGAGGAGTTTAGATTCAATGTCATCCATATCTATAGTTTAAGTAAATAAAAAATCAGATGCATAGAAATGTTGTAAAACTTAATACAATTACTAGAATAATGTTGTTCAAGATCCATGCATCATGCTGTATTTTTTTTAATCGCACTCAGGAATATATATACCTGAATTTTTTTTTAATCGCACTCAGGAATATATATACTCACTAAACATAAAATTCACTGAAAAATTACCTTTAACCCTCTAAGCTTATTTAAATGGAAAACAAGGGTGTGAAGGAAAAAAAAAAAGCTAATGAGATCGCATGTTTTTACATTCACACATGCACATAAGTATACACGCTCACATATATTTCAAAACAAAAAACAAAATAAACTGAAAAACCTTGTAAAACTAGCTAGCAAGTCACATAACATCAAAGTTTGGGGACAGAGGAGAATAGTTACATTGAGAAATAGGGAAATCCCTAGAGTTGATTGCTGAGGTTAAGCTTCTAAATGTTGAAAAACACCAAGTGGTATGAAGTGACATTTAAATAACTGACAGCTTAACAAGCCTGTTCATTTGTTGCTCTGTACTTCTGCAGGGCATGTTATGAATGACTCAGTTCCGTGCCAAAAACAAGCTTAACCGAAAAAAATTAAAACAAAATACAATTTGATGATAGGTCACCTTATTCTCTCAACTTAATCTGTTTAGGAACAACCAACAAAGCCTTAAAAAGAGAGATCGACATCATATGATGTACAAATACTACTACTATTAGATTTGATATGTTTATATATTTTGGACTCGTGTCAAATGAGAATAAAAATAAAATGAGTAAGTAGTTAATCTTTTAAAATAATATTAACAATAATAATTTAGTAAACTTACTAATGCAATTAAGACTTGAAAGAGCCTTGGACTTGTAAATTGTACCGTTAGCTTACATTGCTGAGAAGCTGAAAAACAAAACTTTTCTTCGAATGTTATTTTGCAGTAGCTGACAAATTAATCAAGTAACTGATCAGCGGCAAGTGGTAAAACAGGAAGTATGACTATGTTAAAGGATTGGTGTAAAGAATTTACACAATCCAAGATAAAAATTAATGATAAATATACAGCTTAAGTTGATGGCTCTCTACTACTGCATAGTTATATACAACTCAGATTTCCTTAATCTTAAAAAAGAATTATATTATGTATCTTATTTGCTTAATGAAGTTTATTAATTTTTCTCAATTTCTTCAACAAATTTTAAAGAAAACTGTCAAAATACAAGAAAATATTGAAATCAAGTGGGGGAGGGTCTCTATTCCAGTTTTTCCTTTAATGAATCCTTATCTAGTCTCCCCACCCCCACCCCCATTTTACATATGGTGAATCTTACAATCTTAAATAAAATGAAATTTATTTAAAATTTTTATTTTACAAATATACACCCTGCCTCAAAGGATCTTTGTCTTACAAGTTACTTGGTGACCTTGCTGGTGCTAGTGCCACGTAAAAAGCACCCAGTCCACTCTGAAAAGTAGGTGGAATTTGGAAGAGCATCCAGCCACAAAAACAATGCCACAGCAGACCTCGCTGGTGTTGGTGCCACCTAAAAGGGACCCAGTTCACTCTGTAAAGTGGTTGGCACTAAGAAGAGCATCCAGCCATAAAAAAACATGACCTCAGTGGTGTTGGTGCCATGTAAAAAGCACCCAGCCCACTCTCTGTAAAGTGGTTGGTGTTAGGAAGAGCATCCAGCTATAAAAACCATGCCAAAACAGAGTGGAGCTTGGTGCAGTCCTCTGGCTTTCCAGCTCCTGTCAACCAGTCTAACCCATGCAAGCATGGAAGACAGGTGTTAAACGATGATGATTATGATGATGATGAGGATGATAACAAAACAACTTCTCATTATTAACTACCAGCACTCATAAGGACAATAATTATGTAAATAATAAAAAGAAACCCAGACCATTTTAATTTATATTTTATTATTATTTAGTTTATATTTTATTATTTAATAATGATTTCATATTTTAGCAGAAGTCCACACATGTTGGAGTAAGGAGTATGAACAGTTATTAATGACCCCTGCACTTGTCTGTACTTATTGACCGTGAGAAGATAAATGGCAAAGCTGACCCTCAAAGGATTTGGATTTGAACTCAGAACATAAGGCAATACATTTAAATATTGTAATATATCTTATCCATTGTTCAACTAATTGTGGTACAAGACCACATTCATTGGACAGCTTCAGTACACATCAGATGCTGATTTTATTGTTCTTTGAAGGATGAAAAGTAAAGTCAAACTCAAATTTAAACTTAGAATGCAGAAGGATGGAAATAAATGCAGTAACACATGTACAACATTTTGGGGAACCAGTGAAATAACTGACTGACATTAGGAAAAAGAAAAAAAAAAGGGGGCAAATTTAAACCTTTGAAATATTTTTACTAGTCAGTTGGGTCTTCAGGATAAGGTTATTAATCTAACTTGTACCTTGTAAATGACAGGCTCTTGTATAAAGAAAATCAAACAGCCTCCTCCTACAAATAGAGTATCAGACATGACAACTTTTCCCCCATCACTGCTTTGCCAAACATATATGGACCAAAATACAACAAAATTAAACAAACCTAAATATAGGAAAGTAAAAAAAAACCCAACAAACAATATTATTGGTTCATTTTCTACCAGACAGAAATTTGTCAAAATATATTCAACTGATGCAGTCATTACCTTTTCAGTTACAGATTTCCAGAAGATATTAGAAGCATAATTAATAAGATCAAGATTGATAAGCAGTTAAAAACCTTTCAATCTCTTACTTTGAAGTTAAGCTTTAAAAAAAAAGTAGCAGCGTGACCCATATTTACATATCTTCTGTTAAAAGCTTCAAGAATGAATTAAAAGAAAAAGAAAAAAAATAATAATTGAAATTATTAATTAAAAGAATAAGATTAATAAATCAAAGTCAAAAGAAGAAAAAAATATAAATTATTAAAAAAATTTATCTAATCATGAAATAAATATTAACAGATTTTCCTATGATTCCATATAGCTGTAAGATTTAAAAGACAAAATAGTAAAAGAGAAATGAAAAAAAATAATTAGAAAATATAATTTGTTTTAATTGAGAAGTTAAAAAGAAGGTCATATTAGAAGGGAACCATGAAAAACCTCATGAAAATTAAATGTTATTCCAAAAGTGAACATATAGTCACATCAGGATTGTATGAAATGAATTGTTAGTTTATAAGAGGGAAAACAACATTGTACTGTAAGGATTAGTAAACCACCTGCAGGAAGTATACAAAATAATCCATATAAGCAGTGCTTGTAGCATAGCAAACATAAAAACTTTTCAGCATGTTAGTAGTATTAGTAATGTAACTTAAAGAGGGAAATGTGTAGGAAATTAAAATAAGTCATTATAAGGGAATTTTAATGGTAACTTAATTCTCTGGTTAATAACATAACTTCAGTGAAGGGAACATTAGACTAAAAAAGATTGAGTTTTAAAGCATAAGAAGGAAAGAGAAACTTTCCTTAGAGATTGGTTACAAACAGTTGACTGAGATGTTAGAAATATGACAAATCTGTAACTAAATCCACATTAAAATTATAAACAAATAATTAAAGCTTTAGGAGTACATCTGAAATTGTTCTATTCTCCATGTTTCTCACATGATGGCATAAAGACAGGTTATCAATTACTATGAGCTGTCTTTTCACTATGTGATGAGCCCTTCAACCTTGCCTATTTCATTTACTACACTGCAAAGCATAAAAGGAAAAAAGAGAGAGAGAGTGACAAAGTAGAGTGCTGATTAAATTGGAAATTAAGTAGTAGTTTTATAGGTAATGATATTTTCTAACAGGCTGCAAATTTGGGGAGAAGGATTTTTGATCTGTTATATTGGACCAGTGCTTGAATGGTAAATATTTTGATTCTCCCTGACCTCTGCTGGATTTCAACTTAAAATATAAAGAGACATAACTAAATAAGTTCAATGTTATGAGGTCCTTTCATATCAGTAACAACCAAAATAGGTCAGTGTAATTTCAACTCAATAATTTAGCTTGATATAATAATTATGAAATATTTAAAAGAATTTAAAATATGCACTCCCATTGTTCTTACACTATATGAAAGAGAGCAATGCAGTTGAAAAGCTGTATTGAGCTAAAGTAGATGTTTTACATTTTTTTTAGATTCATAAAGAGTTGACATCTTTTTCTACAATCAAAATTTGATCATATAAATAATCTATATTTTAGTACCAAGTTGGTGTGCATGGGATTGAAATGCCTTTTATTTATTACTTTCAATAAGATAAAACAATTATCAGTAGAATGTATACAAAATCGTAAGCTGCCAAGTCAAAAGATATCTTTATTTCATGAACATAGGTAGCAAACTGGTAGAATCGTTACCACATGGGACAAAATCCTTAGCAGTATTTCTTCTGGCTCTTTATGCTCTGAGTTCAAATACCGGTAAAATAAAATACCAGTCAAGTACTGGGTGAATGTAATCAACCCTCCCACTAAAATTGCTGGTCTTGAGCCAAAGTTTGAAACAATAATTTCACATACACAAGAACCTATGATTAAGTAAAGTGTATTTCATTAACAGGAAATGTAACTCAACTTGGATATGCTTTGCTCAGATTATTATTAGGCCTTATTTAGGAGAGAAATCCATTCCATCACTAGCATCAAGTATGCAAAATATAACAAAAACTTTATAACTGGTTTTATTTCTTTTGATGAAGTGTTTCAAGAATAATTCCATTTTATTTTTACTTCTTTTACCTGAGGTTATTTCTATCAATTTTTTAACTAAACTTAGCTCAGTCTAGATAAAATGCCTTATTCAAGAATACAGATCAGTGGTAGTAACTGAATAAAAACTTCTTGAGCTATAAACCAAGATTCAATACTTTTCTTGAATTAAATAAGGTCTAGAAGACACCATTAAAAGATTTAAGTGGGGAAGAAAAGATGGATTAATAAATAAGACACACAAAATTAAGATTCAGGGAGAAACTAGCAAAATTTCACTCATGCTGTAACTTAATAGGATTACCTGCAGATAAGAATCTCATGTTTCTTTCATTAACTTCTCCAGAAAATTTGGCTGAAGTTAACACTTGGATTCTATTATAACTCGTCCTGCCTACAAGAAGATGGGTAAATTTGTCATTGTCACACCCAGCAATCTTTCTTTTAATTTCAAACAAATTTTCCTTGCACTTATATTACCTTATAAACTGAAACTGAGTCAACATACATTAGACAGGATTGGTTTAACCCATTAGCATTCAAATTACTCTGTCAAATGTAATGCTTATTTATTCACATTGTTTTGAATTAATCATGCTTTGAGATTTTGATGATGTGATTATTTAATTTTAGAATGACATTGTAGAGTAGGTGTGAGAGATCAGATCTGTCCAGTTTGAACATAAAACAGGTAGAATATTTTGGCCAGATATGGTTGGTTTAAATGCTAAAGGATTAATGTCCTCAATATTAAGAAATATTCAAAATATAATAGTTTCCAACCAATCAATGGCTTTATAAAATTATGTTACACTAAATATTATTTTTGTGTGCATATGTAAATATATATGTATGTAAGAATATATAAGTGTGTGTGTTCATGTGGAGAGTATGCACACACACACACACACACACACACGCGCACAAATCAGTATATATAAACACAGCTTATGCAGAATATATCACACATCGAAGGGTCAAGTATATCAAATGCTTAACTCTTTTGCTTGTTAAGAACAATGTCATTCTTTCATTGTCTGCTGGATTGTTATAAATTATCTAACCAGACCCAATTTAGCTGGCCTTTCCAAAGGGCACCAAATACTATCACCAGACTGTTGTATTTGGAAATGCATGCAGAATGATCTATAATTTGGAACAGGTTAATGATCTTAGTTTGGAACAATTAAGAAAGAACTGTCTTTCAGCCATTCACCCAGAGTTCAATAATGACAGCAGGTACAAGTAAAACTTCATGTGGTGTTAAGCACCTAGTACTTTCACACTATAACATAAAGAATAAGACTGAAAACAAATGTTTACATACATGCATGCGTATGCGCGTGCGCACATACACACACACAATATTTGTGTCAACTGACAATTTCTTATATGCTACAGCACACATGTAGATAGTACTTTATTTTAAATTTCATTTACAAATAACCATGTTATTTATATCAGGTTTGAAATAATCATTTAAAATAACTAGAGAATATATAAATGACAGGGACAATATCAATGTATATGTATTATCTACATCCCCACACTCTTTTACTTACTTCATGTCTCTTTGGATATTAATCCTATGTAAATTTTCCCAAGATATTTCTATATTGAGACAAAGTAGAAAGGAATTCTGCGAACATTCCTTAAATAATAGTAAACATTCAGTACACAACAGACAAATGCACCAAGCTTAGCTATATTTAATTCCATACATGCACCATCATATCTTGGAATTAAGTGTTTCAATCAGCAGGGAGTTACAAACACTGCATTAAAACCCTTCAACATGTGTTTGTACATAATGAATTTAAAAATTAACAGTAAAAAAAAAAAAGTAAAAAAATGTCAAAATCAATATAAATAACCAATATTTTTCTATGAAATAAAGGAAGGAAAAATCATCCAATTCTATTCTATAAAAATGGAAAAGCAGTAAATCCTTTTTTAAAATATATAAAAGCTAAAAATGTTTGGCAGCCACATGAACAGTTTTTAATTTGTAACACCACATTTTGTTAAATCTCAGATATTTCTGTGCATATATAAGACGCCAATTTATATTGAATTTTAATACTGGTAGTTCTGGTTAGGTTGGAGTTGAACACAGTAAAACTGCAGACAATATTTAAACCCCAAAGAGGAATATTTGGTACAATACTCTTCAATTTATATATTCTTGTTAGAATTTATATGCTGTAAAGAAAATCCTCTCATATATTTTATAATTACTAAATCTTACTCCTTGTCAAAACCAGCTTACATTTCCTTTACCCTTACCACCCACAACATACCTCAACTTCCTCGATTGAATCTTTCTTAAGCATCCTTCTGAAACACTATATCTGCCTCAAATCTTCCTACAAATTATGAACCCATAAAAATTCAAACTAAATCTTATCATCATTCAACCTTCTCAACCCAAAGTCTTAGATCAGCCTACCATCTTCAAGCTAATAGATAACATAAAATCTAAAATCCAAGGAAACTGGTGGTGGTCTGAGATGAAAACAACCGACCCAGGGAAGTGTACGCAGAAGATTTCAATAAGTTCATTTACCATGAGAAGTGAAGAATTTAACATTCTCTCCCAGTTAAAAAGGGAGAGAGTGTTGCTGGTTTGGTCATAGCCTAGGTAGCAACCAATGTGACAACACTTTCGCTATTTTCTTGACTCTTAGGGGGAAGGGCAAAACCATAACCCTTTAGCATTTAAACTGGCCATATCCGGCCAAAATATTTTACTTGTTTAATGCTCAAACTGGCCAAATCCAGTTTCATATCATCAAAATCTCAAAGCTACGAGATAATGCATGATTAATTCAAAACAATGCGAATAAATAAGCATTACATTTAACAAAATAATCTGAATGCTAAAAGGTTAATAATAAATGAACTTACTGATCTCTCAAATATAATAAATACACTGCCTGGCAAAATGGTAATTTACAGAGAAATAATTATTTCTTCTCACCAGCATCGTCATCAATTTATACCCACTTTTGCATAACTAATGGCCGAAGGGACATTACAGTTCAAATCAGTTCTTACTTATGTTGTTTACTCCCCAGATGGGTCAGAGACCACAAACCACTAAGCTACAGAGACGTAAACAAACCAACACTGGTTGTCGGGGGGGGGGGACAAAGAGACACACATACGACAGGCTTCAACACAATTTCCTCCTACCAAATTCATTCATAGTTGGCCTATATTAGAAGCAATATCAAAATCATCATAGGCACAATTTTTAGTTGACATAAACAACTACCAACAAGTTTAAAAGTAACAACTGAGTTCTAAAGGTCTATGTAATTAAATTCTAGCTATGAAGACATAATATTGACGAATTTATTTTAGTCTATAAACTGCTAAAATCAAGGTAATCTATTCTTTTCTCTGGAAGTTTCTTGAATGATGTAAAGGATACAAGGTGCGTTCAAAAAGTATCTGATTTTATTTTTTCCTGCCAAAACTAATGCCGCATGGGCAAAATCCTTTATGTGGGAGGTGACGCCATGCTCCCTGCGTATGCATGAAAATTTTCGCGTTGGTAGGCCGTGGCAGTTCCTGGTTGTTAATCCTAGACTACAAACATATAGTGCATGGTCGGTGAATTTTCGTTTTCGTGCAAGATGACCAAATGCATCAAGCAGAGACAATAAACTCATGTCTCATCACCAGTGGTGATGGTCTTCACGAAGTCTGGGTCGTGGTTTGCCCAGTCCAGCATGTCCTGAGTGATTTCCATGCGGAGTTGCTCCTGCTGCTCAGCTAGCACCTTGGGGGAGAATTTCGCCGACACTCTCCGCATACACAAATCCTCCGTTAAAATGGAATGCACTGATCCTGTGCTTATTCCCACTTCCTGCGTAATTTCCTGGATTTGCTACATGATGGTCTTCCATGACTATTCGCCAAACCTTCACAATCGGCTCCTCATTTCAGCTTGTGGATAGCCTGTCTGAGTGTGCATTACTCTCTACTGAGGTGTGGCCATGTTTGAAGTGGTTGTACCACTCCTTGATCTGAGTTTTGCCCATGGCATCATCACCACAGGCCTGCTGAATCCTTTGGACAGTTTGAGCTTGAGTATCACCAAACTTTTGGCAAAAATTAATGTAATATTTCAGCTTGATGCATTCAGTGAAAATGAAAATCTGTACTCTAGGCATAACAGATGGGAGGTGACAAAGCTTACCGGTGCGAACATTTTCACGCATATCAGATCTAGAGCTTTGCCTACAAGATAACATCAATAACTAACTTTCAATACTTATTTAACCAATTTCTATCACCAATTTTTCATTTGTGATGAAGTACAATGAAGAAAAAAATGGCTGCTGTATTTTGATGGTGTAAGATACTAATATATGGATGGATACATATTGGAAATGATGTATAAGCAATATAACTTATAACACAATAGTAAATCAAAGGCAAGAACAACTTTGAAAGAGATGTAAACTTTTAATAAAAGAGAATTGTCTAAATAATTTTATTTTTCTAAACCAACCAAAGCATTATCTTGTACATTTATGAAGTGATTACTTCACCACTGCTTAGCCATGTATCTGTTCTATAGCATAACACCTGGGCTTAACCCTCTATGGTTCTTTAGTCTCTCAACACCAGGAATAAAACCTACTCCTCTACCCCCCCCACACACACACACATACTACACTTAGTCATAAGGGCTTTTCCTTTTACCATTCTTATTCCGTTTTGCACTAGTTCTAGTGGCACAAAAAAAGCACCCAGTACACAATGTAAGGTGGTTGGCATAAGGAAGAGCATCCAACCTTACAAATCATGCCAAAGCTAACATTGGAGCTTGGCACAGCCCTGCAGCTTACTGAATCCTGTCAAACCATCCAACCATTACCAGCATAGAAAACTGACATTAAATGATGAAGATGATGAAGTCTAATCTGAGGTCAAAATAAGACCAAAAAATGACCAGAGCTGTCTCCCACACATACTGAAGTAACTAAAATATATAACGTGCCAGTGACACATTAAAAACACTCATGCCGGTGACATGTTAAAGACACCCGGTACACTCTCTGGAGTGGTTGGTGTTAGAAAAGGCATCCACCCGTAGTAACCAAGCCAAAACGGACTGGAGTCTGATGCAGCTCCCCAGCCTCCAGTCAAACTGTCTAACCCATGCCAACATGGAAAACAGACACTAAATGATGATGATGATTGATTAATAAGTTGTTTTTGTTCCTTACCGCATGATTATTTCCAGTCAGTTTTTTATGTTCCCCACATATCAAATATGTGAGCAACACAAAATTAATACAAGAAATTATCTCAAGAAACCAACTGTGAGAGAACTGTTTTGGTATATAATGTAATATTAATGAGCATCGGGTTAAAGAAAATACATTTTCTTATTTGGTTCAGAGTTGACAGGCAAACATTACTAACAGAAGGAAGCATAATACCATCTAAACTGAAATGTACTTCCAGTAGGTCTTGAAAATAAGTGAGGTCAAGCAACACTCCATACAAAAGGTTAAATAGGAACAATTGAAGGAAATGACATAGTTAAACAATGTCAGTTTATTCTTAATTAATGTTATCTGTGAAAAGTTGGCAGCTATGGTAATTAACCTTTTATTGAATGTTTACTATATACAAGTAAACAGCTTAACGAGAGAAAAAGAAAAAGAAATAAAATCAAAATAGAATAAATAATTCTAAAAAAAAAAAATATTTAAAAATCAGTGAAAACTGAAAAGGGAAACAATAAAAAGGTACTTTTTATCTTATGACAACTCTAAACTCGTTTACCAAATTACCTAACTTCATGAAAAGTTTACTTATGTCTATCATAACATTTATGACATGTAGCAGAAATGATTATTAAGATCACAACGGACCCAAAATCCAAAAGTCACACAAGATCAAAAAGATAAATATAAACCTAAAACACCTCTACATTCTATAACTTCCTATTATTCTTTCCTTTACTTTACTTTTTTGAGATTTTTATATATCTGAAAAACATGTCTGGCCATGGGGAAATATTACCATGCTTGGAAATAGATGAGGGTTGGTGACTGTAAAAATCTGCTTCAACAAATTCAGTCTGACCCATGCAAGCATGAGAAAAATGAGTGTTAAATGATGATGATGATGATGATGATTATGATTATTATTATTATTATTATTATTATTAAGGCGGCGAGCTGGCAGTCGTTATGCGCCGGGAAAAATGCTTAGCGGCAATTTTTCCGACTTTGACGTTCTGAGTTCAAATGCCGCCGGGGTCGACTTTGC
>JAOPUL010003388.1:128068103-128078193 GCA_027564515.1 Octopus rubescens
ATACAGACACCTACATTCTCGTTTCATTTCATTCCAAGTCTCTTTATATGCAAAACTCGAATTGGTTTGTTCCCTGAGGCACTCTTTGAATTATTTTGTCACAAATAGACAATTAGCTTTCGTGTCTTTCAACTACAAACTAATCTTGGAATAAACCCTCTGGAAATTGTTATTTTCACCGTCATATTTTCAACATTCCTTGATTTGCCATATTGTAAACTTTCTATACTATGTTTCATTACACCTTTCATTCAGTTACACGACGGCGCTCAACTACAAACTTGCATTTTACCCAGTGTCGGTTTATATAATGTATTTTTTTTCTTTTTACTGATACTGTCAATCTAACTTTCTTACAAACACGTTTTTTATTCATTTTATTTCTAAATGTTTCTCACTCTTTCTCTCGTTTCCGTTTTCAGACATTTCAATAATCTCTTTCATTAACTATTATTTACTCTTTTCATGTCACTCATCCGGTAGTAGTACTAGTAATACCAAATCCAATACAATTCTTTATATGGTCGTTTTGTCGGCCTAACAGTAGTTTCCTCTGCAGGGACGGATTGCTAGAAAACCAACAAAGAAAACTGGTTGAAAAGACAGATATACTGAGTGTAATGCCAAGGGGGTAAACGATTGCGGTAATAAGAGATTAGGCCATTGTAGAATCCTTGTCTCTCTGTCTTTGTACAATTGTATGTGCATCTATTCGGATACGAGTATGTTTTTGTGATCGTGTAACGAACTGTGTACATCAGTGACTTCCAAATCATAGCAGATTTAATTTCTAGACAGAAGTATTCATATATCTAGGATATGGTTTTTAAAATTTTGGGAAAATTGGCATATATATTTAAATCCAAAATATTTAAATTTATTAACGAATCGTATTCATATGGTTTTGATATAAGTGCATTAGACAGACGGGTTTTCATAGAGCATTTTACATCTGTTATAAAAGTGAATATATGAAGGACAGGGTTAGTCTGAAAACCAACATACCTATTTTGCAGATGACTGGGTGCGATATTGTTGATCTGAAACAGCGCTCATGAATGTTTTCAGAACTTATATAATGGACCAGAATATATCACCTCTAGATCTTCTGAAGGCGTCTAGAAGCGTACATGTGTAACCCCGTCTCCGTGCAACAGTTACAAACTGCCACATCTGTTCGCTTGGACAATTATGACACTCGAGAAAAAGAAATGATTATCAAGTTCGCATAAAAAATACTTAATTTGCACAGTCTAAACTCTGATTTCGACTGAATTAATTCTTTTGAAATTAAATTCGTGAATTGGTTTGTAGTTATTTGCAAGGACATATTTAATGATTCATGAATCAACATCTTCATCTTTTGGTAATAAAAATCATTGCTCTAATGGTGATGGCTTTCTTGTACACGTATTTTATCCTTTGAATTACTGATTATATTCTTATCATTAAACAATTAAACAGTTTTGACATATGTTAGGCAAGAGAAAAGATAACTATATTGCAGGACTATCTTTCATCTTCCAAATTTCCTCAAGATGAACTACACAACCAGACCGAAAATATAATTAACAAGATATAAAAATGTAAATTTTTAAATGATTGATTTTAATGAAAAACTCAAGGGGTCTTCATTAAAAATAATATCCTTTCGGATGCCCACTGCGTCCCTGTTCAAGGAGGCTCTGGACAATTGTGGCGACTCTATATATAACTGAACATAACAATAACGTTTTTTTTTTCTCTTACATGGCTTAAGCATATTTTACTCTTCTCTTATCAATAAACTTGACTTGACTTGACTTGAATAAAATTTGCTTTTCAGCAATTTAATATAGATAAAGTAAGCAGCTGATATATAAACTATTAAGTGTCACATATATACAACACTTATACAAAATTGGATTTGTGTCAAGTCAAAAGAAATCAATAAATAATACGGTTTGAAGCCTGTTCGCTTTATTTTCACTGATAATTGGCCTGGAGAAATTCCATTATAGCCTTCTAACAAGGTAAAAATTCAAGGGTGATGTGTTGGAGACGTTTCAGAGCTTCTTACAATATTCATTCACATCAGTCTACGCTTTGGACTAAAATCCTAACGGATTTATTTTGCCCTTCATCCCTCAAAAAGTCGATTAACAAAATATTTGTTACATAAAAGATAGGTTAAAGGCGATTGATGGCAAAAATCACTGAAATTGGACGAAGTACCTTATAGTATTTAGTTATGTTCCTTTACGTATAAACCTCTCCGGGCTGGATAAACAAAATAAATAATAATAATATATTAACGATCGATTAAATCGACTCATATCCTTTCCTTATAAATATGTAGTAATGAATGAAATCAGTATACTGTATAGATTCAGTCGACTGTTCTCTCTTCTTTAAAAAATTGGACTAATGCCTAGTCAAAAAAAATCGTTAAATAACCAGAGGAATATGTAGAAAACGAACTTTTGATCATAGTGTATTCATAAATGTGTAATATATTAGGATCAACCATTTAAAAAATAACCAATCATAATGTACTTACTTATTTAAATTGGTTCTTTTCTTCGGTGTTTTATTATTGCGACTCAGAAGACACAAATCAGCAGGCAGAAATCATTTTAATATTGTAGCTGAGGTAAAAGCAATCCTTCAATCAGAGGTGAGTTTATATCTATCTCTATACTTACGGAAAGTGATTTTTATGTGTATATCATATTTCTTTTTTCTGACACTAAATTAACATGGAAAAATTTTTTAAACTTCAAGGGAATTTTCTTAATGTAACTATGAACGTCATTTTTTTTTTTTTTTTTTTAACCCGTCGATGTATATCTTGATACATCTGTTCGTTATAGAAATAACTTTTTTTACCTCGTGGAAGATAAAGTATATTCTTGTTCCCCAATATTTCAATTAAATTCTAGGAAGAACTTCCGTATCGTGGAGATTGCGTGATCATTCTTTTATAAATTCTCTCGCAGATAACTAGCATACTCCTTTCTGTACACATACTTTTGCAAGCTAAAACTCATCGAATATAAATGCTTCCTAATACCTTTTCTTTAATGTTAAAATATTGTGTTTACTGAAACTAAATGTGCTTTACCTCCTTGGTAATAAAGCATTTAAAATTATTTTAACATTTATTTTCACAGATCTCTTCAGTTAAAAATATGGACTGTCCTGATAATCCCGAGATTGCATCGATAAGCAGACGTTATAGGAATTTGGGAATCAGCAACCCATTTACTACATATCTCTCTACGCTATTGAACGAGGGCTTCCTCTGTGACGTTAACTTGAAGGTTGATACTACTGTTATTCCAGCACATCGCATTATCTTAGTTTCTGCAAGTAAATACTTCAAGGAACTCTTTGAAAATGAAACGCTAACAGATAACACTCTAGATCTGACTTTGCAAATTGAAGATGCTGAGATTCTAGAGATCCTTGTTAAATATATCTACCAGGGAGAGGTAACCTTAACTCACGATACTGTTTGTATGTTACTTAATACCCTCCAACATATGGATATAAGATATTTAAAACAGCATTGTGAACAGTTTCTTTTTGATCGACTGCGACCGGTTTTATTATTTCAAACCTGGGAATTAGCTTGGCGTCACAATTTGAATGAACTCTCGGCCGTATGCTTAGTTCTTTGTCGTGAAACGCTCTGTAATCTAGTTCTGCGGTGTAAATCTATAAAATATTTGTCTATAGAATTTATAGAATTTATTATCAATTTCAACCTCGCAATTGATTTTAACTCTGCCGTTTTAATTAAACTTCTGATCCACTGGTTATCTCATGAGCCCTCTACTCGCCTTTCAGATGGGAAAAGTTTAGTAAAAACAATTCTTTGGAAGAGGCCACTTAATGAAGAACAAATAGATGATATTGAAACATTTTTGGTCCCTTATAACAAAAATTTACGAAAGCTATTTAGAGACTCTATTAAATCCATAAGACAGGAAAACGTATATATCCCTTCAAAAGATATTGAACTGGGTGAAGGACTTCGAAAGTTTACTGCATCGCAAAGCCAAGAAGTTGAGGTTTATTGCGAAGATCAGGCTACGAGTAACGAAGGCACACTTCCGTGTAAAGATGTGCATTTAAGAGAAAGCTCTAGTTGTATAAATTATGTAGCCCCGTTAACTTACTCCTTAAACCTTGGGGCAAGCAAGTTTATGATTAAATCAAAGTTTACAATAAACTATCAATGCACCCAAGATGTTTTACCTGAAGAAAATCACCCATTCGAAAATTTACAACAGCAGCCGGTAGATATTCAAAAAATCTCTGCTCCAAACTTTAGTATTATTATTCAAGAGTCAGATAACCAAGCAATTGCATTATATTGTTCATATAGTGAAAGTTGGTATAGTTCAAATATGCATAAATCTATAAGAAATGCAGTTGGTTTTCTAGATGGCGAGCTTGTCTGTAGGCACGATCGTTCTGGAATATCGATATATAATCTAGAGTCGATGAACTGGAATATTTTACATCCACCTTATCCGAGAGTTGTTGAGGAGGAATATATTTCATGTTCAGGTAATTCGCAAGCGGTTTTCTTTACTTGCTCGGGATCGTTATATTCGGTGTGTGCTCTGCGACATCGAAAAAGGAACAGTTTTAGATTAATTGTAAATGAATGGAACCTGGACGAAAATAGTTGGAATTTAAAAATATCTGTGCGCCCATATAGGCTCAAGGGTTCTGTTATGTCGGTATCACTTGGAGTCAAAACCTCAACAGATACGTGCATCTACCTTATGGTAACAGCTACAATATGCAGACCGAAATTATCCAAAGAGTCAGAAAAATCTGCTTCAAAGAAGTCATATACAAAAGTTAGCATGAAACCAAATGAAATATTTTATGCGTACAAAATTAACATGACGTCTTTAATATGCGAAGAAATTGGATATCGTTTCAGTGAACCAGCACATCTTGAGCATGTTCCATCTATAGTCCTAGAAGATCGTATAATTTTTATCCTGGATGTGTATGACACGATTCAAGACAACTTTGAAAAGTCTTTTAACACTCAATCGCTGTTCCCCATAGATACACTGGTGCTTTATCCTACAATAAATATTTGGAGGAGAGTTAAGTTGTCAATGCCTCTTCCCCCTTTCTATGACTTACCAGTTAGGAGAGTTGACGGAAAACTTTATTCTGCTGTATGTATTTTATTTTTTAAAAACTTCATGTTACTAGGACTACATCGAACCCCACACGTATTTCAAATGGCTATCTATGATCTAGCAAGTTTACAAATTGTTATTCTCAGCCCTGCACCACTCCCAGCAGTCGGGAGTATGTTGATGGCTGCAGTTGATAATCATCAGCCTATAAAGGAGATCACAAATAAATATTTGAAAGACGTCGACCTGGTACCCTATCACTTCACGCACTGGCAATTGAGAAACTGGTATGGAATTATCGACGATCTGAGAAAGCCATAGCCTACGGCACTTAAGTTTCATTGATTTTATTTTAGCTCCAATTCATAAGCGAACAGTTGTTAAATATCCTTAGCTGTTACGCGCACTGCATTGCCTTGGAAACTACTTCCAAGACTATGTAATGTATGAGTTTAATCACAGTATTCATTATTAGTGCCCGTGAAGTACGGTTCTTCTAATCACTTTATAAAATTACATGAGAAATTATTCAATGTTTTGAAGAGCGGATAGTTTGAATTTCTAACATCAAAAATATTTTAGTCCTCTCTTCGTGTAATAACTTACCAGATTGAATATAAACCAGATAATGATGCGATCCCGTCACCAATTGTACTTAAAAGCTGCAATTTCATCTGAGCTCAACGACCTGTAAAAGTACTGAATTTGATAGTTTTCTGCAAAAACTGGTCTAAAAAGAATGTCTATTCACTGGCTTGTCTAAAATTAATTTTTCTATGATGGGTGTCGATACATTCGTAATAATTACCACCAGGAATGGACTGATGAAAGATAATTGCGAATACTTCGACTGAATTTATTCCTCATGACTTTTAATCATAGTAGATTGTTCGATGATGAAACATAACTTACTGCAGCAATAACTTGAGTATATGCACACGTATACAAACTCGCCTTTTCCTAACTTCCTGCGTTCTGATAACGGGTTATACCTAATGTTAAATTTTTAACTTAAATCCAAACGTTGACTTATTTTCTAAGATAGAGGAAGGAATAGAATCGAAGTTCGTACTTAAAAAAAAAAAATTAAAAAAAAAAAAATGTAAATGTGCCATATGAAACCTAACCCAATCACTGAACACTTGCTTTAACAGCGACAGCCATTATTTGGCCGCCATTTATGAAGGATAATGGAAACGAACTTCACACATACTGGTAAATAATTACCAGTAACATATAGACGGTCAATTTAATACTATATCCCTCCTCGGAAATAGTATTTGTAAGTCGCTAAATGATATTGATACTTTGGTGATGAGATGGATAGATATGGTGTTGGACTGAATGTTTGGCAGTAATTTGTTTGGACATTATACTTTGTTCAATGCCAATTTCTGAACAGGGTAAAAATATTTTGGGTGCAAGAAACAATATTTTTACGATTATAGATCTTTCACATGCACTTTAAAATATTATTGAGCCACTTTCTCGATATGCTACGCGTTTTCAATTATCTAAATTGAGAATATATGGGTCAATGACTAAATTGATGACCAAAAGATTGCATTGAAAATATCACTAAATATTTTTTTTTTTACCAAAATTACATTTTCATACTTCAGAATCTAGTTTGCTCTTAACTAGAAAATGGTCTAGTTTGCCATCGAAATAGAATTATTATAAAAGTAGTGAATATTTTCATGGGAAACTACCTGATTAAACTTGCACGTATCCAAAGAAAGCATATTTAACAAAATTCTAAAATGAAGACGTTAAAATTTTAGGAAATGTTTCCCCCCGATTGGAGTCTTACTAAAGTGGAACAAAGTATAAACATTGTAAAAGCTGTATAGTAATCGTCTTACATAAACTGTAATTGTACTTTTTTTTTTTTTTTTTTTTTTTTTTTTTTTAATTATTGTACAAACCAACCATGTTTTAATGACAGAAAGCGATCTAAGTTTTTCGTGTTTCAGGTCTAGTAGTGATGCTAAGATATTCGAACTAGCTTGCTTTTTTGAACAGTAAACTAAAAGTTGGATAAGAAAATATTGATATCTCGCAATAACGTATGACCAAGGATTGAAAGGTGTGGAAAATCAATCCAGGTGGGATTCGAGCGCCGTTGAGCACTGCAAGCTCTTTTAAACCCAGTTCTGCCTTTTCAATGCACCACCACTGCCATTAATATCTTCATTCTTATTCATGCACTTTTTTTTTTCCTTCAAGATCCAAGATTTAGTGGTAATGGCAGTAAATCGTTACCACCTTAGCACACTTCTGGTTCGTACTTCAATCCAGGTCAAGCATTTGCAATAGACTCTCTTTACGGGATGGATACAGTAATTTATGACTCAATCACATCAGTATACGTGATATCTTAATGTAGTGCATGATTTTTCAATACTTCTTTGAATGACCTACCACTCTCGGAATAAGAGCAACAGACTTCTCTAGAAAGGATAACTTCGTTATTGATATCAACTATCAGAAGCTAAGGAAATTCTAATTTTAAAAACTAGATGATTGGAAAGTTATAGAACAATGGCATTTCTTTTGTTTCTAAAGAAAAAACTTATTAGATGGAGTAAACGTCTACATATGGAGTATTGAATGTAATCTTGGACATCTGAAAGCTATATTCTTTGTTATACATTTGTCATCACTTGAGAGTTAGACCTATTTTTCACTTTGTCAAGTAAATCTTAACTATAGAATGAAATTGAAAGCCATCTGTATTGTTCTGCTGCTGTACGACTCCGATATTAAACCTTTTTAACAAAGCTTAACACGCTGTTTTGTTTGTTTTTTTTTGGGGGGGTCATAGTAAAGTTCACATGGCTAGACTTGAACCCACAGTCTCAATGACAGAAGTATAGTAGCTGTTTTATCGCTTCGTAACCATTTGGTTCTGGTTCAGTCCCACTGAGTAGTACCTTGGGCAATTTTATTTCCATAGTCTTGAATTCTTTGACTGGAATTTGGTAAGCAAACTGTATGTAAACCCATTGTATGTTTTATACACTCTTTAAATCCAAAGATGTACCGTAACATAGCGAGACGAGAAATGCGCGTTGATAAAATAAATATAAAACTTTAATTACTGGCGTCGACAGACTCGACTAAACCCTTCAAGTCGATGCAATAGCATAGTCGCAAGCCAATAACCGGTAAAAGACTAAAATATACTTGACTTTTAAATATTCATGCCATAACTTCCTTGAAGTCGTTTCGACGATGTTACATACGGTGAGTCTTACACACTTTTAAGACCTGGGGAAGCCCATTGCTTTCCAGAGTTGACGTAGTTGATTTCTTTCGAAAGGAGGGAAAGAATCGCCTTTACCCTGATACAGGACTGGTACTTTATCGACCTTTGGATAAGCTGGCCTCGGTAGTTATGAAAACCCCTTGCAACGTTGAATCCTTAACGTTACAGTAACTGACTCTTAGACAAAAAGAGACCACGCCAAATTGGCATTCACGTTAATTACCCCAGGTGGAGCAAACAAAAACAGTGAATATTGCAGAAACAATAACCAGAAAAATCTTAGAATTACGATTCTGTGTGTGAACAATATCAATTAACTCATGGAAGTGGATATTGGATGTTCGATCACTATTTATACCTAACTTAGTATATCATCAGAAATTTTAAAATGTGCCACTGAAATTCTAACATTCTTATATACAAGGCAATATGTAGGGTATAGAGAACAAATGTTGGTGCGGTTTTGAGGCTGGTCTGGTAACATGCGATCGTATGTGGTGACTGATACCCGGTATGGTTTCTTGTAATAAGACTGGATGTAGAGTAAACTTAAAGCGAATTTCTGTACTGCAGGCGGAGATAATATAGTGAATGATGTGGATAATTTTTCACTTGATAACTTAGACACATTATACTAAATTGTTCAAACCTGGTTTAGAAATCCTTGGATATCGCTGAATATTTTCATTTTTTTAAAACAAAAAGCCTTAGAAACAATGGTACACAGTTCCATTTACTCTTAGGAATTCAATAGAACCTGAATTAAATTGGTGGCGGAAGCTATTATAGAGCCAGTAGAATACACTTGACTGAGGCTCAGACCTCCTACTTGTGATCAAGCTTGTTGGTTAAGAGGACGTAACCTTTTTAGCACAGCCGTTTTGGGGCCACCTATTTGCCGTCGCTAATTCGATACGGACTTATTTGACATCAGACGTTTTAATGTTAATTTCACTTTCTCTCTCTCTCTGTTCTTTTGTGTGAGCATATTTCTCTATGAGGAGAGAGAACATGTGTATGCTAATCATATAAAATTAATAAACTTAAAGTCGCTCTCTCACCCACCTTTTTATCTCTATATTTTTCTCGCACCAAAATTCAACTGTCACCAAAGCAGGCTGAATGACTAGTCAGCTGCGCCAAATCGTCTCAGTCCGAGGGTAGAGACATATGTGGAAATATTAAGATTACCATAAATCCTTATCTATATCACCTCGATGCATTTATCAATATGCATGATACCCTAAGCTGTTCACTACTCTTGACTTGTTTACAGCCTATAGTTAGATTAGTGACAACTCTTGGAATTTTGTTGATTGGAAATCAATGGTGTTACTGATTTACTTGCTTAGTTAGTGGTGTTGAGTTGGCAGTTACATTTTGACAACATTGACTACAGCACAGATCTTAAATGACAACAGGTGTTAAAGTATAAAATAACACGGTTTCACATCCAGTCATGCTAGTTACAAAAAAATTTGATCGACTGAGATTATCCAAGAAATAAGTAGAAACGGCTTCCTCTAAAAGTTTTCTTAACATCTTAAAAACAATAAACCGAAGTAACTCCTACATTATTATTCTCAGTCGAAGGGCGGCGAGCTGGTAGAATCGTTAGCACGCCGGGCAAAATGTTTAGCGACATTTAGTCCGTCTCAACGTTCTG
>JAOPUL010003388.1:128146958-128157750 GCA_027564515.1 Octopus rubescens
GATAGATAGTATTAGCAATCGAAAGACCAATGGAAACAATTGTTTCCTAGGTCCGATCTGACGAAAAGTCGATCGCCTATTTATTTATTTTTTTTTTTTATATGTCCATTTTCTTATCCAATAAATCCTGTTAACTCTGGGTTTGCGTACCCTATATGCTGAGGTTTGGCCTATAAATAAAAACATTTTTTCTGCCAGAATTTAAAGATATTACAAGTGAGATGTATTGGTTATTTTAATTAATCAATGATTCTAGCCAAAAAAGAAAAAAGAAAGAATAATATCTGTATTTTAAAATTATTAGGTTCTCTGATCATGAGCCTTATTTTACATGCCAAAATTTTGGAGTGCATTCAACTGAAACCAACCATCAAAACTTCATTTACAGACATTTGTCAACCACTTGACTTACCCATGTTCATATTATGTTCTCCAAATATCTATTTTTTTTTGTTTAACAACTACAAGTGTCTCAGTTTAGTTTTACAAACCATATACCTTCCCTTCCTAAACCCATTTGGTTCATCAACCTACCCCCACAACCGTGTCACACTTTTTCCCCCTACACTTATCAGTTTATTTAACCCTTTAGGTATATTAATTAATGTTTGACCATGTCACCTTGACTGCAAGAATTATTAAATAAGGTTGTTGAAACTGAATTCTTATACATTTTTTTTAAAATGAAACAATCAGAATCATTTACAAAGTTAATCCTTCTTAGTCTGAGAACATCTTTTTGCTAATAGTAAGATGGTAAAATTTTAAAATTAAATTACTTGTCCATATAAAATATATTCAGTTTTAGTACAAAGAGTCTTTGAAAGAATTAAAAAATTCTTGACTTTACCTTTGTTTTCACTTTCAGAAAAATAGATGCTATTTTATCATTTTTAATCATTGAAATTTAAGTTAGCTTTTTCAGCAAAGATTTAATAAGTAGTATCATTTAACTAAAAGTGTTAATTTAGAAATATTTTATACCTTATTCTGAAAACTCAGTATATATATTGTACAATCCTTATATTAACTTAGTCAACTTCTCCATAAACAATGTTCCTAGCCAATGTTCTGTATTCATCATTATGACATGTCTTTCTGACTGATTTAAAATAGACTTACCTGCTGTTTCTAATAGGTTGAGTAACCATATAAAAACTCACATTTGTGAATATGTATATGTTAGTAATATTTTTGACCGGTGATGAATGGCAAAAGGAATTCTTTTCACAACAATTTTGTCCATAGTATTAATATAATATTTTGGTGAAATATCTTAGCCAAAACTTCCTCATACATAGACAAAGTGGTAAATGATAAGTTTCAGTGAATTATTGTTATTCATGATAAGGAATATTTGCATGGCTTTTTTGGTACTTCCCAATTGTTGTATGTCAATATATATGGAAGTGGAAAATAATATATTTACCTTACAAACTGCAGAATTTATTGTTTTGCCAACTGAAGAGTTTTGAAAATAGTTTATCCACCTCAAAAATAAGTAGTTTCAAGTGGTAGAAAAAATGCATGCAATAAATTGAAATACGTTTACAGCATAGTTATCTATTTAACTGACTGAAGGTTTTTGAAAATCTTTCATTATTTTTAATACCCTTTTCTTGCTTCTTCCAGACTCTTTGTCTGATTTTTTTTTCCTTTCATCACACTGTTTGTTATTGTATTTCAGAATGAAATATTCATGGCCATTTGACAGTTAAATATCTTTAAACATTAAGTGTGGCATCATCCAAATTACACATTGCGATCTCATTGATGTCATAAGATTTGAAAATAATTTTGATCTCGGAATAGCATGTGATGGACCAAGAAACATAGCCATTATTATATGATTATGCTCCTCTTTGACTCCTTTTTGTCAAATGTTTGCTTTCAGATGTTGAAACTGGACATTAGCATATCAGCTTGTTCAATCATTTTAATATCCCAACTAGAAGATCAGGGAGACACTGTTTACTGGGGTATTCAGATATGCTATTCATTTTCTTAGCATACCTTAATATTCCAAAATACTCTCAACTTTCCTTAATTATAGTTTTTGAATCTGGAATAATCCATGTAGACAACCACTTTGCTAAATTTGATATAATCACATTTGATCTTATTCAGAGTAATATTACTTAATGGAGTGCACAGCTTGCAGATCAGGGAGCCTCTCCAGATCAAGCTACTACTTCTCTGCATTGAGAGGTCACAGCTCTGGTACTACAAACGTGATTAGAATGTCGCAGGAAAAAAATTGCAACACATATTCTTGAAGCTGAGCCAACTGACAAGAGACATGGGAGTAGACCAAGAATGAAATGGTTGGATAATATCCATAGCCTCAGTTGATCATACTTGGGAATCCAGTCAGAAAGTTTAATGACAGTTACATTTGATAGGACCCCTTGGAGAAGGTGCCTGAGGACTCTATCCCCACAACCCTCCCAGGAGAAGATGGATGGACTGATATTTGATCCCTTTTTTTAGTCTCAAACTTCATTTTTGTTCGCGTCCATTTTTCTCATGACTTCAATGATTCTGAAAAAAGTAATCATTAATTAATCATACTTATCCTGACTCTCTGCACTCTGTTCAAATCCTGCTATCTTCAACTTTACCTTTCGTCCTTTCAGGATCAATAAAATTTCAATCCAAGGCAGTGGATTGGAAAAACTGTAACAATGTTGGACCAGACACCTTGTTGCTTTTAGCATAGTTCATCTGTTGTAAACATTTAAACCAAGTTTCCAGTTTGAGGACACTCTCCTCCTTACCATTCAAATCAGTCTCCGAGGCCCTACAAAGGGCTATGGGCAATACCTTCCATCCTGACTAAAAATTAAAAGGTTGGAGTATTTATAGCTGGAGGAGCTATTTGCCAACCATAAAATATAGGTGCAGACGTGACTATGAGGTTAAGAAGTTTTAGGTTCAATCCCACTGCATGGCATTTTAGGCAAGTGACTTCCACTATAGACCTGGACCATATGAATGGATTTGGTAGGCAGAAACTTAAAGAAGCACATTGTGCATGCATGTGTGTGTGTGTGTGTGTGTGTGTGTGTGTGTGAGCAAGTGTGTAAGTTTGTGTCTCCTTGCCTTGACATTGTGTGATTGTCATAAATGAATGTCACTCATTTCCAACATTATGCAAAAACATGATTAGCCAAGGGGAAATATGTAATTTTCTTGGAAGCAGGTAAGGGTTGATAACAGGAAGGGTTTCCAGCCATTGAAAGTCTGCCTCAAAAAGCTTATATCCGACACATGCAAGCATAGAAAACTGGACATCAAAACATTGATAATGATGATGTAATGCATGCAATAGGATTTGATTCTTATTTCAAATGATGGAAGAGTGCAATGTAAAATTTCATGATTAATTTCACAATGTAATGCTTCAGCCGAAGCCTAAACTCACCTTTACATTTAGCAACATTCACATCCAGCAATACAATCGCTATTTTAGTTCAGTATTGGTCTTAATACTTAACAGTATTTAAATTTGTTAAAATATGGTCTGATTTTAAGTTTCAGCAAAGTTGTCTTTGTTTTTTACTCTTCTGATATCAATAAGACAAATGGCTGTTATAATATGGAAACAATTCAAATGACAATTCTGAAGTTATATATAAGAAAATCAGACAAAAATTCAATACTCCTACCAAGAAAATATATGATAATACAAGCCACCAAGGAAGCCTTTACATGGTCAATCAACTTGCTAGAAATAGTAGCCAAATCTCCCTCAAGTTACATTCAACTATCTTACAAAAAAAGAAGGAAGGATATAGTAAACAATATATAGTCCGTGATACACAAAAGGACAGGGAAGGTAAGTCTGAAACACCTTAATATAAGTCTCCTTAAACAGTGCTCACGTGGTTTAAACAACTACACGTGAAAATAATATTACTCGTTGATGAATGTCATTTTTTTCTCTCAAAGCAAATATATTTCTAGCCAGTTATTAACTATTTTTTTTTTTTTTACCTATAGCCTTAAATTTATTTGTTCAATGAATAACAGATACAGGTACAAATTAATATAGTGAATACAGGTGATTCCTTGGAATCAGTAGAATAGAAAAAAACAAGGAAAAGAAAGAAAAAAAATAAATGTAGAGGAAAAGAGGGAGGCAAGGCAGTGGAGGACAGAGGTTAGAGCAGTACATGTCCTCTGATGGGGGGGGGGTATTCAACCACACCCCGCAGTAATGACCGCGGTGGCATTGCCACGGAGAATGACCAGCGACACTCGCTGCAGTAGTCACTCCATCTTGCGGGGCTCTCATCTCTCTGGCAGGCCACAGCAATCCCTATTTTGCAGAGGAAGTCTGTGGTATGAGGACCAAGAACACCAGATGTCTTGACGGCTACCAGCAGGAACTGATAGCGGCCGGTCAGGCTCCTGTACTTGCAGACCTTTCTCTTCTCCGCGTTACAGGCTGCAACGCCAGGATTTGCAGCAGAAGCCATGAGGTTGGTGCCGGAGACCGTGTCGCAGCATGTCGTGTCCCAGATTAGGGATCTGCCTCCCTCGGATGGAAAGAGGGTTATCCCATCGGGGCACTTACCGTTCCCACGGTCAAGACCTATAGGCTCAAGTTGGAACGGAAAGCCAGCCGTATCAAGGCACCTTCTGACAATGTCATTCAGAGTGGTGTGTCAGAGCAATTGGCCCATGTTAAGGCTGCAGGACAAAAGATGCAGGCCGTATTCATCCACTGTCGCTCCACACCGACATTTGTGCAGCTCACACGTGGAAACTGAGTCATTGGGCCACCCCGATGCGGGTGCTCTCATCATCTAGAAGTGTAATGGTAGATGAGGAGGGCACCGCATTGAGCCATGCGCTACTATTGGGTTGCGAGGCAAAACGGAAGCAGGCGAGGCGATGCTGGTCGAGTGATGCTTCAGGCCACTCGAGGGTAGTCTTACATAGGATGTTGTCCCAGTTATGTTGTATGTTCGTAATCTGGGGGACTGCTAGCCCATCAGTGGTCCAAGTGGCAAGGGCTGGCTCAAGTAACTGGTCAACATCCGACTTGGCCAACCCATGGAGTATGTCACCAAGGAGGTTGTGGCTGGAGGAGACCGAGGAGAGGTAGGCTGGCAGAGCCAGGTCCACTGCATTTCGCAACCAAGGCCACCGTATCTGATGGGCAGTTTGGCCTACAGCCAGCCAGTACTGTCAAAACTGACACTGCAGATCAGTTTGGCAGTGCTGGATGTCACAGTCAAAGTCACTGAGGCGGTCTGCTCAGTGAGAAAAGGATCCTGGGCAGGGCAAAGCAATTCCTCAAGAGGAAGAGCACCAGGTGCACATCGATGAGGTGCAGTCTCTCTGTCATTCTGAACAAGTCCTCAAGCTTAACCTCCAGTATGGCTTTTAGGAGGATTGGGGAGCCAAGGATGTGGACAGCGTCCTTGGGTGTTAGCCAAGCCCCCGCCAAGACAGACTGGATGCTGAGTACAGCGCCTCAGAATTCGGCCTCGCCGTAGCTCACGTTGACCACCTCTGACTTGGACGGGTTGATCTCGAACCTGAGAAGCTTTAAGGAGGGGATGACCTGCAGGAGGTCTCTGACGACAGTCTCAGCCGGACCACCCAGGGACGCGTCGCTCAATACCAACTTAACCGAGAGAATTTGAGTTTATTCTAATCATAGAAAAAGAAAACAAAAAAAGAGACTAAGGTAGACAACTCTTGCTATATAACTTTATAGTATATTTCAATTTTGAAATGAAGATTAATATTTTTAACCCTTTTATTATATTTCTGTTGAAACAGACTATTTTTGTTTCAATTAATTTTAAAACAATTTCCAGATTTAGTAAAATAACTATCATTATTAAGCTGATGCTTAGAACATAGATAAATTAACGTGATATTTTAACAGAAGATTTTAATTTATATCACTTAAAAATTGGAAATTTGTTTCATGGAACCAGAGGTAGGCGAAGATATGTTGGTTTTGTGAGTTAACTAGCAGCAGAACCTAACCTTACTCAGTTTTATTAATACCTAAAATAAAAACAATCACAAAAATTCCCTTATATATTTGGATAGATTGCTTTAAAGGATGCTATCTTTGTCATTCAGAATTGTTGCATCCAGGAAGTAGGTCAAGTAGAACTTCTTAAAAATGCTCAGATAAAACAAAAAGCAAATACAATACCTGGTAAAAATGTGCTTATTTTCAAAATACTGAACTAATTAATATAATTACTCTTACTGATTTATTTTCCTAATCTTTTATCTTTTACCTGTTTCAATCATTGGAGTGCAGCCAAGCTGGGAGACTGACTGCCTTGAGGGTTTAGTCAAATAAATCAACCCCAGTACTTATTATTATTTTAAGTCCATATTTATTCTATTAGCCTGTTTTGCTGAATTGTCCAGTTATGGGGACGTAGACAAACCAACACCAGTTGTCAGTGTTGGTTGAACAAACACAAACACACATATATATATCACCATCATCTTTTAATGTCCGTTTTCCATGCTGGCATGGGTTATATATTCATATATACATACATACCACAAGCTTCCACACAGTTTCTCTCTACCAAATCCACTCATAAGGCATTGGTTGGCCCAAGGCTATACTAGCCAATGTGTTACACAGGAGAATTGAACCCAAAATCACATGATTGCAAAGCAAGTTTCTTAACTATATAGTCATGCTTGCACCTTATCAATAACTTTTTCCAATGATCATTGCAATGCTCGGTAAGCATTCACTATTCTTAGTTTTTTTCTAAGGATATAGAAAGTATCTGGGAAAGTGACATATCTTATGATCTTCTTGAAAACATGTGCCCCTATCCAAAATTTCAGTTCCCTAGGTGCAAAGCTACATCCTGCTGTCTGGAACATTTACATACCTGTTCATTTTTATACATAAAGAGTTCACATTGAATATTTGGCTCTTGATTTCACAAAACAGAACTGTGAAAATTTAATGATTTTTTTTTTTTAGTATAACTTTTATATATGATTGAATATACTCAAAATTATCATCATTTAACATCCACTTGCATAGGTCAGACAGAATTTCTTGAGGCAGATTTTCTACGACTGGATGCCATTCCTGTTGCCAATTTCACTTGTATAACAATGATACTCATTTACAACCATAATGTGATGTCGAGACAAGGGTATGCACAAACACACACACATAAACACACTCACAGATTTATATATATATATATATATATATATATATATATATGACAAGCTCCTTTTAATTTCCATCTACTAAACCCACTTACAAAGCTTTGGTCAGTCCAGAGCTATAGTACAAGACACCACACAATGGGACTAAACCAAAAACATGTGGTTAGAAAGCAAGTTTCTAAACCACATATCCACAGCTGTGCCATTATTTTCTATTATCTGTATCAACTGTTTTTTAATTTTTGTTTGTAACATGCGACTTCAAATGACAGTGTTGATCAGTGTATTTTCAATACCGTTTTGAAAGTGGGGTCAGATGTTCCCTTTCCTTTGTTTGGTGTTTCCGGCTATAAAAGTGATTATTTGCAAACATCAGATTAAAAAAATAAAGTAGATAATGTTCTTAGCAAGCTTTTAAAATGTTAAAAGGTTCAGGTACTGAGAATATAGACATCATGCTGTCTTGAGCTTGTAATAAGAATAAATATTGCACATTGGATGAAGAAATGTTGTAAATTAAAGGTAAAGATTGCATAATGTGAAGATATATCAAAGAAAATGTTGGAATATAAGCATTTGAATGTTTTAAAAAGACACAAGATCAAAGCACATATAACAATGCCATATTGCAAATCCTAACCTACATTAACAGTAAAGACTTTTAATCAACAACAATAACCAGAAGTATTAGCAGTGCAAAAGCTGTCATTTTTTTAATCTTTCTTCATTCTGCATAAAAACATATATCACCTCTTTTTATAATTGATAGGTTAATATTAAAAAGTTACACATTGGACTAAATTTATATACTTGTTAATATTTTTAGAGATTACATTGACCCCAGTGTTCAACTGATACTTATTTTATCTTTTGGAGATGATAAAATAAGTACCAGTTGAACACCGGGGTTGATGTAATTGACTTATCCCATCCCAAAATTGCTGGCCTTGTGTCAAAATTTGAAATCAATATTTTTAGCAAAACTATTCAACTTATGTTCTGACTACTCCATGTATGCTAGGCCTAGGGATAATAAGTGGAAGTAAGAATATAACAAATTAAGTAAGGAGAAATCTTCATTTCTGAAAGATAAAAATAAAAATAGAATAAACAAATAAAATAATAAAAATGTAAATTAAAGCAAACAAATAAAAAAAAGCAAAACTCAAGACACTTTGGGTGAAGTTTAATTTAAAATTTATTTTTAAAGGCAAAATGGACAGTTGGCCTTTGTAATATTGTTTGAAACACACAATAGAACACATTTGTACAGTTTTTGAAAGGACGCTGCTGGCATTTAAAATAGAAAGAAATATCAAAGCATTCTCAGCAAATAAACAATTGAATTTTAATTGGGCTCTACTGAGTCACTGACAAAATTAGCAATCGTAACAGTGCAAAAGTATAGTTGGTGGAGAGGACATGCAGAAGAGAGCAAGAGAGTGAAGAGAGAGAAGTTAAGCCAGTGGATCGAATCAGAGAAACAATATGGCGTTTTGTTGGAGGCAGCCAAAACAGATACACATGCACACATAGAGGTGAAGGGTTCAATTCTGAAGACATTAGGGGTGAGAAAAAAAAATGAAATGAAAGAAACATTTTTTTCTAAAGCCAACATTTTAGATCAATTGGAAAAAAAAAATAACCCACAAATAACACTAATGAAATATTTGACAAATTCAGGAAAACAATTTAAAATAATTCCTTATAAAGAGTTTTTATAAAAAAAATATATAAGTCAAATGTTCAGAGTATCAGGAATGTAGAGTAGGGATTAGTCAGAAGGTTTCAAAAACCAACTTAGCAGCTAGCAAAGGTACATGACGCCAAACTATTTCATTACATAAGTACTATGGCAAAAGAGAATCCTAATAATTAAAAAGAATTTGCCAGATTTTTTCAATAATAAAAAAAAAATTATCTTCAATTTACATTTTAGAAATTAGTAATAAGAAATTAGTAGAAATATAGTAATTGATCACAAAAAAATAAATAAACCAGAATGTGTGAAAATAAAAGATATATAAGTAGTGTGGAAACAGCATGTTCCTAATTCTATATTCTAATCCAGAAGCTCAATTCAAGACACTAATTAATACAAAGAATGATAGTTGCAGGACTCATTTAAATCAAGCTAATGAAATATCAAACTGATTTTCTTAATTTATACCATTTACAGACTCATCTAGTTAGCAATGAAAACAAAATATCTATTGGAACAAATTTTCTCTTTTAGTATACTTACAAGATCAGAAACATAATTTAGAAGTGTTGTCTTACCGTTTTTTTCTCAATATTTATTTCAATAAAATAAAATATTTAGCTAATTTAACATTATTAGTACAGTCAGATTATGAAACATAGCTAAAATAACACTATATTATCCAATGAGTTCTATTCAACAGCAGAGGTTTAGCGTTCAGAGAAGGGAGATAATTCAAAGCCTTACATTAAGAAACTCAAAGTGAAAGCTTTAAAAATATTTTTTGACTATTCTATTTCCTCTTGCTCAGTACTAAATCATTTGAAATGCTTGACTGAATAATTCATTAAGGAAAAATTAATTATCATAATCATAAAAATAATTAATTTTTCTTTCTTTCAAATCTAACTTGTGAATTTATTACATTTATTCAACAGTAATTACATAAATTGTTTTATAAGTGAAGCACAATGATTTAAGTTAACTTGTAGCTCATGGGTTGTGTATTTGTATTTTGTCACAAGAGTTGTGTTGTCATTAGCAAATCACTTGACAGTACTTGCCTCAATCTAGGAATGGAGAAACACTTGTTAGGTTCTTATAGTCCTAGAAACATCTAGTCAAAGGTACTCCTAATAACATAAAAATATTAAAAGATCAAGTTCAATTCAAGATGCTTCATGGAATAAAAATGCTAAAGGTAAATGTGATGTTACTGATATACATATGAATAGCAAACCTAAATGATCTGCCCCATTAAAAAAATAAAATTTAATATTCACATATAAATATATATCGAAGATTAAAATGACAATTTATCCATATTAGGTGATTGAACAAAACAGTACGAAAATTAACTGAGGCATCATAGTTATAAGCATAATAGTCTCAAACTTCTGAAGATGTTTAGTTAAAAATGAAACATTAGAGAAAACTTCATTTTGTTATGTTTTTTTTATTTATTTTTTTTTACATATTTTCTCAAGTTAAAAAGACAAAGATGTGTCTTATTTAAAAATCTACTAGAAAGAAAATAAACATTCCTCTCAATAGATGTCAAGATGTTTCATTCCATACTTACTAATGTGGGATGAAATCAGAAAAAGAACAATGCATCAACAAGACTTTAGAAGTAGAATATACAAGTGAGACCAACTGCTTAAGGTTTTACATTCTGTGATAAATTACATGATATTATCAACAGAAAGAAACAGCATCCATGTAGTAGTTACAAGATCACACTAAAATACAAACATTAGTAGCTAGAGGCTAAATCCAAAGAAAAATTAGATACATATATGATACAGCCTGTAGTAAACAACCTCTTTGAACAACCAATTATATACCCTCTATCTCTGCTCTTTCCGTTTCATGAGAGAGTTTGATTTTGTTTTCCATGAGTGT
>JAOPUL010003388.1:128221631-128236556 GCA_027564515.1 Octopus rubescens
AAACACAACACAACAATACTGTAAATAACACCACACTTCTTAAGTATATATGTAAATGTATGTATAAGGATTTTTAGGAGGGGAGGTGATGAGTTTGACAGGAAAAAAAACATTTGATAATTTTGATGGCATTGTAATTGGTATTTTTTTTTTATATATATATCAAAGTTACATTACAAGATATTCCTTTTTCATGAAAACTCTTACATCCCTTCGCTATCTCTACCACCATCATGATGATTATCATCATCGTCGTCATAATCCTTGCTACCACCAACACCAAACCTTGAAGGTAGCTAGTTTAATTAAAATGTACAGTTAGGGAAATAGGACTAGGTAGGTGGAAGAAAATACCAAACATCAAGCAGAGTTTCAGGTATGTAGGACATAACTGCTTATTTCAACATCCTTCTGGTTTTATCTAGGCTATGTGTAAATCGAAAACATAAACAAACAGGTTTCAAAAAACAAACAAACAAACTGATAAGTAAAATAAATACAAGCAGGTATCAAATGTTTGTAATTTCTACTTGACTGTTGTGAGCAGTACTCCCTACAATTAGTAATCATCTTAGTTGGTTTCAGAGGAAAGTGAAGTAGGAGTTGTGGTGCTTATGCCTTTCTTAAGGGTGTTGATGAAGCAAGTAATTTGATGTAAATTAGTTACAACAGGAAATTGAAACGAAGCTGTAGATTTTGGCTGACTAAGAATTTCATTTCTACACTACAGCATCTTTCACAATTAGGATAAGTAATTAAAAGAAATGATATGACAGGTATAATTACCAAGCTCTTATAAAGTTTAATCTAATCTAGTGTTTGATTAAAATACTATGCTAACAAACATCAACCATATATTATTTGTTGTTATGGTAGTACAACCCCAAGGCCTGTCCTGATTGAGAAGACATACAATTCAAAGCAATCCAGCCATGATTCTTCCATCTTTTCCTGGTCAGGCATATATCCAATGTCTCCTTCCATTTTTAAAATAGCAGGGTGTCTTTTAAAGGAGATTTGGCTGCCTTGTCTATCAGGTTGAGCAATCACACAGTGGTTCCTTTGTAGGTTTGGCTCTCTTATTGGCTACCTATACACTATAGGTTAGCTTCAGCAGGGCTGAATATAATAACAGCTATCAATCATTATACTAAATCCACCAATCAATCTGATGACAACCACCGGACATTCAGATATAAAGAACAAATGGTTTCTATATTTATAATAGGCACAGTACTTGTGTTATAATTGGTACATCTGATCACTGGCTTATTATTCCAGTAACTTAAGTATTCAACCATTATGCTATCCCAAATTTATACATAATTTAAGAGGAATTATCTTTAAAATGGCTAGTATCATTGGAAATTAGTTTGGTTTTCAATTCATGATTAGAATAACTTCATCCTATCTTTCTTTTGTTATTGTTGTCATGGCTTCAATAGAAGTTCATTCAATGTTGTAAATCAAGTTGAAGTAGCAGAATGGCTTCAACTTGAGTTCACTTCTTGAGATTTGAAACTTCTGAGGAGAAAATGACCATGAGGACTGTGCTTCAGGTAAGTTTGATCGAGCAAGTTGTATTCCAATTTGGAATAATGTCCTACATTATTTGATCTTTTTCAATCCTTACTACAGGACAGTTGTTCTTTAAACTCAATATCTAAAGAACAACAACTTCTCAATGTCAACCCTACCTTTATTTAAAGCTTCATTTATAACTAAAAATCATGACTACTACTAAAATTCTCACCAAACAATGTCTGCAATACAGTTTCACTTGGAACCATTTGACTTAAGTTTATTATACTTTAAAGAAATGTATAAACTTTACAACTTCCCAGGTTCAGTCAATAACTCTGAAGCTACATAGCTAGTTTAGAAATCTTTATTACAGTTATTATTACTATCATTACTAAGGCAATGGATTAGCAGAATTGCTAGAACACCAGACAAAATGCTTTGTGGTATTCCAGCCCTTTATGTTGCAGCAGATTTGAAACCGAATCAACACATTGCCAAGTTAAAATCACGGCTTAGTAACAAACAGCCTTTTTATGTGATCGGCTGAATTATTGAGCAATCAGCACCGAGACATCACGTGATGCAACTTTCTAGAATCTTCTAGAATGTCCCCTAACAAGGCTTATAAATAGGCAAGCTTTGGGTGCTAACCACATTCTCATTTTGCTGCATTTAACAGTAATGACTCCTTACTCAATCGAGTAGGCAGCAGCTACAGTTTTGCAATCATGAACCCAGCATGGTATTTTCTCCTGTTGTCACAGCTTATTTACAGAACCAACTTAACCAACTATTTTGTAATAACTACAGAATTGTCCTTTCTAGTGTGTAAACTTTGTTGTTGCATTTTAATTCAAGACCAACATGTGCAGTGAATAAAATTCTGTTAATTATTCACGAGTGATGTGCATTCATTATATGCAGCCTGAACCCAACTTAACCACAACCATCTCACATCTTTCATTCATGACCATTGTGACATTGGTAACTACACATTGCAACAATGTCTTCAGTGTAAATCCTACCAAGGTCAACTTTGCCTTTTATCCCTTTTCAGGGTTGATAAAATAAAGTATCAGTCAAGTACTGTTGTCAATGTAATCGGCTAACCCTATTCTCCTAAATTTCTGGCATTATGCCTATATTAGAAACAATTATTATTTTATGCATATGATAATTAATATTATTTATATTACTACAATACCTCAACATTAATGTCTTGCAGAAAGGCAGAAATGATGCAAAATCCTGCTAACTCCTTTCACCTTTTTCAGAAATCATACCTAATTCAGAAATCATTATTCACACTCTTTTAATAACTCTAGACTAATACTTTTCAGAAGGGCTTGAACATCACAACTTCCTTTACGTCCATAAAAAAACTCAGGTTCCATGTCTATGTTAAATAACAATAATTATTAACAAAACTACTCTTATTATTCTCGTCATGTTATTGAATAACTTTTGTTAGTTTTTCAATAATAGTAACAAAAAGGTATTCACAAGAAAATTCAATTAGCTGGCTTACAGATTAAGCCAGAGGTAGTGTCCATATTACTAAATATATCCTCTCCTAAGAGGATATATTTAGTAATATTGCTTTATGACAACATAGCTGTTGTTGTTTAGCCCCAGGTCAGCCTATATGTGCTGACCTACAATCAAAAGCATTCCAGCTGAAATGTAACCATGCCATTGTTTTAAGAGTACATAGGAAAGGACATTAGAATGTGATCTGAAGGAGATTTAGTTGCTATTTGGTTCAGATCAACTGACCATATAGAAACTTCCTTGTTTGCTCAATTTCTGTATAACCAGTGTAGTTATGTAAAAGCATTAGGGAGGAACATAAGTATTTAAAACACTTTGCCATTCCAGAACAGCATTCATTTGACCTTCATTGATAGTAGCTTGATGAAGTTATATTCTAAAATATAAAATGTGTGTGTGTGTGTGTGTGTGTGTGTGTGTGTGTGTGTGTGTGTGTGTGTGCGTGCGCATGTGTGCACATGTTTGGTTGTGTGTGTGTGTTTTGAAATGCTACTTGTCTACTTACACTAAATAACAGTATGGCCTTTGTTTAGGAATATCAGACAGGAATACAAAAGAGAAAATACAACAGTTTGACTATTTATTTGTTCCACCCATTCTATCCTGATAAAAAAACATTAAATAATTTGACATGGCTGTCTTTAAATTAAGGGGGACAAGGTAGTTGGCTTGATACTGAATAACAAACATCACTCAGACAGTCCACTTGGCACACACCACAAAACACTGTGGCATAATAATTTCTTTTACATAAGCATGAATCTTGATTTATAGAGAAAGGGTAAACTGGATTTGAAACATTTCTGCTATTCCAAAGGATATTAACAACACATATATCAACCTTGGTTGGTAATAACATAGCTATGTAACCAGATACCTGTCACAACTAAGGATTTCTTTTATAGCTATAGCTGCCTCAGATTCATAAGTTTGAGGAAGTGAGAAGTCATGTTATTTAAACCTCTCCTAGAGCTTTAATAATTTAAGTGAAATGGTTTCAAATGGAAATTAAGTTACAGACTTCATCATCATCATCATCATCATCCTTTAACGTCCGTTTTTCCATGCAAGCATGGGTTAGACGGCTGGACTTAATGACCAAAAATCTTAGTACCACAAAACTATTTAACAATGATATTGTAAGGTTATAGAATAACCCTTTTCCTATTTGATAGTATATATATATGAAAAAAAAAATGAATGGAATATCAAATGCACTTTAATAATAATAAAAAAAAACTAAAGGACATAAAAAGGAGAGGGAACACATTGAGTGCACAGTGCAACACTAACTGTAATGAGTTTAGATTCATACCTGTCTGTCTGAAGTGTAAGCTTCATCATCACTATGGTCAGTTGTAGAATTTGGACCTATAAAAAAAACAGTAAAAGAATAAGATAAATTTTGAAAAATTGACATAATTTTCAAATTATAGTTTTAAAATATTTCACTTCAGTTTATTGTCATTATATAGAGAAACGCAGGAATTAGAGTTTATTTCACGTAATCTTTCTATCTCTCTCTAAAAGTTAGCATCAATGAATTGTATTTCAATATTATTGAACACCACTGAGGTTAACTTTGCTTTACCTTTCTCCACAGCTAATAAAATAAGTCAAGCACTGAGGTTGTTTAAATCAACAATAATCCTCATTAGAATTTTGTGGCTCTGTGCCAAAAGTCTTTACTGCTTTATCTTTTGAATGTTTGGCAAAGATTCACACACCAACACACTACAAACTTTAGCTCACAGCCATGATGTTTCTTCACTCTCTCTCTCTCTCTCTCTCTCTCTCTCTCTCTTATCTATTGCCGCTACAGTGGTCTCTGCTCCTCTGAGCTACATAACTGCACATCTACAATTGGGCCTATCTAACATACTTGTCTCTCCTCTTTCACTTTAACTGCATCTTATCACCCAGATCCCACATTAAACAATTTGTCAATACTTTCTTTCTGGCATGCAACCCTCTGGAACTTCCCCTCTGCTTATTTTTCCTTCTAAACTGAACATAAACCACATCCAGCCTATAATAATTACAGGCACTGTCTCGTCCCTTTTCACTAACTTATAAAGACATTTGTTTTTTTTTAAATGTAACCATTAAACCACTGGGATGAAAGGTAAAGTCAACACAAGATTTGAACTTGAAACTGAGAATAAGGAAACCAAATACAGTAAAGCATTTCACTTGATGTACTAAAGAAGCACCCTCACACCAGAATAAATAAATATATTTCTTTGTACGTATTCACTGCCCCTGGGTCTGTAGTTTGATAGTTTAATTATTCAGCTATTGCATTTCTTACATACGAAAACAGAGATGGGAGGAGGGGGGGTAGAAAGAAAATATACAGTTTTAACGAGAAAAATAATCCCTCTACATTTTGTGGTCTGACCTCAGGGAGGTAGATACATGAGAGAGACAGGGAGGGGAAGGGGGCGGGGGGACATAAAAAAAGACATAGTGAGAAATTTGGGTTAGAAATGGAGAAGAAAAAAAGGGGGGGGAGCAAGTGGTATGGATGAGAGAAAGGGAAAGAGAACAAAAAAGAAAAAATGTGAAGAAGGATACGAAAAGCACAGTGATCACTACAATGAAGAGAAGTCAGTACAAGTCCCACAAGGTTCCCACACTTTCTGAACAGCAACCTCACTGATGTCACCAACTTGAAAGAACTAAAAAAAAAAAAAGGACACGGTTGCTGACCTTCCTTTTACGACCAATTAATAAAAAACCAAAATGCACGTGTGAATAAATAGCTATATAGATCTGGATTTAAAGGTGCAGGTGTATACAAACAAAAGATATCTATCGATGTCAGACCAGTCTGTGTGTGTGTGTGTGTGAGAGTGGTTGCATGTGTTACATTTCATGTAAACATGAATGTATCTACATACATATATACGTATGTATGTATAACTGTTATGCAACTGACAGAAGTGGTTCAGACTAGGTGGGTGGTTCTTAAAATTCAATGTGGTGCAGTGCAGGTAGTATATCGAGCAGCTGTTTATAATGTCACTGCAGTCAAATTGACAAAAGCAAACTAAAAACATTACCACCACCACCGCCACAATTACAATTCCTAACACCATGTTACTTTTATAGTTGCTGCAATTACTACTGCCACCATTACTTTATCATAATACCGAAGGAGTCTCAATGCAATCAGTTGACCTGCTAGAAGTAGAAGTTGAATTTCCTCTAATGACACCGTACTGTCTTAAAATAGGAAGAACACATTGGACAATGTAGTCTCTTACAAGTCTCTATGCAGTCAGTTGACCTGCTAGAAGTAACAGTTGAATTTTTTCCAATGACACCTTACTGTCTTAAAATAGGAAGAATATGTTGGACAATGTAGTCTCTTACATACAAAAACACAGGATTATCAAAGCTAGCATGCTTCTGACTTAGATCTTTTCTATCAAGCAAGGTTTGGGGCTAAACAACAGCAACAACTACAATTTGCCAAAGCTGTTGTCAAATCCACAACACTATCACTATCACTGACAAAGCACTACTAACACAAAGTCATGGTGGAGATGATGACATCTCCACATTGACTACAGCTAAAACCATCACTTCTACCACCACCACCACCATCATCTGCATCATAAATTACAACATTACTACATCATTAAATGCTTCAACAAAAATAATGTGTCCCACCTGAGACCTATAAAGACTGTACTGATGTCAATAGGTGAAACTAGTCATGTAAACATTGTAAGAGGGAGGGTAATGAGGATGGAATTGGATGGTTGGTTAATAACTAGTATCTATGTCATGGTTCTGCAATTTGGTGACTTTCATTCTAGAGAGGTGAATAAAATAAGGACCAATAGCATAGCATACCACTTGTCAGGTCATATGGACATAGCGTGGGCCAATTCCCCCCGACACACCACCTTGAATGACATTGTCAAAAGGGGCTTCGATGCGGGCAGCTTCCCATCCCAATTTGAGCCTGCTGGTGTCAACCACAGGGACGGTATGCTCCCAGACGGGATAACCCTCTTCCCTTTTGAGGGAGGCAGATCCCTAATCTGCAACACATTCGCTAATATGTGACACAATCTCCAGCACCAATCTCACGTCTTCTGCCGCAAACCCCGGTGTTGCAGCCTGCAATGTGGAGGAGAGGAAGGTCCATATGTACAGGAGCTTGGGTGGCCTCTATCAGTTCATGCCAGTGGCTGTCAAGATGTCTGGTGTCCTTGGTCCTCAAACCACAGCCTCCCTCCACAAAATAGGGTCTGCTGTGGCCCGCTGGAGAAATGAGCCCCACGAGATGGAGTGGCTACTGCAGCAAGTGTCACCGGCCATTCTCCGTGGCAATGCCACCGCAGTCATTACCGTGGGGCACGGCTGAATAACCCCGTCCTGCCACCCCCATTGCCTGCCATCCCCTTTTTCTCTACATTTCTTCTTCTTTCTGTTTTTTTTATCCGTTTTCTTCTCAAAAACTTCAGAAGAATATGTACAAACACATCAGAATTTATTTAGCTTACATGAACATAATTTTGAAGTTAATGCACACTTGAGAGAACTGGATGATCATGATTTTGTTTTAGTTGGGTGTTATTCAGTCAGAGCCATTTATGTTATCTCAATACTTTAATTTGTTCTTACAGACACCAATAAAATAAGGGTTTAGTTCCAAGGAAACTGAGTCTGTGTGTGACCTAGTAACATTTCAAATCTTGAAGACATTTCACTTCTCTTATATGGTGGAATAAGGAACATTATCCAAATTGATTTATTTGACAATTCTTATTCTAACTCTGATAGTTCTTATTTGGAGTTACTACCCTCCTAAATGGGTAATCTACAGTGTGCCTTTTCATACATTTCACATATACATACATACATACAGACAGACAGAAAGATAGATATAGATATATATAGCTGGATATTCTGTCCTTTCATTACAACTAATTTTGCCATAACATAGCTATTTGGATACTGTTCCCTTTCCATCTCTATATACACTAGAGAACACAACTATTTACTTCAACCATAAAATTCTTAGGTTTCATAATCAACTTTCAGAAGGTAATATGAAACCACTGAAGTGTACTCTCTCTGACACTCAATGTCAGTGTCAAGCCACATTATCTAGAAGCATATATACTATTTTAAAAAAATCTCTGTTGGTTTTGTTAGAGATATTATAATAATTATAACTTGTTGTGAGTGTACATATGAACTGAATGTAAAACTGAATGTAAAACTACGAAGGTGGTAGTTCTGAACAAGAACTGATTTGGACTGTCAAAATCAATCCAATTCCTGCCAGTATGGAAAAGCAGATGAGCTAAACTAACCAATGCAGAACCATCATCATCATCATCATTTAGCATCCGTTTTCCATGCTGGCATGGGTTAGACAATTTGACTGGAAACTGGCAAGCCGGGGAGATGCACCAGACTCCAGTCCATTTTGGCTTGGTTTATACAGCTGGATGCCCTTCCTAACACCAATCACTCCAGAGAGTGTACCGGGTGCCTCTAACAAGTCACTGGCATGGGTGCCTTTAACATGTCACCAGCATGGGTGCCTTTAACGTGTCACCAGCACAGGTATAATATTATTTTTATATTGTTATTATTATCTTTATTGAAATAATGTTTTCACTAAGATACAACTTAAAAAAATTGAACAAGTCAGAATTTAAATTCAGAAATGTGACTTATCAGGTTGGATATTGTTAAGAAAGAATTTTCAACTAGGTTTCCATTAGAGCCATAAGCAAAATAAAGCATTTCTATTGATGAAAATATCAGCTAGTGTGGATGAAGTTATTATTATTTTGTTTTTAACTGATTTATGGTATTTTTTTTTTAGATATGTCATAAATATAATATCATAAATTTATCTTTTCTGATAATTCTTCAACAGAAATATGATAAATATAGCATATGATCTTTGCTCCAGGGAACGTTAATTGCCCCAAATAAAACTGAACATTTCATCCAATGAAAAGCGATTGTATCCAAGTCATTGAGCATTTATTTTTCTAATTAAAATATTATCATCCCTCTAAGAAATTATAGAACTGTTCAATAACAAAAACAGAAAATTGAATTGCTTTTTTTTTCCAATACGTTTATAATCTGAGAAAACACTTTTGTGTAATTTAAATAATTTTATAATATAAACATAATTCATAAACAAATATATTACAAAGAGTATTTTAATTTAGTGCCACTTATCTCTCTTGCTTTACTTCTTAATCTAGGTTCTACAAAAATGTTCCTTGAATGCTACATACATGTATGCAACACTTGCACTAACGAAATTAAACTGTGCCAATGAAGGAAAACTCTACATAGATGTACAACCTGCTAGAAATAGCAGTCAAATCTCTTCTCATATCATATCCTACTATTTTAAATATGAAAAGAACATACTGGATAATGTAGTCCTAAATACATTATCCTTGAAAAAACATTTTTCATGGATGGAATGCCCTTTAAGGTAGATCTGCTCATTCAGAGAACTCAGTAAAACAGTAGGTTTGTTTGAAACAATTTCATAGTTTTTTTATATATTTTTTTAGTAGCAGTAAGATATACATTAAAATTATCCTAACATTTTCAGGTTGACATTTACTATTTAATCCATGCAAACAATCTTTTGCTTGTGGGCAAATTTGAGCAACATAAATTTTTGCACTCATATAAATCAGTAAATTTTTTTCTTTCCCTTTAAGCTTAAATAATTTTTAAAGTATATATTCCAGTCCTCTATTTTCAACCTCAAATTATTTTAAGATGAGATGTAGTAATTGTAGATAAGTACTGAGGAAGTCTGACATCAATAAGAAATTTCAGAAGAAGTGACTTCCTCAGTACATAATAATAGATATAGTGTAAAATATGATATAATACAGTATTGCAATATAAAATATGAATATAGGTTACCATTAAAAGATAATAGAAAGCAAACTGAATGGAGACAGATATGCAATGTGAATTTGAAAAATGAATTTGAGGTGAGCAGTAGAAGAGATAAATGTTATTAGTAGAAAAGACAAAAAGCAACATAAGAGAAAATGAGAAATGAAATAAGTGTTGGATTGGATTGAATTGCCCATGTTCAGTCCACTGCAGGACAAAGGCCTCAGTATGTTCTCTCCACCAACCATTGTCCAGTGTGTAGGCTATACTGGTTTGATGAGCCACACTGGCTTGACATGGCTTGGCAAAGGGATGCAGTTTTTTAAAAAAAATTTATACTCCAACCTAGGAGTAATTAAGTTGATTACATCGACCCCAGTGCTCACCTGGTACTTATTTTATCGACCCTGAAAGGATGAAAGGCAAAGTCGACCTCAGAGGAATCTGAACTCAGAACAGTAAACCTTGGCGAAATACTGCTAAGCATTTCGCCTGGCATGCTAACGATTCTGCCATCTTGCCTTTTTGTTAAGGAATGCAAAAGAAACATGTTAGAGTGAAGGTTAAAATATCTCAGTTATAGTTGTGGCTATCATATTAAAAACACCCAAACTGGACAAGTTGGAGCAAAATTTTTACAAACCTTTCTAGAGACAAACATATACAAACATGTACATTAAAAATGTCAGCTCCCCAAATTCCCAATCCCAGATCATCAGTTGTCACTGTAAGCAATGGAATGCACTTGCAATATCTACTGGTTTATGTTAACGGTGGATGAATCTTGTTAGCCATGGGGCAGGAGCCATGTATTGGAAACAAACTCTGTGGTGCACCTCAGGTAAAAATAGCTTGGCTGAACACATACCTCACCATGTTCAATACTTCAAGATCATAAAATATTCATCAATTTTACAGTGGTGCTGCTGCTCACAACAATTAGTTATTTCTTTCTTACAGTCCAACTAGATGGAATTGATCTTTACAAAATTAAGTTTTTGACTACAAACACAATACCACTAGTTGTCCTGTACCTCATCCAAGTGGCCAACTACACTCTCAGTTTACATCTGAACCAGCTATTGTATGGTTGATTAAAGGCTTATTAAGTATTTTCCAAAAGTTAAGCACTATCCAATAGCAACATCTGTAAGTACACACACACACACACACACACACACAAATTTGGCATTATTGAAATGGCAATGCTTTGGGTTATTTCTAAGCCCATTTTCAGCTCATGTGTGTATGAGTGGATAAATACAAGAAAGAATGACATGATATTTTTGATAGGAAAGTTGTACCTTTGACTTCTGTGTCAACACATCTTAACAGTCTCCACCCCACCTCTCCCTTTATTACAAGGCCCTAGCCAGGAGAGGTTTCAGTAAGAAGTGAGTCTGTATGAACATTTCTATTTGCCCCATATCCAAGGAGAATCAGGAAGCAGAAAGCAATCTAACTTAATTCACCTACAATTTAGATGCAACTACAAATATTGCTAGGAACTTTCTATTTCTCATTAGGCACCACTTTCTGACTACACTTAAATACCACAAACTTACCAATGCACATAATGTGGTTCGCTTTTCTTACTTAAATAACATCACTTCCAGCATTACATACCACAATTGAAAACATACATCTGCCCCACCTCAGAAACTCACAATTACCAAAATGAAGCTACTTGCCCTCTAGATGATATCCAGAGGAACTATAAAGGGCTTACCACCAACAATTTCAGAAAAACAGTATAACCACCATCTACACTCCTTTACATCCATGTTTGTTGGTCAGATGCTTCAGTTTCCAAGCAGTAATAGTGGTTGGCATAATAACAGCATTACTATCTCTCTGGTAACATGGACTGGTTCAAAGCTGTATTTAAAGGACTGCTATATGTACACAAGTCCTTCCACCACAATCAAAACCACAGCCTATGTGTAGTTGAAATTGATATTTTAGTACTTCCTAATATATTTTATATGCATATCCTTGCATGTATATTAAATTAAATTTTATAGATGTACACACACACACACACACACACACACACATACACACATACACACACACATACAGATGAGAAGAGTCATGGAAAAAAAATTACAAAAGTCTAATTAAAAAAACGATACTTTGTAGACAAACAAATTAGAACAATTTCCTCTAAACATATTATGTTGTTTTCACTTTGACAAAACAAAGATCTAGAAAGATTTTCAACTAAACCTCAGGGAATTAATTTTAGAAACATACAAAACTATTTGCTATAATTTAAGTAAATAAAAAAAAAAATTGTAGAATCTAGTTTATTTGGCTTCTTTGCAAATAAACACCTTGTTTACTAGTAGCTGATTACTTATTATTTGACAAAGAATGTTAACTAGAGCTGTGATTACATGTTTAGTGGAAAGACAAAAGAAAGAAACATCGTCCACATAGAGAAGTTGGTCACACACAGTTATCTACATTTTACATTCCAAAACAAAATAAAATGAAAGGAAAACAATCATTAATTGCCTGTGTGTGTGGTCCAACTAGAGGTTTCACGTGCGTGATGCATATATATCATAGGCTGTCCGTCAATAGCCAATGATGACTGTCCATGTTGTAAAGTCACAACTCTCCTCCATTGATGTTTGTCTAGAGCTACAAGTATCAATGTTCAATTTCCTCATATTACATTCAACCACATCTTTGTATCTCAGTCACTGGTTCAAACAAAGGACCACTTTATTGCATTGTAGTGAATTTGGTAAACAGTATGATCTTTGGTAAACTGGATGACAATCGATCCAGTATACTTTTGAGTTATTGACATTATTACATAATACTGCTTCCTGAGGTGTTACTAGCTTTTGTAGATACAAGTAGCAAGCAATCTCCAAATGAGCAGTAGTATACACAACAGGCAAGAATAGGCAAGGACATACTGTTTCTACAACCACTGTAGTGGCTGGACAGTTTGACATCCGATGCAAATCCAGCCTCGAGCGGTTAGCGACATCACTTGACCAGCACCACTTTGCCTGTCTCCGTTCTGCCTTGCAGCCAAATAGCGGTGCCTGGCTCAATTCGGTGCCCTCCTCATCTACCAGTACCCTTCTAGATGATGAATGCACCCATATTGGGGTGACCCAACACCTCAGTCTCCGTGTGTGTGAACTATACAAATGTCGCTGTGGAACAATTGTAGACGAATTCGCCTGCATCCTTTATCCTGCAGCTTTAGAGAAGGTCGATTGCCCCGACACACTGCCCTGAATGATATCATGGGAAGGGGCCTTCACACGGCTGGCTTCTTGTCTCAACCGCAGGGACGGAAGGCACCCTGACAGGATAACTCTCTTCCTATTCAAGGGAGGCAGATCAGATCCCTAGGCTGGGATGCAATATGCAGCGACACATTCTCCAGCTCCAACCACGCAGCATCTGTCGCAAACCCCAGTGTCGCCGTCCGTAACGTGGAGGAAAGAAAAATCAATAAGTACAGGTGCCTGGCTGGCTACTACCAGTTTGTGATGGTTGCCATCAAGATGTCAGGTGTTCTAGGACCTCGTACTACCGATTTCTTCCACAAAATAGGGATAGCGGCGGCCCATCGGAGAAATGAGGCCCATGAGGTGGAATGGCTACTGCAGTGAGTGTCACTGGCAATTCTCGGCGGCAACGCCATGACGGTCATTACCACGGTGCATGGCTGAGCACCCCTGTCTTGCCCCCTCCCCCATTTTCTCTATTTTTTTATTTTTTTTACATCTATTTAAAGAGTATAAAATTAAAGTTGTTTTTCAACTGATATATAAAATATAAATATAAATTGATGATTTGTATTTGACACAGTGTGACACATATCTGCCCATTTGAAGTGTTGCCATGGAGTACATATTTGGTACTGGATGACTGTTGACTCTCTTCAATTCAACCACTATCTTGACATGTTTTGTTTTTCAATCCACAGGATGTTCAATAACCCCCCTTCTTACCAAGCAAGCTTGGTACTGTTGCTGACTCAGTTGCCAACAGCCCAACTATAAACAGGTTGTATTGGCTTACACATTTATTAGTAGTAGTTTTCTGGTTATCAGATCTCTGGTTTGACACTATATATGTTGCTGAAGTGGGTTTCTGTCCCACAGGCAGCCTTTGACTTTTTCTATCCAAAGGGTTTTTTTTACCCAATATTTACATGCTATTATTTATAGCACTATTAAGGCAGTGAGCTGGCAGAATTATTAGCATGCCAAGCAAAACGCTTAGCGGCATTTCTTCCGTGTTTACATTCTGAGTTCAAATGCCACCAAGGTCAACTATGCCTTTCCTCTTTTTGGAGTTGATAAAATAAGTACCAGTTGAACACTGGGGTCAATGTAATCGATTAGCCTCCTTCCCAAAAAATTTCAGGCCTTGTGCCTATATAGTATGAAGGATTATTTATAGTTTTATCTGCTCCGAGTTTCCCTGTTCAAAAAAGAATTGTGTGTGTGTGTGTGTGTGTGCGTGTGTGAGAGATACAACATACACCGTAATGATCTCACAACAACGAGTGTATACCTGTCTGTGGACATAAGGAGAGAGGTAGTAGAGAAGGGTATATAGATATACATATCTTTTTTTTTTACGTTGGTCTACTCTTCTGATCAAATGCGGTTCGGTTTAAATATAGGACAGCTTAAAAGGCTTATGTATACTTTTTTTTTCACGGCTTATTAATCTCTTCTTTGTATGTACTGGTTGTAGCTGGCGGCCAGCTCTCTGGATACAATACACACATGTTAGCATTGGTGTAAAGATTAGACACACGACTGTACTTAACCAAACATTTATATAGACACAGAAACAGAAATACAAGCAAAAATCAATATATATCTATATATCAATATCTATATATCTATATCTATATCAATATCTACCTATATCTATATATCTAAATATATA
>JAOPUL010003388.1:128283875-128295330 GCA_027564515.1 Octopus rubescens
GTTGCTGGTTTAGGTGTTAAGGTGTTTAGGTGTTAATACACACTTGAATGAGAGTATATATATTTTTGTTTGAATATAATTATAAACCCTAGACAGTATCAATGTTTCAAGTCTCACAACTTTCTTCACACCCAGATATTCAAAATATCTACCTCTGAAGTAACCTGTGAGACGAGAAACATTGGTGCTATTGCAGGGACTTGTATACAAACATATATATATACTAGTGTATTGTGTGTGTGAGAGTGTGCGTATGGACGTGTGGGTATAGATCTATAGATATATATTTGTGTGTGAGTGTGAGAGAGTGTATGCATGAGTGTCTATGTGTGTGTATATATAAACATATGCTGATGTACCTTATGTACCTTGGTTATGTTGTGAATAGTAAATCAGTGGAGTTATGTGTAATTTAAGTGACAAGTTTACAGACAGACTAATAAGTAAATGGATGAGTATATGAGTGGGACATGGATGAGTACATAATAACAAATAGTAAACAGCAAAGTGAGAAAATAACATAGCAAATAACTGTTAACTAGAAACCATATTATTGGTATAAGCCTTAACGCTTATTCCATTAGGGCTTGGGTCAGTGCAATGACCTGAGGAAAAGCATATCTGGAATCATGCAACTTACCATGCACACATGCAAAAGTGTCCTGGCATATCACTCTTCCATGTCATAGTTTTATAGACTAATCAAGATCTACAAAATAAAGTGAGAGCTAAAAATACAGCCAGCCATTACAGTCCCCAAATTGTCACTCCAGAGAATGAAGTGATTCCTCTCATGGCTACAAACCAAAAGCAATTATTTGGCAACTAACAAAATTTCTCCAAATCTCAAAAAACTTCCCTAAAGAACACTAGTGGACAAGAACTGGCCTTCAGCCTGGATATTTTACTCCATGTTCACCTGCATGCTAGCAGACTTCCTCTCTACACACCTTCGCTCCCTTCTGAAGTTCTGCACTGACAACATGTTTTTTCAAGTACAAAATCACCACCTGTCAGGAATCCAGCAGCTATTCAATGGGATCCAGATGTAGTGTGATCCTAGCTCCCTTAACATTTAGATGATATGCAGTGCAGGGCACAGCACTCCATATCCAAACATCTCACTGTTTTGGACATACCTTGATGATGCCTTTGTACTGACCTTTCCAGAGATAGTTCCTGAAAATCTACATAACCTTCAATGCCTTCCACAACATTTATCTAGCTTTATATTGAATATCCAATACCAGAAGCCTCCCTAAATCCAATTCTACTAGAGAGTGAAGAAGGACATTTTCCTCCACCCAGATTCCACATGCTCACAGTTCCTGAAATACTGTACTGCAATAAATTTTGCCAGCCACATGATGAATGTGACAAGGACACACAGTTAAGCTCTATATAGGAAAGTTTTGGACAGATACTGCCCAACAGCAGTTATGAATTATGTTATGTGAAGCAAGTGTAATTCAACGTGGAGGAGACAAACACACAGACCACTCAGTTCAGCAAGATTAAAAATAAATCCTGTCAAAGGACAGAAGAGCCCCTCACAGGGAAGCCAATGCTCAATGATAACTGGAGAAGCAACAGACATCAACAGATTATCTGCCAATTGAAACACTATATGATGATATAGTCAAACTCAAATACCAAACAAGATCAGTCAGGACTCAGATTGGCTGATAACTGGTAAAGATGGGAGAGATTATATGTCTATATGGAAACTATGGCTCTTTAGGCTATCAATTTTGGATGGATGTGTGTGTTTTACTTGTTTCAGATTTACTCACAAGGCTTTGGTTGATCCAGGGCTATATTAGAAGATGCCCAGGGTGCCAAGCAGTGGGAGTGGACCTGGAACTATGTAGTTGGGAAGCAGGTTTCTTACCACACAGCCATGCCAGCACCTTAGCACACAGATATATATATATATTTATATATTTTGATATTTCGCTTAGGGTTAGTGATACTAATAACCTGGCATTAGAACTCAATATATATATGCTTCAGAATGAAACATCAGTCGAATACAGAGTGGTAATAAGAAATTAGAATGACAAAGGAATAAACAATTGTTTTGAACTTCATAAGTTCATAACATAATTGTTTATTCCTTTGTCGTTCTAGTTTATTATGTGTGTGTGTATGTTAATATTTATACACATACAGACACACACACACACACACACACACACAATATGTGCATATACAATATAGTTAAAGCTCACTGTTCTAATTTGCTAAGTGGTTCCTTATTGCACTGTATCCTATACTTTCTGTGAAAATAATAAAGTCACTCAGATTAGAGTTCCACAATTAGATTTGTGAATGTTAAAAAGATCCAAACAATGACAATCAGCAATCAAATGCTACAAACAAATAAAAACTTAATTCGTATTGCACAGTTTGTACTCTTAATGTCTGGTACATAAGCATAAACTTTTCAAGCATAAGTGTATAACATATAGTAGTAAAACCAGTTTTATATAGGTAGCAGTGTCCTGAAACAGGTAAAATTAGTAATAATTAATCTATAGTATATTAAACACTTCCTGTTATTTAAAAAGAGTAACCAGAAGTGTTTTAAAAGAACTGAAAGTACAATACTTATAGTATATTGTAGCAAAGATTCAGAAAGGTGCCTCATAATGTGACTATGATTGTATATAATAGGCGAGTCTAATATTCACAGAGACGAAAAGAAAAAGTGTCTTGCATATATCAGAAAATATAAACTGCAATATAAATAGACTTCCAAGACCATCCTTTAAAAGTCATTGATCTGCAGTGTATGGTTCTGGCATTTTTGAGTCATAAATACTTCGAAAATGTTTATATTTATTCCCCAAAGCTTTGTTAGATATCCTACTGAAATATATATTTTCTCAATTCAAGTTAAGCAATCATACTGTATTACAGCACCATCTAATATATAATTCTCCCCCATTGCCTAGTACATAGCAACAGACACACTATTTTGAACAGTAAAACAATTTCATTTGGAGTCTATTACGTGCCTGTTCTATCTTGAATGTTTCATAGAGTAATGGGCCAGGCCTTTCTTTGAGATGACACATTATGAAGAACTATAGAGAATACATTTGGGGCAATTGGCAACTGACTAAGAAGAACTGGAATCAGTAGCAATGTTAGTGAGAGTCAAAGCTAAAACAGTAAGTTGACACGTTGACTCATGTAACCTATGCAAAATGTAGACATGTAGGTGTTAAACTGAAACTGTTGCAGTTACTAAATGTTTTCTTAGTAAGACATTATGATCATTTTATGAACTAATATAACCCCTCTAAGACTTCACTTCATCTTTTAAAGCAATCAGACATCAGTTAAATGATATTTACATTCAATTTTTACATGGGTTTTGTAAAAACTAAAATATAAATTGAAAGAAAAATTATATACAACTTGTCACTGTGATTTAATTTATTTGTTGAAGATTGATATTTAAAATGTTTTATAGTAAAAAAAAATATTACCCCCAAAATAGCATGGCAATAACAAAATTTCTAAATGACTTTTGAAAGGTTAGAATCTGGATACATAGGCTTTCAGAAGGAAACTAAGATGAAAACTGAAACAAACAAGAAAATTTAATTGGTTTGTTTGGAAAGAAAACCATGCCAGCTTCAGATAATTTCACAGATTGGAAACAGAAGGCAAAATGAATTGTCAGTTTGTAAAAGGAAACAATGATAAGCTAATGGTAGGAGAAAGCTCAGAGGTACAGAAGAAATATATATATATTATTATTATATATATATATACACACACCAAATACACACATGCAAATACACACACACACATGTGTAGAAGAGGAGAGAGAGAAAGTAAAATAGTAGTTAAAAATTTGGCAATAACAAAAAGATAAATGTTAAAAATGGCAGTTACTTGAGGAGAGAGATAGTTTAATAGCACTGAGCAAATGATGTTAGCAAAGTCATACAAGTGAGCAAGAGATTTATTTACAGAGAAAATAAATTCAATTTAAGTTGAAGAAAGAATTTCATTTGTTTTTATTTTCTCCGTTTTGTATGTTTTTAATAACTACAAGATAAACCATCACAACATTTAACTGAAGCAAATAATCCAAGAATATTAACCACTTTGTATAGTGATGGTAGCACTTATGAAAATTATAAACAGCCTCTTTCATCAAAACTACATTTCACTACTAATATGCATACGAAGATACGAATGTTCAGGTTATAACTAGCAACACTTGATAAATATTAAAGCAAAACAACTCAACTGCTTCAGTTCATTGCAACACTGGAATATGTTAAGGACACACACATACAAATACAAAATGACTAATAACAAATGCAACTAAATAGAATTTTTGATGTCAAACTTTTTCTTCCTCTCAACATTATAAAGTGGACTGAAGAAATAGAAGAGAAATCTAAAATAACAAAAAATTCTAAATTGCAGCTACTTGGTGCAGTCAGCTTCCAGCCCAAGCTCATCAGGCTGAGAAAAGCAAACTGTCAAAGTATCAGTTGCTCTCCAACAGGTTTATGGTCAAACCTGTGGCAGTGAAGACCTCCAGTGTTCTTGGCATCTGGACCATATCCCTGCCCACCACTATCAGGTCAGAGATGGTTGTCCACAAGTGTGAGTGAGCCCTGTGAGTCAGAGTAGCTATTTCAGTGCATCTCCCTAGCCATCCTCCGGGGCAACGCCTTTTCCATTTTGTCTGCTGAGGCCAGGGAGGTAAGTTATGAAAACGTTTAACCACAGATTTTCTTACTCATATAGTTAGTATAGTGTTAGTAATAATATAGTATATCCCTTTTCATTGTTTCTCAGACACGGTTCTACTTTCCTTTTTTATTAATTACTACGTATCTTCGCCAATTTCCAAGTCTATTTAAGTGAAATGAACACTTTATCTATGCTCACATTTCCTCACCAACCCACTTTCCCACAAAATCCAAAGCATTACTTCAGAGTTAAGTAACATTGCTGGTCACCTTATCTGTTACTGTTTGAGTAGGTTTTTCTAAAACATCCAGCTATCTCAAAAATCAAGTAACTTAATTACTTTAAGGGTGTATGTATGTTTGAGAAGATACGATGCAAAAAGCTGTCACTCGGTTTTATATTGAGTTCACTGGTATCAATAATGTCTAGTTTAGTGACATCAAATTTTGATCTAGTTTAGCTTCCCACTAATAGCTATAGTAAGGTTTAGCCTAGCAACACTGGTGATAGTCCAGATTAAGCTGCAATACTTAACACGGTCAATATTAGCCTTGTGGCATTGGCCATGGTCTAGCTTAACCTAATGATACAAGTCATGATCAAGTCTAGTTCTGCAAAACTAGTTGTAATGAACCTTAGCTTATCAAACTAGGTTATTTATTATTATGGCCGGGTTCCAACCCGGGCCATTTAAAATCGATCTCAGTGGAATTTGAACTCAGAATGTAAAGACAGACGAAATGCTGATGAGCATTTTGTCTGGCACGGTAACGATTCTGCCAGCTTGCCGCCTTACACACTAGGTTGAAATGAGACTTATCCTAAAATACTAGGTCCAGATAGTGTCACAACATTTTTTTCCACGAGCTCTCTAACCAACCATTTCAAAATAGTACAACACTGAACTAAGCCTTTGTTGGGGAATCATGGAAAAAAAAAACCCCAAAACATTTTCATTATATCTGAGTAGTCTTCATAGCACAAAGCATATTTTTGCATTTACATCAATCTACTTAACTAAAACAAACTGTCCACTACCAGCTATCACTAAGGATGGTTAGTGTGAGAACAAGTATCCAGCTACAAAGCACAGATTCAGAAAAATCTATCTCTGCACAACCAATCAACCTTATAGAAAAACAAAAAAGTAAAATTTGATGTAAAAAATATAACATAAAATATAGTGTAGATAATGTTACTCCTACATTTACTATTTTTTACATTTGCATTCTTTTACATTTACATACCAGATCTTCAATATGCTAACGCGTCCTGATGAATGGGTTTAGTAATCATTTTCATTGAAACCAAATAATGAAGTAGATAAGATAATGCAATATCAGATCATGGGTCAAGAGTCCAAAGCCATTGTAAACATGTTGCTATATCTATGGGATAGCCATTAATTTTACATGCCTCAGCTTACTTAACAATTGAAAGTAGATAACAGGACATCTGAGAGTGTTACCTGTGATAAACTAGTTTCCTATTCTTGTAGTGATTCCTCTATTGTTAGCTTAATGAACAGAAACCATAGTTAAACATTAGCTTTATGAGTCAAGTTCTCTGATGCTCCTAGCAAATTCTTTTGTCTTCTTTATTCTTTAGTCACTTATACTTCAGCAAGATTTACTGAGATTAGAAAAGTAATGTGCCCAAGGGCACAACACAACATTTAAGATGAACTTGAAACCATGACCTATACACAATGATTTTAGATGTTAGAAAAAAAAAAAAATCATCTAACACCTAAATTATTTTTTTCCAATTACACAGGCTTACATCATTACAAACATCTATCTAATTGCTCTTAGCAACAGTTGGAAATGAACAGAGTTATCTATGCACTTATCAGATATGGAGGAGGATGCACAAAAAAAAAAAAGAATTAAATGGAATTGTAACAATGATAATGATAAAAGTTTTAAAAAAAACATTTACATTCAAACTGTGATATAGTTTATGCACATTTAACCTGCTATTTGTTGAAACATAACTATTTCAACAAACCAATTCTATTATAATAAAGATCCCAAACACATCGGCCTGAAAGCTAAGAAAATTTACTTATCTACCACCTTTATTTATTTTATATTATTTTATGCCTGAGGCGACAAAAATATCGTGCTTGTCGATTATTTTTTACTGCCCCCCCCCATCACAACCACCAAAACGAAGACTGTCCAAGCACATGTGCATGCCCCCCCTCCCCTGTGAAGGTGCGGATGAGATGCCACTTGCCGGGCTATATATCAGCCTGTCTTTCCCTGGCAGTCCCTGGTCTTTATGTCCCTCTGTACTCAGTCTTTATGTGTTTGGGCCCCAATCCCGAGTCTGCCTGTCTTCGGTCTATATGTCCATCTGCCCTCGGTCTATAAGTCTCATCCGTCCCTGCTCTATATGTTGGTCCACTTGTCTCCGGTCTATATGTTTCATCCATCTGACTAAGAGTTCCTGGTCTGCTCCACCCCCCCTGGTCTATAGGTACCTCGGTCCTTATGTTTGTCTGCCCCCGATCTATAGGTCTCATCTGTCCCCGGTCTATATGTCCGTCTGTCTACCAATCGCCTGTGTGGTGCCACATAAAAAGCACTAGCGTCGAGAGTCCGATGCTGGTCGCATGTTAAAAGCACCCAGCACACTCTCTCGAGTGGTTGGCGTAAGGAAGGGCATCCAGCCATAGAAACCAAGGCAAATCAGACTGGAACATGGTGCAGCCCTCCCCAGCTTGCCAGCTCTGATCAAACCATCCAACTCATGCCAGCATGGAAAACAGACGTTAAAGGATGATGATGATGATGATCCCATGCCAGTACAGAACATGGATGTTAAATGATGATGAGGATGATGATCCATACCTATCCAGTTAATCAGAGGTACTTGAGAAATAATCCAGTGCAGTCCATAAAACTCAGCAATCTCAACAAAAACTATCAATGCTCAACTCAGTTCTCATAAATTCAACAAGCCTGTTACTATGCATCTTTGGAACTGAGAACTAATGGAAGTATATGCTATAGAGCTTAACCCTTTAGCATTCAGATTACTCTGTCAAATGTAATACCTATTTATTCACATCGTTTTAAATTAATCATGCATTACCTTGTTGCTTTTGATGATGTTGATGTTTTGATGATTTTGATGATGTTGTTTAATTTTAGAATGACGTTGTATGGTAGGTATGAGAAGCCAGATCTTGCCGATTTGAACATAAAACAGGTAGTATATTTTGGCCGGATATAGCCAGTTTAAATGCTAATGGGTTAACTACTGAATTTAATTGAAAGAACCATTATACCTAAAAGAACCTCCACACAGTTGCTTGTCCAGCAAGAAATAGCAGTTAAACCTCCTCTGAAATCACATCCTATGCTTGAAACAAAATGGCTTTCTCAGAGCTGAAATATCTGTGATCACAGGTCAACCCCCAAGAATCAGAGTTGATCTGCATTATTATTATTATTATTATTTGGGGCACTTGAAATTTGTTGTCGGTTGTCTTGGAATGGTGAAGGTGAAAGCAAATAGGTTTAAAAAATATTCATATGACAATGAAGAACACTTTGACTAAATTGCATTCTTAAATTCTTGATCATAACTATTTAAATTACAACTATCAAATAGATCTATCATAAATTTAAGAACAACAAACATAATTAAATATCAGCATGAACTGGAATAAAAAGATCTTTCATCCTGACCATGATTTTAAATTTGTAAGTCACAATGGATGATCTTATTAGGGTAAATGGATTTTTTTCCTTGATTAACAAGAAGAGGTGCAGACAAGAAACTGACAAACAGAAGAGAAACTGACAAACAGAACAGAAACTGATACTGAGAGATATCTTCAAGCTGAAGTATATATATACTGATAGAAGGTATAACTCCTCAGAGAAACAGCAATCATTTATGTTTTTAATAATTATATTTCCATGTGGTGCAATCTAAGATGTTTTTATAATGCAAAGTCTCACAGGTAATGCTGCATCAAGAACTAGTTAATTGCGATGAAAAATTCACACACACACACACACACAAACATAGTAAAACAGTAGAATCCAAGAAACAAGGGATGTTTTGAATCAGCAAAAAAAAGCTAATACAAATAATTCAAATACTGGATTAAATTTTAAAATCTATTCCAGTTCAAATTATTCCCAACACACACACAAACTCACTATTATTATTAGGTACAAGTTTGACTGCACCAATCTCACATAGCCACTTCAGCCAAAATACAGCAGAGTTTTTCACAAGCTATAAATAATAAACCCTCACCTTGGAGTGCAATAGTATTAACAATAATAATAATAATTTCTTCATCTGCCAACAAGGCTGACAGAAAGAGGACATTTCAAGGACAAATTAACAAGATAAGGGGAGGGTTATACAGAATCGAATATGAGAAAACAGATATGAATAACAACGGTATAAAAGTAAAGGAAATGAAATGTCTCAATAGAGGGACACCCACTTGGGATGAAACAGGGAACCCTACAGATCCAAGATTACCCTTACTGACAAAAGCAAGTGTCCTCTCCCAACTGTATTCTCCAACTTACAAGTGCATGCTGATAGTAAGCCAGTTCACTACTTCCATAGAATAGTCTTCAGAATGTGAAGCGCTGTTGGCATTTATATGTAAGTGCTTCCTTTTTAATAGGTAATGTGTGGACTTTGATTGCTAGATTTATTTTGTCATGAGTTACATGTTTATTTTGCCATAATCACCACATTCACCCACCTTTCAGTAAATATACTAGAAGACAGTGCCTCCTTCTTTCCCCTCAACTTCCTCTCCAAGTTGATGAGGGGTTGGATTGAAGAGAAACATGTCTATCCTCAATCTTTTCAATGTTAGCCATCATACAATCTCTTTAGCCACAGACATTGTACATTGAAAAACTACTTGCCCTTATCAACCAAAGAAAGAAGGCAGGGCAATCCCCAAGCAAGATTCAGTTAATAGTTGGAACTGTCCTATATGCAACAGCAACTGTTCAACATAACTCCGCAAATCACCAGTGCTTACTTAGACACTCAATGGGTACATGCAGAATGGTTTCATTGCTCTGCATGCCTCTCAAACAAACCTAGATGATAGCACTTCTGTACTGGTAGTGAATATACTGAATCAGCAATGATCCGCAGTGGCATTAGTGGTGGGCTCCTGCAAGGTATTTAGTCCAGCTCTACCAATTCTGCTATTCACTGTCCTACATTTTTCAATAATATTAATAAATAACAAGAGAGAAAATAGTTATAGTGAGTATTTATTTTTCTATATAGCCCTGAAGTTTTTCCAGTAAATAAAGTACTCAACCACCTGCGCAAAGCTTGTGAATTCAAGTCCACAAAAGAAATTTTGTTGTGTTCCTTGGCAGAACACTTACTTCTACATGTATCAGTTTCCTCCAGCAACTGTTCCAGAGGAAGCAGTCTAGATATTATTTATATTTTCTGGGAATGTTCAGAACGATAGATCAACAAGCTATCCAAGAGTTGATTTTTCTTTCATTTGTGTAACTCTATTGTATCTAAAGCTTTAAGAAGACCTGTGGCTTCTGAGAGAATTCACTGATTGATTCCAGAGGGACGAAAGACAAGAGTCAAACTCTTTGCTCATTTAAACGTTAAAATTTCTTTTTTTAAAATATGGTACACCACACTAAATAATGTAAAAACGTTGGTCCAACTCTCCACAAACTGCTTACATTTGGTGAGCTGTTTGAGGAAACAAAAGTAATATGAATAATTATACTAGCTACACACTAGGTTATAAAATCTGACAGTTGAGGCAGACGAAATGTTTGTTTGTTATGAATTTGTGTCTGCTTTGGAACAGGTGAACATTTCTATGATATGCATAGAGACTTAATACCTGAAATCTTTTCGTAAAAAGATATACTTTGGCAATGTCTGCAATGTTGGTATATAGAAGCACCATACTAAATAATTTAAAAACACCTGGTCCAAATCTCTATAAACTATGCCTTGATCTAAAAAGTTATTTGAGAAAACAAAAAATAATGTTATATAGCATCTGCTATATAATAACTGCCATAACAAAAACTTTTGAAGCAACAGGACTTTAAAACTTCCAGTTGTCTACATACCTATCTCATAGAGATTCTTCTTAATAACCTTATCTCTACTGAAAGTCTCATAAAGACGTACAATGACATGGAGAAGTTCCAAAAATGGAAAACTGGATAAAGATTAACAAACACATTTTTGCCAAGAATGTGATACATGTAAAAGGCCCAAAACTTAGTTTTCATATAGAGCAGTAATAATAGAAATATGTTGCCAATATTATATACAAATATGTTGTCAATAATATATTTATATTGCTACTATTGCTATAGTATTTGTAAGAAAGTGCACCAATTACACTCAACTACACTTGAAACAGTTTTTCAAAGGTGAAGAAATTTCTCAGTAGAAACACATTACTTTCTATAAAAAAAAACATTAATTCCATTACATAAGCATAAGGTCACAAATTTGGATCAGTGACTTAATGGATAATTATCTTTAATTTAAAAATGAAGAATCCTAGTTCAGATCCAATCTGGTACTATGTACACATCTAGGAATAACACTTGATAACAACTGGAGATCAAATCAATCAAAACATAGTGTAGATCATCATCATCATCATCATCATCATCCTTTAACGTCTGTTTTTCCATGCAGGCATGGGTTAGACGGTTTCGACTGGAAA
>JAOPUL010003388.1:128382786-128392829 GCA_027564515.1 Octopus rubescens
ACAGCTGTTATATGGTGAGTTGGCCCAGGGTAGCAGATCCAGAGGATGACCAAAGCTGAGATTTAAGGACACATGCAGGGGCAGCCTGACCAGGTGCCACATCGATGCAAAAACTTGGGAAAAGTTAGATGAGGACAGAACAGCAAGGAAAACCTCAGTGGGTGGGGGAGCCAAATAGCTCGAGGAAGAAAACATCCTGGCCCTCGAAACAAAAGGCCAAAGAAGGAAGGAAAACCCACCATGGCCCTGTGGCACCTTTCTTGCTTGCAGATTTTGCAGCAGAAAACCATCATCATCTTCATCATCATCATCATCATCATCATCATTTAACGTCGGTTTTTCCACGCAAGCATGGGTTGGACGGTTTGACTGGAACTGGCAAGCCGGGGGCCAACCATGCACCAGTCAGGTTTGGCTTGGTTTCTACAACTGGATGCCCTTCCTACCACCAACCACACTTACAATGTGTGCTGGGTGCTTTTAATGTGCCACCAGCACCAGACCTTTGCTGCTCGCTTCCCGTACCATATGGTGCGACGCCGCTTCCCATACAGTCGCTGTATAGCATTGGGGCATCACCTCCCGTACAAAACAGACCAGAGAGAATAGAGAATCGTATTTTGCCTCGCATAACTCACGTCCTGTGCAAACATAAGAGGCAATTGAGAATTGCTATTTGCCTCGTTATCACTCGCTTCCCGAACAAAATGTAAAAGAGACAATTGAGGATTGCACTTTGCTTCTATCTGTCACTTTGGGCTGCCAGAAAGCCCTTCTGGACTTTCGATGCAGCCGTCTCAAGCAAAGACATTGCCGTTACTGCTGTGCTGCACCAAGCAACAGGACATTGTCAGTGCTGCCACCTCAATCAACAAGACATTTCCTATGCTGCCGTCTCAAGCAACACGACATTGCCTATACTGCTGCCTCAAGCAGCAAGACATTTCCGTTTCTGCTGCCCCAAGCAACAAGACATTGTCGGTGCTGCCTGCCGTCTCAAGCAACAAGACATTTCCATTAAACTCTCAATGCGGCCACCACTTAGCAATGGGACCCTCGATGCGTCCACCTCTAAACAACTGCACTCTCGATGTGGCCATGTCTTAGCACCCAAAAGCATTCGATGCAGTCTTCCCAGCAAGTGACTTTGCCGATGCTGCTGCCTCAAACAACAAGACTTTGTCGATGCTGCACTCAACCGCATCTTTGCCACAGGACTCAGCGCGGCCTTCGGACTTTTCGGGGGATTAGAAGAGCGGGAGAGTGATGACATTATAAGAACCTAAATGGCTGAGTGGGGGAAAGGATCAGTAGTATGATCTAAACAGTAAGGTGTGTTGGGGTGGAGTTGGGCAGGGAGTGATTGGCAATAGCAGAGGTAGACAAAGGTAAGAGTGGGTGATGGGTGACAACAGAAGTAGCACTGAGGATGGGGGTAGCATGTGATAGCTGGTAGTAGAGAAGGGCAAAGAAGGTAGGACAGATGCACTAGAAGGGATTATAGAGGGATGCAACACATCTTCTTGGAGAGCATCCAAAAAGAAACATTTTGATACTGCATTTGTGAAATTTGGACGAATATTTCAAGAAATATGACAATTTGAATGGTCAGTGAAATGGTTGAAATCTTGCCTAATTAGCCTAAATGAATAATTAGCTATATTTGTGATGTAATATCTTTGAAACTGAGGTGATAATCATCTTCAAATTACACAAATTAATAGTGATCAAGGTATAGCAGTTACTCTTTTTTTTTTTCAGGTTCTTGGAAAGAAAACTTTATTTTTGACAATTATTTTGACATGTTACAGACAGTCAATTTCGTAGTGTTTTCAGACGACCTAGTTAAATCGAAAAGTACAAGTCGCAGGGACTTGAGTTTTGGCACATTCCTAGTTGGTATAGAACTAAATAAACCCTGATATTTTGGGACATGACACCGTTTCAATAAAATTTTAATGGACTGTTAACAATGGCTATAAATGGCGGGGTTTCGGATCAGGACGCCCACATATGTTGGATTTTCTCCGTTTTGACGGGGATTTTCCAATTATTATTTTTGCATCATGATCTTGGAAATGGGGTAATAATTTATGAAAATAATTTGGAAAATTTATGACAATCCGAACAGATTTGGGCCAATTTTATTTGCACTATGCACTCAAAAACGATGGGAGAAGCCTTTTCGGTAGAAAAAAATAAAAAGGTTTTCAAAATACTTTCAAACTAAAAGGAGTGGATTTAAGGGCGATTTAGCTGTTGTTTCTAACACACCCCACAACCACCTGATACCTTGCATGTAGACCTAGAAAAATGTGAAAACTAATTTCTTGCTTTAAGCATTAAAAACATAAATTAAAGGCATTAACAGCATCTGTAAGTTACAGCAAACTTGTTAGTAGGAGAGAGAAAGAAAAAAAAAACCCAACCCAAAACGAATATGTAAACATTACCACTTATCATCCGACTGTATTCAAAATCGGAAAAAAACCCCATCACATTTGACTTTAATAGTCTACAAAATTATATTCATTGCCCAATATAATTTTTATTGGCGGAATTTGACCAATATTTCTCAAGGAAAAACAAAATTTACATGTACAAGCTAGGTTTACCTAGCGACTCTCCACGCGTTGTTGAAACAGCGAGAGGGAATAAACAACATTTTCAATACGACGATACCATGCTAAGTCTGAGCTCTTATAAGACATATTAAACTCAATTTAGTGCATTTTTTAAAAAGAAATATATGTTTACTTAGTAGGCTCAAACTCGATATTTGAAGCCTTGGATTCGTGTTCCGTTTGACCTCTCGCCGTGCGCGAATACGTCAGTTTGGCAAATAGCGTCAATATACCACCCTCTTTAATGTCTTTGCGCTTTTTCGCCATATCGTGGCCAGGTTTAGCAATGACCATATTGAATTCGCGAGAATTCTTTTTTTTTTTTCTTACGATATAAAAAAATCTTGAAGAAAATATGTTCTTTTCGAAGTGAAAATTAACGATAAAATGTTCACTTTTATATTTCATAATGATAATCTGACCTATTCCCATCGATTTTTATATCAAAATAAAACGAAAACGTTCCTCTTCATGACTGTATGATTTTCAACACAACTCGAGTTAAAGCGCTCCAGCGCATTGAACTAGAACGAAGGCTACCGTTCAGCAGTAAAAAAAACCCCCAAAAACCCCAAAACGAGACAAACTTTAGAAATACCAGGGTGTTTGAGGGACCCTGACAGGATATGTAACTGTCGGATTTGAATTAAAACTATATATGAGAAGAAAGTTCACATCCAGAACTTTCAAATGATATATAATTCTCCATGGAAAATATTTATTTTGACATGAACATGAAGCAAAAAGTGTGTTTTGGCGTGTTCAAACTGTGCTTGTCTCTATTGTACGGCGTTCTATAGTGATACCTAGTAACAGGCACCAAGAGATTGTTTTAAAGAATGTCGTTGTACTTTTCTTTGGTACCCTTCTGTCATAGTGATCAATGGTGAATTTGCTATACAGCACGATCTTCCTCAGGCAATGATCCGCCATGCTTGAAATCTTCCCTGCCCATTAGAGTCAAGACTTTCACAGCATGGCCTCAACATCGGTGACTTTCACATCTTTGAGGCATTCAGTGTTATAAACAAAATTGCTCCAGTGGATGTTGAAGGCGGTGCAGAAGTAGTGCCAGTGAAAATGTTCATTGAGTTGAAGGTGGTAGGTAACCCACAACCATACAAGAGGGTGTCAGTATAACAGCTCTTTATACTCTAACTTTTGTGCTGTTCCAGACAATTTTGTAGTCTACTGATTGCACAGTTTACTTTGCTAGTCTGTTGTCAACTTCTTTGTTGATCTTGGCATCATATTAGATGATGTACCCCAGATAGCCAAACTGGTGCACTATCGTTATCTCTATATCTGTGACAGTGATGTAATGAGGGTGTTAATCTTCATGAAGTGTGGGATGGTAACGAACTAATGACTTCTTCAAGCTGATTCTCAGTCCAAAGAGTTGCAAAGTAGGATGTTATATACTGCTGGGCTGATTCTATTTAAGCTACAAGTACAGCATACTCAGCAAAGAGTAGCTTCTGAATGAGTTGTTCCATTGTCTTTGTGTAGAACTGTAATTACCTTAGGTTGAACAGGCTGCCATAAATTCAATATCGAATGTGGAGACAGACCTCCTCATTGAAATTTTCTATGTCACTTACCAGCATCAGGCTGAATATGATGAAAAGAGTAGTACAAGAACACAGCCCTGTCTTACAGCGCTTCATATTGGGAACAGCTTTGACAACCTGTCATGTGTCTTGGTCACACAGATCTTTACGTAACTGGATGACCATCCCAGTTAGTGATTTTTCACAGAACCTTCCTGTTCAGTGTTGAACACTTTGGCAAAGTCAATAAATGTCAAGAACAGTACCTTGTTCTATTTTCTACATTTCCTTTAGAGCTGCTGGAGAACAAATAACAGTCAGTGCTACTACTGTGGCTCTGAATCCACACTGGGAGGCATTCTACAATGATGACTACTGGTCTGTTTAGGAGTATTTTGCGAGGATTTTCCTCACAAAACTCTGTGATAGAGAACAGTTATCCCTTAGTAGTTGGAGCAAATAAACTTTCCCTCCTTGTTCTTGTACAGGATGATGATGACCAAATCATGGAGGACCTGTGGTAGATTTCCTTATTCCCAGCAGCAGATAAAAACTCATAAAATTTGACATAGATATGTACACACAGAGATCACTGGATAGATGGATGTTACCTCAGTAATGAGGATGATTATTGCTTGTTAATGAGCTGCAAAGTGAACATGACTTTTTAGCTCAGCAGATAATCAGCAAGTTTTACCACAATTATCACATAAGTGTCTCTTCTCAGTTAAATGCAATACAAAATCATGACATTTGCCCTTGTGTTCAGACACGTGTCTTTTCAGCCCACCAATAGAAAAACAATATTTATCACATGATTGGCTGACATATATTCTTTTAGGTAGTGAATATTTATTATTGACTAAGGTAGACGGAAACTGAAAGAAGCCCATATGTATAAGTGTGTGTGTCCTTGCCTTGACATAACATGATAGTTGTAAATGAGGGTCCCTGTCATGCAAGCAGTGTTCACATCAACTCGCTATTTCTCATCTATTTATAGTTTTATTATATTGTTGCTCTCCACCTCTCTCACTTTTTATGTAATGTAACCTATCACCTCCTTCCTAACTCAATCCGATTTTCCCTTACTTTCCCTCCCAAATTAAGATTCACTATTGATCATGCCTCCACCATTATTCACCATTCATTGCAATCACCTCTATACCCATCCCAAACCATCTGTTACTCTCCTTCACACTTAACACAAAATTCACCAACCATTCAACCAACCAACAAACCAGCCAACCTTCATTCTGTCCTTATTCTTTCTTTATCCACCTTCTTGTACCTTGCAGGTACACCCTAACACCTCATTTCCACTATACTTTCTCCCTTTCTTGCTGGGGTAGCCATGTATCTCCTATACCACAAGACACCAGTTCCTATCCTTCTATCATACTTTAGCCTCCCAAAACCTGGCACAAAACCATCTCAATACTGCACCCCATGCATATAGCAGTACTAATATTTGCATGTGTACGTCCCCTCTGGGTACTCTAGTTTCCAGAGCATGGAAACCACACAGTAATGCATGCACCTACAGACAGCTGTAGGTGCAGGTATAACTTCTCAACCATGTGGCATCAGGCTAAGTCCAACTGTGCAGTACCTTGAGCAATGTCTTCTACAATAGCCCCAGACTGACCAATGCCTTGTGAGGGAATATAGAAGACAATTTAAAAGAAGCACATTATTTATATATATAACATGCGTCTGTATGTTTGTGTGTGTGTGTGTGTATATATATATGTGTATATATATATATATATATATATATATGTATATTATATATATATATATATATATATATATATATATTCTCATCATTATCATCGTTTTTAATGTCTACTCTTCCATGCTTCATGGGTTAGGTGAAATACATTAAGGCAGATATTCTATACCAGGATGTCCTTGTTGTTACTAATACTTACCTGTTTCCAAACAAGGCAATACTTACTCCAGGCCAGACATGTTTTCATGGAAGATCAGAAATGAAGGACACTGCTTGTATGAAGGCGATGCTTCTTTACAACTACAACTATCAATTATTGTAAACTGAAGGAAATGCTAACACACACACAAATATATATATATATATATATATATATATATATATCATCATCATCATTTAATGTCCGTTTTTCCATGCAAACATGGGTTAGACAGTTTGACTGGAGTTGGCAAGCTTGGGGCTAACCATGCTCCAGACAGGTTTGGCTTGGTTTCTACAGCTGGATGCCCTTCCTACCGCCAGTGTGCTGGGTGCTTTTAACGTGCTACCGGCACCGGACTTTCGATGCTCGGTTCCCGTACAATATAGTGGGATGCCGCTTCCCATACAGCCACTGTATAGCAGTGGGGCATCGCCTCCCGTACAAAACAGACCAGAGACAATAGAGAATTATATTTTGCCTCGCACAACTCACTTCCCGTGCAAATTAAGAGGCAATTGAGAATCATATTTGTCTCGTATCACTCGCTTCCCAAACAAACATAAAGAGACAATTGAGGATCGCACTTTGCCTCTGTCACTTTGGGCCACCAGAGAGCCCTCACTGTCAGCCAAGAATGCCCTCTAGCAACTGGACTCTTGATGCTGCCATCTCAAGCAAAGACATTACCGTTGCTCTGGGCTCATGCTGCCACCTCAAGCAACAAGACATTTCCTATGCTGCCCTCTCAAGCAACACGACATTGCCTATACTGCTGCCTCAAGCAGCAAGACATTGCCATTTCTGCTGCCCCAAGCAACAAGACATTGTCGGTGCTGCCGCCTCAAGCAATAGGACTTTGTCGGTGCTGCCTGCCGTCTCAAGCAACAAGACATTTCCATTAAATCTCGATGCAGCCACCACTTCGATGCTGCCTGCCGTCTCAAGCAACAAGACATTTCCATTAAATTCTCGATGAGGCCACCACTTAACAACAGGACCCTCAATGTGGCCTTCTCTAACACAACTGAACTCTCGATCTGGCCACTTCTTAGCACCTGAAAGCACTCGATGCGGCCCTCCCAAGCAAGACATTGTCGATGCTGGACTCGACCTGCCGTCTCAAGCAACAAGATATTTCCATTAAACTCTCGATGCGGCCACCACTTAGCAATAAGGCGGCCGCCACTTCGATGCTGCCTGCCATCTCAAGCAACAAGACATTTCCATTAAACTCTCGATGCGGCCACCACTTAGCAATAAGGCGGCCGCCACTTCGATGCTGCCTGCCATCTCAGGCAACAAGACATTTCCATTAAACTCTCGATACGGCCACCAAATTAGCAGCGAGACCCTCGATGCGGTCTCCTCTATACAACTGCACTCTCAATGTGTCTGCCTCTTAGCACCCGAAAGCACTCGATGCGGCCTTCCCAAGCAAGTGACTTTGCCGATGCTGCCGCCTTAAACAGCAAGACATTGTCGATGCTGCCGCCTTAAACAGCAAGACATTGTCGATGCTGGACTCGACCTGCCGTCTCAAGCAACAAGACATTCCCATTTAAACTCACTCGACGCGGCCACCACTTCGATGCTGCCTGCTGTCTCAAGCAACAAGACATTTAAACTCACTCGACGCAGCCACCACTTTGATGCTGCCTGCTGTCTCAAGCAACAAGACATTGTCGATGCTGGACTCGACTGCATCTTTGCCACAAGACTCAGCGCAGCTTTCGGACTTTTTGAGCTGAAAGCCCTCGATGCGGCCATCAGAAGCAAGAGACTTTGCCGATGCTGCCGCCTCAAGCAGCAAGACATTGTTGATGATTGAACTCGGCCGCATCCCTGCAACAGGACCCAGCGCGGCACTCAAACTTTTCAACTCTGACTCAGACGCATCTTTGCGACAGGACCCAGCACGGCCCTCGGACCTTTCAACACTGACTCTGATCTCAAAAACAACAGGAGTTCCTCAGTGCATCCACCTCAAAACAACAGGGCCTCTCGATGTAGATGTTCCTTGTATGGGCGCCTAACCAGTACAAGACTTTTGATCTAGGCGCGTCTTTTGTCGTCTCTACTGAAAACTTCAGTGCAAAGAGGTTGCCCCTGAGCACCTCATCCCATGCCTTCTTTGGTCTACCTCTACCACGAGTTCCATCCATTATGAATGAATGGCGTTTCTTTATGGAGCTCTTGAGATCCATCCGCATCACATGACCAAACCAATGCCGTCTTCTCTCTTGCACTATGCACTTAATCCCTCTTATGGCTAGCTTATCCCTTAGTTCGCAGACACTCTGTCTCACATGTTTACTATAAATATATATGTATATATCGTAAAGAACCACAAGTCAATTTTTTTCAACTACCCAAGGGTTTCTTGGTCGAATATTAATTTAATTCGCCATTTATCAAGTTGAAAATATATATAAGTGTGAAAGGAGTGCTCAATACATGTAGAGGAAATGGGGGGGGGGTATTGAAGCTGAAGCTGAGAGTTTATCTCATGACTTGTGTTTCATGCCACTGCAACATCCAGGTGAAACAAAGAATTAAACTCAAGTCAGAAGACAAACTCTCAGCTTCAGTTTCAATAAATAACTATACATACATATAAACACACACACACACACGTCTATCATTGTCTTATAAAAGGTTAGAATTCTCTCTTAATAATTGATCAATGAGTATTCATTGTGAGATCAAATATCAGTTGTGCATTTATCACTTAAAATAGATTCATTGGCAAATGTTATGTCACGTTTGAATTGCTTCCTGTTTTGTTTAATGTAGTAAGCCATACTTTTATAAAACTTCATTCCACAGTATCTCCAAAGAATAAAAAACAAAAACACTTGCATGTGAAGCACTTACAACACTTCTATAATATAAGAACAGCAAAAAAAAATAAAAGAAAAAAATGTTGTTAAAGTTGCAGAAACTAGTTGTGAATATTTTAAGCTGCATTTGTTAATGCATTGGACCAAACAATGACTGAATATAGATGAAACATTTAATTATGCATTGTAAAATGATTAAGTAAAAGAAATTGAATGAGATCTTTAGAAACAATAAAGTAATCAGATTAATTACTTTTGATAAAGTCACTACAACAAAAAACAGGCACCTACTGCATTTCTGAAACACTACATAGCATTGAAGTCTACAGAGAAAATAGATTTCACATTACATAGTTCCATATTTTGGCAAGATTTTTCAGGAACGCAATTCTTCTGTAACACGGAAGATGCTGTTTGTATTCTGTTTTGGTGATTGCATTGATAACCTTTTAGGGAAATCAGAGAATTTGCTTTGTATTAAATATGTTCATGAAAATATTGCTCTTGCTAATTAGTGAATTGTCTTCGTAAATGTCTGAATTAAAAATAATGATTAGGAATGGTAGTTTTCCATGGTAAAACATTTCTCTCTGGCTTATCTTTTACCATACACCATTTTTCGATGGAACTAAGAAATCTTGAGATTTTCGTGACTGGAAAATTCCCATAGTTTGAGGATATGGAAGTGACAGGTTATCCACACCTAAAAAAAATTATAAATAAAATAAAATGAAATATAAAATATTGTATATATATCATCAACATCATTTAACATCCACTTTTTCATGCTTTCATGGGTCAAATGAAGTGTATTTAAGGCAGATTTTCTATGGCTATCACCAACCTTCACTTTGTTTCCAAGCAAGATAATATTTCCCTATGACCAGACATGTTTTCGCAGAATATAGGAAATGAATGACACTGCTTGTATGACAATGACAATCATTTACAACTATCACACAATGTCAAGACAAGGAGACACAAACACACACACACACACATGCATGTGTGTATGTATCATCATCATCATCATCATCATCCTTTAACGTCCGTTTTTCCATGCAAGCATGGGTTGGACGGTTTGACCGGGGC
>JAOPUL010003388.1:128591776-128602906 GCA_027564515.1 Octopus rubescens
ACACACTGTAAATGTGGTTGGCGGTAGGAAGGGCATCCAGCTGTAGAAACCAAGCCAAACCTAACTGGAGCATGGTTGGCCCCGGCCTGCCAGCCCCAGTCAAACCATCCAACCCATGCTTGCATGGAAAAACGAACGTTAAATGATGATGATGATGAAAAGTTGGTCAATGTTAAATTCACTTCAAAATCCCTTACCCAGGCTGCATTGACTAAGCAATTTGGAGGGGGTCTAGATATATGTAAATGTTCCTTTCTATCTCTCCCAGGCTTTCTACCTTCCATTAACATTTGCTCTTCTTTGGCAGGATAAGGCAACATCCTCACCTTTTCAACATGGACTAGCTCTAAAAGGGAGGTAGCTGAAGCTCTACAACTTCAGGGGTGGCTTGGATTGTTAGTTCCAGGGCAAGGTAAATCAACTCAAGAAAGTTTGGGACAATTTACAGTTGAAACATATATTCAACTCTCTCTTTTTCATATATCTGATCAATTCAAGGTATTACTTACTTTCTATGAGTACTAAGTTTTCTGATCCATACATGTATAGAAAAGTGAAAGTTAAAACAATGATGATGATGAAGGTTGGTGCTTTACATGTAGCAAACTGGTAGCATGGACAAGCTCTGCACTTTCATCACTCTCAAACTTGATGGATGTGGAGGAATGAGGTATTGATGTGTTAAGCCTCATAATTCCAGAGGTCTTCATGGATTGTCTTATCAACTGAGTGCTTCACAACCACATGGCTTTGGGTTCAGTCCCACTGAGTCTGAAGTGTTCCAAAGGCAGTGTATGTATTGGTGTCTCCTTGTTTTGGCATCATGCAAAAAGTTGTAAACAAGTGTCACTGTCATACAAGCAGTGTCCTTCATTTCTAGTTTTCTATGAAAACTTGTTTGGCTATGGGAAAATATTACCTTGCTTGGAAACAGGTCAGGGTTGGAACAAGAAGGGCATCTGGTTGTAGAAAATCTGCCTCAATCAATTCTGTCTGAACCATGCAAGCATGAAAGAGTGGACGTTAAAGTGATGATGAGTGAGATAAACCTAATTATTAAGTGAGCCCTAAACGAGATAAAATATCCCTTCAATTAAGCCATTGAGATTTTGGGATTACTCTTTAGCTAAAGGCAAGATGTCTCACATAGGATGCCACTTCAAAACGCTTTTACTCTATTCCCATACTAAAAGTATAGTGAACAGGGGAGGTTACTGCATCCATAACTAAAGAGAATAAAATACTGAAATGCCATAATTTGTTGGTAAATTACATTTTTCAACCTATGGAATTTGGAATGTTCTAGGGAGCAAAGCCATTAACAATGAAGTGTTTGTCATTATTGACATCCCATCTCATGAAAAAAATATCGGGTGATGCTCGTGAGCATGATTGACTGTCCCAGAACCTCAGCCCCACAATCACCTGTGGAATGCCAGGACTGTTTTGGGCTGTTCATTGGGAGGGAAACAACACTATCCCCAAGTGCAGAGCATGGCTGAGTATGTCTGCCTTTTTATTTTGTATATTTATTTACTGATTTCCTTTTTCGAGTCATTTTTTACTAGTATTGCCCATTTACTTTAGCAAAATGTGTTCCCAAACAGTTTTAATTACAGTTAAAAAAAATAAATTTTGTTGCTAAAATGTACTTTTTAATTTTATTTCTCGAAGAAACAATACTATCATTATTTATATTTTAAAATTTAATCGACAACTTTTTTATTTAAATTTTCATAAAGAAATGCAAATGAAAATAAAAATAAGATATGATATTGATAGTAAAGTAATTTTAGTATAGTATCAAAGATTATATAGTGTTTTATACTTATATAATCTATATGTAACAGTGTTTTTCGCCACTAAGTTACTTATATAATCTATATGTAACAGTATTTTTCGCCACTAAGATACTTATATAATCTATATGTAACAGTATTTTTCGACACTAAGTTAGGACACTTCCACTACTTGTGGCATTAATATGCCTTATAGTATAATCACCAACAGATGGTAATTTTAGCTTTTAACGAAAATTATCATCACTCAATATATTTACATAACCGTATCCCATTTAATATTTGTCCTTGTTCGTCTCTTTATGTTTATCATTTGCAAAAATAAATCCATGTTCAGTCTGTTTATATTTTCTTTGTTCAGCTTTTATTTACTTCAGGATATCAATGTGTGTATAGATTACGTCGAATCTTTTAAATTACCTAAATAATCGGGACTGTACTGAGCATGGTTATTGATTGTTATTGTTTAGTCCATGCGTGATCATCCTTCTTTTCAGAGTATCTAAAATTACACTATCTAACGTGCCCTTCCATTTTTTTTTTATTTTGCTGAGACAATACGATGTACTATCTGCGAAGGCAATCTTTCGATAAGAATAGCATAAAAGATTGCCTTAGGGGAATTTGGTTCTGATTTCTAGATAGATGAGACCGCGTAAAAGATTTTTGGTCATCACAAACGCAGAGAGTCCTTCGTTCGTTGTATTCTCATAGGTAATAATGAAATACATACACACAACAAATCAACAATAAACCTTGTGTAGCTATTATACTTACATCGAAAACTGTTTTGAGAGGATGATCTTGTTAAAATAATTGTTTTAGCACGGTATTGTATAAGTCAATACTTCAGCGTGTACTTGGTAAACTATATTACACGTTATGGGCTATTGTTTTTGTTTTTACGCTTCGCAGGAAACCGATTAGTTGAAATAAAGAAACAAGTTATGCACAATTTAGACAGATACCATATACTTAGTACAATGGAATAATATCAATGGGACACCTTGACTGTAAGTCGCCATCTTATTATCTTAATTACAACGAGATTTAAGAGAATCAAAGAGAATATTTTCATTATAGAAAGAACACTCAATAACACATGTGTACCATTATAATAATATCCATCCGAGAAAAAAGAAAGCAACATATCATATCACATCAGTACATAGGATGAAGATTAATCTAACAGAAAAATCATTCCAGCTTTAAGTTTGATAATCAATTATATAATTACAAATACTATTTTCTCGTTATTTTAAATTTCATTCACAATTATAAAGCAAGTAATTTTCAAAACTACAATGAAATACTTGTCACGTCGCGTACAATCTGTTGTAAATATAATTTTGAATTCGTTTTACGTAGAGTTTACTACAAACCACGGAGGTTTTTGCATACCACCTCTTAATTCTTTTTTGTTTTTCTTCTAAGCTACTGAGTTTTCAATTCAGTAAAATATACATAATTTTTTTTAATAGAAAAAAATTATAAGTTATAACGAAGTGAATGAAATCACGTTGAGAGCAGCAGATTCTTGAAAATTGTCAAACCAGCAAAGTTCTTGGCGCAGTTAATCAAGATATATATATATATATATATTAGCATAACAAAGAATATATACACTCTACTGCTTTAATAAGTATTTTTTCCCTTTTGTTTGTAAACTCAAATATACATGATAAACATCTATTTATCTATCAAGATATATATATATGTTCGATCTAAGGCCTAATTTTAAAATATTTCGACTTTCAATGATTTAGATATGTAATATTGTTTTGTGTATGAGGTTTAATTTGCCATCGCAAGAATAAATGAAAAGAAAACGTTGGAAAAAATACAAGACTAGTAACAAATTTAACTTGAAAAGATATAAAGTGGAAAAAATGTTTATACTAACCTTTCAAATGTTGACGATATATCATTAATTAAGATGAAATTAAAAGCAAAACAAGTCACGGGAAAAAGAATACACACGGATTAGTCCAAACTGCGTGAACTGATGAATGGGGTTATCAACGACACAAAAGCCGGTTTCTTCTGCTTGATGACGGGGAAGTGAGTAAGATGATTTCGAAAGTGTGCAGAGGAGGCAAGTTGTGTGAATTAAAAAATATTTTAAACAGCTCCATCTAGCAGTCATATGAAAGTACTATTAAATGCCATATACACTTTACAAATTTACGCGCACTGAAGTTTTCGCAAAGCAGATAGACAGAGCGTTTTAGAGAACGAATTACTTATGCAGCAGCTGTGATTTTTATGAATAAAATAAATGTTTGTTATTATCTATATATGCATGCATGTATACACACATTATATATATATATATAAACGATTCAGAGAAGGGGGGGCTCAAGCATTAACAGGAGAGACAATACTTAGGAACCAAAAAGGAAGATACTTTCATCACATAATTGTGATACAAGGGTGCCAATAGACAATTGCTAGAAATGAGCGTCAAACTCTCGGTAACCTGTTCAAAATACATTTGTACACATTAGTGATGGCATTTAATCTCTCGACGGAGAGGCGAGAAACTGCTGATCAAACAGATCGTTTTCTTATTCACTCATATATTTACCCATTCATGGGTTTTTTCTTCTATTGTTTCTTTTTTCTTTGTCTTCCTTGCTTATTTTTTGTTCTCTCCCCTCACCCCTTTTTTTCTTTTTTTCTCGCCTCCGTTTCTGGTTACCTGCTTCCGTGGAGAGTCCTACATGGTTCCCCTTTCTGACCTGGCTTTGATACATTTAGGTACACAGACGCGGTTCCAGTTGCGCCGGCTCGCCTTCCTCATATGTCCTCTCCTCGGCCCTCCACTACACATATGCACGACCAATGCCGCTCCTGCGCCACGCTCAATTGGCGCAAGAAGGACAGAAATTGCTCCAATTGCATCCATTTCCACCACCTTTCCTACGTCAAGCTCACTCGTCACACCTCGGAATCCCTGCATCGGTTGCTCTGCCCGAGCGGCCTAGCCTTCGGTGGCGGCATATCACACTCTACTCGACGATCGGACCCCACTGTGCGGTCCAATGACGACCCGACCCCGCTCTGCCCGGACAATGCCCTAGTATCGATCTCCCGTCTCAGGCAGTCGCGACGAATCATCCCCAGGATCCCCAAGACTGCTCTCACATTCCTGGCCGAGGCGCTAGAGTCGTCCATAAACCAGGCACTCGCCACCGACACACCGCAAGACTGGAACCAACTACTCCAGTTTGCGACTCTCGTCCTGGGACTCTGGAAGATAGGCGAGGGTTCCTCCCCTTCCCTGACCTCGAGTCCCGCCCCCTCCCTGACCACAAGAATCAGACACAACGTCTCCAACTTTAGCCACCCTCTACCAACCGGCTCCTCTCGGGTCGCCCACCGGCGCTGACGCCACGCCCGCAGGCCCCTTCCGACTGTGTCAAAAGGCTTCGAGCCCTAGTCAGACGGAAGCTCATTGAGGTCGACGTTTCTGCCGCGGGGCGCTTGCTGGCCTCCAGCGACGCGGTCCTCGCCCCTACACCGGACGTTCTTGATGCTCTCTGTCTCAAACGTCCGGAACCCCGGCAGATATCAGGGTTTTCCAAACCCCTGACAGAATCACGGCCCTCACTAAGTCCAGCGACGACGTGGTTGCCGCCCTGAGGTCCTTCCCTGCGAGCAGCAGTGGCGGGGTTGATGGCCTGCAACGCGGTCACCTCAAAGATCTTATCTCTCCACACTCCGCCGAGGCGGGCGTACACTTGCTCCGCTCCAACTACTATGATAGACGGTTTCCCCCACATGGACCTCTCCCGCCATGGCCGAGATCTCTTCTCAGCCAGCCTGATAGCGCTGAAGAAAAAGGATGGAGACATCCGTCCCATAACGGTGGGTAACGTCTTTCGTCATCTTGCAGCCAGTCGATCAGTTAGCGCCGACTTGAGCAAGGCACTCAGCCCTCTCCGGTGGGGGGGGGGGAGAGTCAAGAGCGGATGAGAGATTGCGGCTCATGCCGCCAGACACTTCATTCGGCGCTCGCCTCCTATTGGATTTGGATATCAAAAACGCCTTAAACAACGTTAGACGAGACACGTCATGGAGACTTGCCTTAGACGCACACCCTCGCAGTACCTACTCGCATACCACGTCTATGGTACACCCAGCTCACTCATGGCTGCCGACAACAGGGTCGCCTCCTGCACAGGTGTTTAACAGGGCGACGCTCTTGGTCCGCTCCTTTTCGCGCTTGCGGTCGACGACGTCGCTCGATCGGTCCACTCGCCGTCGTCAGAGACCGCCTGCAGTTCATCCGTCTCTAAATCTTCTCGGGCTCGAGATCAACCCGTCCAAGTCGGAGGTGATCTACGGCGAGGCCGAATTCCAAGGCGCCGTACTCAGCATCCAGTCCGTCTTGGCGAGGGCTCGACTGACTCCCAGGAATGCTATCCACATCCTGGGCTCCACAATCCTCCCGAAAGCCATACTGGAGTGCCTGGAGGTTAAGCTCGAGGACCTGTCCATGATGACGGAGAGACGGCGCCTCATTGACGCGCACCCAGCGCTCTTCCTCTTGGAGGAATTTCTTTGCCCTGCCCATGATTCTTTTCTCGCTTCGCACTGCACCATGTCACCCGTACACAAACCGCTTCAGTGACTTTGACCGCGACAGCCAGCGCTGTGCCGATCTGATCTGCAATGCCAGTTTCGGTAGCGCTGGGTGACTGCAGGCCAAACTGCCCATCAGATTCGGCGGCCTTGGTCTGCGATCGGTGGGAGGACCTGGCCTTGCCGGCCTACCTCTCCTCGGTCTCCTCAATCCACAACCTCCTTGGCGACATACTCCACGGGCTAGCCGAGACGGATGGTGATCAGTTACTCGAGCCAGCCCTTGCTGCATGGAGCGCTGGTGGGCTAGCTGTCCTCCAGATTATGAACGTCCAACGTAACTGGGACGACATCCTATGTAAGTCTATCCTCGAGCGGTTAGAAGCATCACTCGACTAGCACCGCTTCGTCTACCTCCGTTCCGCATCGCAGCCCAATAGTGGTGCTTGGCTCAATGCGGTGCCCTCCTCATCTACCGACACTCTTCTAGATGTTTAGTGCACCCGCATCGGGGTGGCCCAACATCTCGGTCGCTGAGAAGTGGACGGTAGTGGACAATGTCGCTGAGAAGCGGTAGTGGACGGATTCGGCCTGCAGCCTTAGCGCGAGCCGATTCCCCCGGCACGCCGCCCTGAATGATATTGTCGGAAGGGGCCTCGACGCGGCCAGCTTCCCGTCCCAACTTGAACCTGCAGGTCTCGACCGCGGGGACGGTAAGCCCACCAGACGGATAACGCTCTTCCCATTCGAGGGAGGCAGATCCCTAACCTGGGACGCAACGTGCTGCGACACGTTCTCCGAACTAACCTCGCGGCTTCTACCGCAAACCCAGGTGTCGCAGTCCGTAACGCGGAGGAGAGGAAGGTCTACAAGTACAGGAGCTTGGCCAGCGTTATCAGTTCGTGCCGGTAGCCGTCGAGACGTCTGGTGCTCTTGGTCCTCATACCACAGACTTCCTCCGCAAAATAGGGATTGCTGCGGCCCGCCGGAGAAACGAGCCCCACGAGATGGAGTGGCTACTGCAGCGAATGTCGCTGGCCATTCTCCGTGGCAACGCCACCACAGTCATTACCGCGAGGCGTGGCTGAATACCCACCAGTCCTGGGACATTTGCCGCCCCTTCCCCTGTCCCCGCAGTCTCGCCCACACCCCTTTTTTCTCTACATTTCTTCTTTTTTTTCTCTCTCTCTTTCTTTTCCTTGATTTTGTTCTATTCTACTGATTCTAAGCAATCAACTGTATTCATGTAAATTTCATTCGAATAATAAAAGTTTATCTTCTTTGTAAAAAAAAAGATGGAAAGTTTTTAAAATGCACAATTATAAATACATGATGAACAAACACAAGAAGATCTCTCCTTGTTTTTGTTTATCGTGCATATTACGGTTTGTATACCAACATTTTTTTAACTGTGTGCTGTTTGATCAGCGCTTTCTCGCCTCTCCGTCGAGAGATTAAATCCCATCACTAATGTGTACAAATACGTTTATTTGTACAAATAAATATAAGAAAAAACAGAACGAAAAAGAAATGTAGAGAGAAAAGGGGTAGGACAGGCAGCGGAGGCGGCACGAAACCCAGAACAGGAGGGTTATTCATCCGCGCCCCATGGTAATGACCCAGTGGCGTTGCCACGGAGAATGGCCAGCGACACATGCTTCGAATCTTGGTACCTATCCGCTTTGTCCTCTTTCTCTACCACGCGGATATCTCCTGGGACAGCGATGTCAATAATCCAGCAATGTTTTTCTTCTTTTTCATTCAGGATCAAATCAGGTCCTCTTGCCTCAATCACATTGCACACTGAAGTCCCATAGCAATTTCACCATATCGCTTTCCATTACAGCTGGTGATTGGTATTCATACCACTTATCAGCTCGTTCCAAGTTGAATTTCTCACATAACGACCAATGTACAATTCGAGTAACATTGTCATGCCATCTCTTGTACTCCCGCTGTGCCAGAGAGCTACATTCACATACAATGTGGCTTGTGGTTTCTCCAACCTCCCCGCACATTCTGCACAATGGTGATTCGATCGTTTTGTCAATGTGGAATTTTACGTAATTAGTTCTTAATGCCTGCTCCTGGGCAGCACAGATAAGAGCTTCCGTTCCTTCCTTCAAATCTCTCTTACTCATCCAGGCCCATGTCTCATGCTTGTCGATCTTTCCAGCATTGGACTCTTTGTTCATATTTCTTAGGAACTGTCCATGCATCACCTTGTCTTTCCAACGTGCAAGCTTCTTTTCTACTTCCTTCTTTTAAAACTCTTCTGTGTTGGTGCATGATTCTGTTTCTATGATCCCCGCTAATTTAACTCCCATGGGTAATACCATCGAAAACTACTTTCTTCACTTTTTATGCAATATTCGCAGCTTATTATACCTCTTTCTCCTTCTTTTCGTGGTAAGTATATCCTATGCACGTCACTTTTAGGGTGTAAGGTTTCATACATTCTCATTTTCTTCCGCGTTTCTCGGTCCGTCTGGTTTATCTGTTCTTTTGTCCATTTAAATATGCCCGCTCCACTTCGTAGTACTGATACAGTCAAAATATTAACAGCAGTTACTTTATTTCTTCCAGTTAATTTTGATTTGAGAATCAAACACAATCGTCTCATGTACTCTTTTGTGTAAATTCTTCATTTTTTATTTTATTCTCTCAGTCTCCAGGATATCAAGGTACTTATAACCACTCTTTTCAATGTCCCTCATGACACTTCCGTCTAGTAATTCTATCCTTTCAGTTCTCACCACCTTTCCTCTTTGAAATATTAGGACTCCACATTTCTTTATCCCGAACTCCATTCCTATGCCCTCACTGAACAAGTGTACTGTTTCCACACAACTTCAAAACGTCCATAAATAACAAATGGTTGGCTTTAAGGCTTCGTCCTCACCACGCATAACAAAGACCAGTCTTTCTCAGCAGAATAGACAAAGGAATCATGCACAGGACAAACAAAAGTGGTGATAGGCTATTGCCCTGAAAAATTCCCCTTTTGATTGTGACCTCTCCAAGCGTTTTACCACATGACGTTCATTCAACCTTCCAACTTTCCATGCTCTGCTGAATAAATTCTCTTATATTATTGGCTACTCCAAAATGGACCAGACACTCTAATATCCATGAATGAGGAATGAGGTCATACGCCTTTCGGTAGTCAATCCATGCCATTGAAAGGTTCGTATGTCTTCTTTTGCAATCTCTGAGAATGGCTTTATCAATCAAGAGTTCATCCGGCGTGCCTCAACTTCTTCGTTTGCAACTTTTTTGTTCTTCTGGAAGGATGTTTTCATTTTCCAAAAAGGAATATGTGCTTTCTGACAAAATCCCTGTGAATAACTTCCAAAGAATTGGAAGGCAAGAAATAGGGAGGAAATCGTCTACAGCATTCCCTTTTGATGCATCCTTCAGACAAAGCACTCTTCGTCCAAGTGTCATCCATGATGCTAATGGCTTTGTGCTGTTTAACATTTCATTAAACTCAACTGCGATCTTCCCATCTAATGTTGTAAGCTTCTTGATCCAGTACCCTTGAACTCCATCGGGTCCAGGAGCCTTGCAATTAGGGATTTTGCGGCACTGCAAACTTGACCATCTTTACCGTGATCCTAACTTCGTTTTGTTTGAATTTATCAAGCCAATCTGCATCCAATTTATGTGTCTTTCTACTACCCCACAAGTTACTCCAAAATCTCTGACTTTCCTCTGCAATTGGGATTATGTCTTCATATTGGTCTCCACCATTTAACTCATGATATCGCTTCTTTTGGTCTACTTGGAAAAATTTATTCTGCCTGAACTGCTTCACTCGGTGTTAGTACTTCTTAACTTTGCCTGCTTTAGAAACGAGTCTCTGTTTTAATTCTTCCAAAACTCTACCTAATCCATTTTCCTTGATCTTGTACTTGCAATCCAGATCTCCGTACTTTCTTGTTGAAATCAACTGATTACTTTTTTGTTTCTCCAATAGGTTGATATCTCTTCTGAGTATTTTAATTGAATCTTGGATTCTTCTTTTCCACCATGATTCATCATTTCTTCTGCCTTTTGCATCTTTCATTCCAATCACTTTAGCTGCATATGTGCTGACTGCTTTCATAAGATCATTTATATCTGTAACATTCGTTACCTCCACATGATCGATTATCTTATTTACTTTATCCACTATAGATTTCAATCTTCCTCAGTCAATCTTTTTAAAGTTCTTATTTTCTGAAAACTCTCTCTTCTTTGCAATTTCTATGACCTCTTTCAAGGTTTGTTGCTCTTCGTTGCTTAATTGTTCTACATGTATTAATGATATGTCTGTTAATGCAATGTCGCTTTCAGAATGAATTTCATTTCTACTTTCCTCTCCTGTGTTTTCATCACCCATATTTTGTTCATTATATTCATCTTCAGTTGGTTCATCAATTTAGACTTCATTGATTTTCCTCCTTATGGCTTCCAGCTCTAACTCAGTTAACCATTGGTTTTTGCGTATTGTTCTAGCCTGGTCACTCAGTCTCTGCTCCGTTGTTCCAAACAGGCCTCTCTCAGACCACTCTCGGAACATCCTCTGTCTATATCTCCTCTTTATGACGCCATTTTCATCAACAGAATTTATCTTTTCATCCCACACCCTCCTCGCAGTCTTTTTATGACGGTCGGGGCTACTCTGCATATATGCATACACACACACACACACACACACACACACACACACACACACACACACACACACACACACACACAC
>JAOPUL010003388.1:128607843-128618691 GCA_027564515.1 Octopus rubescens
CACCGTTCTTGAGTGAATCTGCCGACACTCAATCAATCAAACATACAATCAAGAACACTGCAATTTATAGTTTAGATTATTACATTAATATATACAGTGAGAGGAGATAGCATGGGGGGGGGGAGAAGGTTTTGGTATGTGAGTAAATCTTTGTCTATAAGCAGGATGTGGTGCATGAGGTTGAACACAAGTCAATTGTGAATTAAACTTGAGTTTATTTGAGGGTTGACCAGAGGAAAGGTTAGTCTTTTGAATGCAGCTTTAGCTGTGGATGTAGAATCACAAGAGAAGATCATCAGAGATTGTAAGGTACAGCTTTGTGTCAACTATGAGGTATTTAATTTAAAAGGTGGGTTTTTGTTGTCTCTTGTGGTGACTAGTAGGTAGCTCCATACCCACCAAAACACGTGAACTCCCAAACTGAAGTCTCAGAGTGAGAGACACTTCTATGTCATGTCCAGGAAAGAAATGCTATTTAAAGTCTTGTTAAAATAGGATGGTAAATAGGGATTGTCTGTAAAGTATAGGTATAAATTCAGTGATTTTTGGACAATTGTATACAGGTTCCACAATAAAATAACTTTGGTAATCACTGGACTAGAATGTCACGTTCCTATTAGGAAGAACATTAGTCCAGCTTCTGAATCTCACAAGCTAGGTGCTGCAAAAATATAAAAGGTGAGCTGTAACTATTATTTTAAATATATATTTCTAATTGACACAACTGGAAAACAAACACATGACCCAGGTATGATTTTACTAAAGTAGTACATCCTAAAGTTACTTTGAACTTCCCATTAAAAAACAATGATTAGTCAGTGTGTGTGTGAGAGAGAGAGAGAGAGAGAGAGAGAGAGAGAGAGACTCTAAACAGCGATGGTTAGGTTCTTAAACTGGGGTGCTTGCATGAAACGTCTTCATGTGATCGCTATCGACTTGCAGTAAACAGCAACAAAATACCTCTCAAATAAACGTCATTGATATGTTGTCTGAATAAATGTCTGAAACACCTTAGATCATGTTTTACCTCATGAAGTCTCCTCTCTGCAATCGTTTGACCTGTTGGAAATCACATCCAAGTCAGAACTTATAAGTTTTAACATAATTTTTTTTTAAACCCCACTTTTTAAAAAAGATTGGTCTTCAGATTTTGGGCGATCTATCGCCAGATTTTGAATATGAGAGATTCAGAATTTAGAAGAAAAGAAAATTATTTTGGCAATCTTTATTTTTTCTTATATCAGAAAGTGACCAGAGAATTTACAACCTCAGTACTTGTTTATGGGTGGGACAGTAGACATATATTTTGCTTGCATTTGAAGTGTATAAATATATTTTGTTTGTCTTTGTAATCTTACTTTCATTGAAACAACATTTTAAATTTCAGAAAGTGAAACAATGTTTTCAAATATTAAGAAAACATATTTATAATATACTTCGATTGTAAACGAAATATATTTATATACGAAATAAAGAAGGGCATGTGTAAAAAAAAAATCAAATTAATTTCTTAATTAAAAAAAAAAAATTAATTTTTTACTTGTAATTTTTTTTTTTTTTTTGCAATGTGTGAATCTCGTGTTCAAAATAATAAATAGAAGTCCATTAAAAAATAGACATGAAAAATGTTAAAGTTGGGGTGGGGGTTAAAAAAAATCCACGTAAAATGATTAATTGCCGTCAAATATCTTATTGAAAACACAAATGAACAGGAAAACAACAGATAATTCTTAATTGTACCCACCAAAATGTCTCCTAAGACAAACAAGCTGCCGCATCCCACCTTTTTCGTTATGTATGTATACATACTTCTGCGGCTGTCAAACAAAAGGTTATTAAGATACAGGTTGACATGAGAGTGGCACGCTATAATCAAAGATTACTTTCTTTCTTTCTTTTTTACGTACGTATTATTCCTTTTTACAAAAAGACAGAATGTATGCCGAGTCCAAATGTTTAATTACTGAATTTGCAGCATTTTCATAAGCTCGGTAAGAGACATGATGCAGTTGGAACAATAGCTGTGTTTACAAGATAAGTACATAAGACTATATGCTTATGAGACTATACATGAAAACTGAAAAAAAATATATATAAGAAGAGAAAAAAATCCGGGGATATACCGTTTATTGATGACAGTATCATTGCTGAGACCGGAGCTAACATATATATTTGTATCCGAAACCAGGTTTTGTTGCTGATCTTGAGAATTTCCATCAAGTGAACCGTCAACTAAAGAATGTAGAGCTTGGTGTGGCAAATTACTAAAAACTTTTAGATCCTCGTCAGAACTATTTTCATTTATTCTCTGTAAATTAACACTGTTATCGTTACTGTTGTTGTTGTTGTTAAAGTTAATTTTATGGTTAGTGGTTGTGGTAGTTGTGGTGATATTACTATTGTTACTATTATTTATTGATCCGTTAGTATCTGATTCATTGAGAATTTCGTGAATTTTGTTGACTCGAAGCTCAAACTGCTTTGGATCGATCAACAGTAATTCCCTGCATTGGAGGCGAACTTTCGGATCGCTGTCCATTTGGAAGTAATCCGGTATCAAACGGACTAAAATTAGGGTAAACTCATCTAAACTATCCAAGGGTTTATCTCCAGGTTGTAAATTATTTCTTTTTTCTATGAATCGCAATAAATCCATCCGAGAATTATACTTCATACGTTTCCACAGTTCCTTCAGTTGCCTGTCGTCTCGAAATTCCGAAGATCCTTCGTTGAATTCTTTAGCAGTTTCTACCCAACACATGGCTTTCTGCAGATTCATATTAGAATTAGAAACTTTACTTTCCAAAATATCCACTCGCTTCGTCACAAGTTCGAGAAGTTTTTCTTTGTCTTTCCGCGAATAATTCTCACAACGCCTTTTACATCGCGTTGCCAACGACATTGTAACGTCTCCGGTATTCATGTGGAACTTGAATCAATGATTCATCGCTAAAGAGAGACTTCTAAAAGCAGTGTGATCAGAAAGAAAACATTCCAAGTTGAAACTGTTTATATACATCTCCTGTAATGGAGCACATGCATAGGGGAGAGAACTCTCATTGCTCATTTTTAGCGGAATAACAGGAAAATAATAATATAATAATAATGAACTTATTGTATACAGTGCTGAGGTGCACTACAACTCATCAGAAAAAGTAACCAAAACTGCAGAACAGCACATAGAATATGCACAGGAAGAGAACAGTGAGTAAGTCTTTTTTTTTTTAAATTTCAAGATGCAGGTGGGGGGGGGGCATCAGGTGTACTGTTAGCGAATTTCAGGAAGCATGGAAGTTTTGAAGGATGTAGTGTCTCGAGAACTAACAACTGATGCTTCAGCAATTCTGAGCGTGAAATAATTTTTTTCGAATAGTCATGGGTGCTGTGTTGTTTTTTGATTTTGTAAGCATATCCACGAGTGTTAGACGTATGGAATTCAAAAAGGTGCCCAAGATTGTTGTTGGAATGATGGTGGATAATCTTGTGGATGTCTACCAACTCAGTTGCCACACGTCGGAGTTATAATGTGTCCATGCCCAGGGAAGCAAGATTTTTAGTGTGAGGTAAATGCCTGACGGCGAGTATTCGTCTGGTTGCACTACTTGTTTCAATCATTGGACAACGGCCGTGATGGAGCACCGCCAAAAGGATTTAGTTGAACAAATCGACCCCAGTATTTTTGTTTAAGCCTGGTACTTATTTTAGCGGTCTCTTTTTGCCGAATCTCGAAGTTACGGAGACGTAAACAAACCAATATCGGTTGTCAAGTAGTGATGGGAAACACAGACACACACACATGCACGCACCTTTCCGACTACCAAATCATCTCACAAAGCTTTGGTCCGCCCGGAGTTCCAGTAGTAGACACTTGCTGAAGGTGCTGCGCAATGGAACTGAACCCAAAACCACATGGTTGGGAAGTAAGGTTCTTAACCATTTAACCATGCTTGCCCCCCCCTCTCTCTCTCTCTCTATATATATATATATAGTCCAACCCATGCTTGCATGGAAAAACGGACGTTAAAGGATGATGATGATATATATGCATTTATAGGTTTATGCATGTGTATGACTGTGTATGTATGACGTCCAGACCTTGGGTTATTTTCAAGCCTCTCCTTTCCCCTTCTAAATTCAGCTGCCCACTTTTGCACTGTTGTAAAAGCCGGGGCGTCATCACCTAATGTAGCAATCATGTCAGCATGAATGTCCTTGGGGGCTAAATCCTTTTTCTGTAGGTACTTGATGACAACTTTTGTCAATTTTCAAGAGAAGTCACTACTAATTACTTTCAAAGTCTTCCTTGAACAGTCAGATGTCAGTTTACCTGGAAAGAAACAATGCAGTTATTTGATTTCACAGCTCTATCATCGCACCTTCACAGTCGGCCTATGCAGGGCAGGATTTATAAGTTCTCTTCGATATTGGGGCCCTCTGCTATGAAGGGTATGGAGCACTCAATACAGGGAGGGTCCCAGCAATCTTGCATGAAGAGGCTCAATATACTAACATATCTTGACTTCTTAAAAAAATGTAATGGATTCTCTTTTATGATAAATAACCATAGATTTCTCCACGTTAGAGACACCAATTTATTCAATTAAAAAATAGTTTGCTACCCAGTCCCAAAAGCAGCTACAATTAATTGTAGATGCTTTGGGGATGATGACAGAGGAAAACAAGAAAACACTCCTGAAAAATAATAATTGATGTATGTTTGTATGTATGTATATATGAGTGCGCGAGTGTGTGTAAAGATTGAGATAAAGAAGATTGATAGAAAGAAGTTATTGTCCCTAGTTCAAATTCCTTCTTTCAATGCATGACTGAGCAATGACTTTGGTTTGACCACTTGCGATTAAAGGCACACACACACACACACATATTACTTTCAAATTTTGATACAAGACCAGCAAGTTCGGTGTAGGGGATACGTCAATTACATCAACCCCCAGTGCTCAACTGGTACTTATTTTATTGGCCCCAAAAGGATGAAAGGCAAAGTCGACCTCAGCAGAATTTGAACTCAGAATGTAAAGACAGACAAAATGCTGCTAAGCATTTTGCCTGGCATGCTAATGGCTCCGCCAGCACACTGCCTTCACGTGCATACATATATTGCCACTTCTAAACTTCATTATTTCATTGAATCATCGAAAACCTTTTTTTATGAAAATACAAGTAAGAAGGAAATATGTTCCAAACTTTAAATTTTGAATTTAGTTTTAATTATGAAATTACATCGCTCAACAGCTAAAAGCATTTTTTTTTTTGGCTTTACAAATTGCATATATGTTCAAATATTTTTCAATAAATCGACCCTTTTTCTTTCTTTTTTCTATAATTTTCGTCATTTTGTCAAACACTTGAAATTACTATAGGGAATGGGGCAAAATGAGTAATTTCCGATTTCTTGTTATTTTCTTTTTGTTTGTTTGAAATCTTTATACTGCAAGTATTACGTCATCTTTGAGAATAAAAATTGGTCAGCATAGTTGTTGTTGAAGTTGAAATAGTTTGAAACATAGGTGACAGGTACTTTATTTTCAAGAGATTTTTCCTTAAATTTGACCCGATAGTAACTGAGGTTGCTAATAAAATATCTGGATAATTTTTGGTATTTAACAATCAATATTCTTTTCTCTGTTGGATTCCACATCAATTTCTTTTTCTCCCACACTAATATCTAATTTGATAATTTTCAACTTTCAAAATAATGTCTAAATTGGGGCAAAATGAGTAATGACTAATTTCAATTATTTCTTCTCTTCAACTGCATGGTGCATAAATATATCTGAAAGAGAGCCACTCCAACAGATCGTGAAGAAGCTATAGAGAATATTTTATGTTGTGTTTTTAGATTTTGTTGGGTTTCGTTAATTTCATATCATGTGCTATTTTTCCATGATCCTCTTTCATTTGGCCAAGATATTTTTAATTTTTGTTGCACTTCTGATCTTTCCAAGATCTAAGAATGGATATTAATGTGTATGAGTTCTTTTTCAAATGTAATTCTGGAGAATTGAAACAGCAAATTTACCTTATCTTGTCTTACTCATTTTGTCTTAGCTAAATTTGTCTTTTATATGCTCGAAGAGAACTGAGATAATTTTATGAAATAGTGTTCTGAATATGTTATAGTGCTTTGAATGCATTTAGAGAAGGTCATTTGCTTAGCTGATATAGTTTTTGTAAGGTAGTGAACATTTATAAAAAAAAATTTTCTCAATCAAACATGCAGTAAATATTACTCATTGCGCCTCACAATGGAAACTGGAAAAGTGAACTTTCAGAATAGCTGTCCCTTATAAGTTGGAATTTCTCTTTTTCTGTCAGGATTTTCCTTTTCTATTTATTACACATTTCAAAACAATGAAGGAAACCTTTTTTAAAACAAGAATTTTAAAAATCCATGTCTTTTAAATGTTTCTCTCCTCTCCACACACACACACACACTCATCGTGCCTTTAGAACAGCAACAACCACTAAAATTATATTTTTTGTTTTTCATAATTTTCTGTCATTTTATCATATTCCACATTCTAAAACATTTGTAACTTGCATTAAAAAAAATCTTGCCCTTCTCTTCCCTCCTTCATTGTACTTTCCACAATGAAGAAAAGGTCAAACACCACAAGTGGATGTGTGAAAAACGAAATTAGAATTTTGAAAAGTATATCTATAAAGCAACATTTTCAGTCATTTATTTAAAATTTCTCTGCTAACTTGTCAAATTCAAGTATAGATGGGTTTTTGAGATTTAAATTTGATGATTTTCCAAGATTTTAATTCTTGTGTATGAGGGGCCTAACTTGAAGTGCCTCGGGTCCCCCATAGTTTAAATCGGCTCCTGGGCCTATGAAATTTTCAGCCCACCCTCATATGAAAAATGCAGACGATCCTCATTCTAAGAACCATTTTTAGACCTAAACAAGAAATATAGGGACACCTGGTTGAGTCAAAAGTTTTTTCGGATTTTCACTGATGATTTTTGGCAACTTGTATCTCCATGTTATATCATTAATTTGATACAACTTGTTGTCCAATCGTTGCTGAATTATTTATTCTTTATTTTCACATATAACATATAAACATTAATTATTTATTATTTATTTTATAGATTTGATAATGAGTGGTGAAAAAATTGTAATTAGAACCTGTGATAAGAAGGACTAAATGCATGAGCAGCTGCAAAAGAAATTAATGACGTGGAAGGCCCAGGAACTGTCAACGAACATGTGGTACAAAACTGGTGCAGACATTTCAAGGAAGATGACACCAGCCTTGAAGACAAATCAAGGACAGGGAGACCATCTGTTGTAGAATATGAGGCCTTTCTTGAAATGTGCTGTTAAAGATGATAGTCATCTAAGCAGAGATGAAACGTTTATTTGTCAGTTTACAGAAAGTGGAAGGTGCAACTTATGCAAAACCTTTTCTGGCTAGTAACAGCTACTTTGAAAGGTTTATGGGGTGCTATTTTTTTTTAGAACAGCATTTAAATGACTGGTGAAGCTGTTAGTGTTGATATAGAATCTGCTACTAATTATCCTGAGTAGCTGAAGAAAATTATTGCTGAAGGAGTCTATAATTATAATTATACATGTGTGTGTGTGTGTGTGTGTGTGTGTGTGTGTGTGTGTGTGTGTGTGTCTGTGTGTGTGTGCTTGTATGTACATGCATGTGTGTTGGTTGTATGTGTATTTGGGTGCATGTAGATTTGGATGAGTATGTATATGCATGTGTCTAATGTGTGCATGTGGTGGGTGATGATAAAAATAAAATGTGTAGTAGTTGAGTTTATGAGGAGTAAGCATTTGAAAAGTGAAAATGAATTCCTTTTCATGTTGATGACAGAAGTCTGGGGAAATGTTGTGAAGGACAACACTGAACACAGAAAGATGCCAGGTGGAATAATTCACAGAGCAGAGATGGCATGCAACAAGGAGGTCATTATAAAGATGGATGTCTTGCAAGTGCTCACTGAAGCAAGCAGACAAGCATCGTCCAGACTGTCCATTACACAGGGAGTTATCTTTTATCTTTTACTTGTTTAAGTCATTAGCCTGCGACCATGCTGGGGCACTGCCTTGAAGAATTTTTAGTCGATTATAGCTCGAGGCTATAGTAGAAGACACTTGCCCAAGGTGCCATGCAGTGGAACTGAACCTAGAACCACACAGCCAAAATAATAATAAACCAACAAAAACTCATTAATATAAACACATACATACATAAAAAAAAAACATGTTATACAGGAGTGTGTATAAAGTGTATATTATTTACAAATACGTTTTTTTTTTTTTAAAGCTTGGTACTTATTCTATTAATATCTTTTGCCGAACCACTAAGCTATGGGGGACAATTCAGAGTCTATGTAGGATGGTATGTTGGAAGGGTGTAGGGAGGGGTGGTAGGTTAAAGGAAATAAAAGGCAGTTGTGGTTGCACACAACAGCCTTTTAGTCACAATGGGAGTGGGTGGAACTGAAGTCATTGGTGTGGGTGAGAGCAGCATGTACAAGGATGGGGGTGTCTAGTGAAAGTGTTTCACCATATATTGAGATAGTATCTCAAAATCATGGTCACAGTTACAGAGACAGCAGAGGCAGAGGTATAGAAAAGTAAATATGTACATAGGTGCGATGTTGCCTTGGGTTCAGTCCCACTGTACAGCAGCCACTTAGACAAGTGTCTTCTATTCAAGGTGGTGCCCCAGCATGGCTGCAGTCAAATGACTGAAACGTGTAAAAGATTTCATATAGCTCCATGCTGACCAAATCCTTGTGAGTGGATTTGGTAAATGGAAACTGAAAGAAGAAGCTTATCATATCTGTCAACCGACTGATGAGGTGATAGTTATTAGGTTTAGACTGTACTTCGGTGAAGTGTGCTCTTGGGGCTTTCTTGCTGGCAGGATTCCTTTGGGATACTTTTAGCTAACTATAGTCTTTGCATGGTACCTTTCACCGAAACGCGCGTCTCGGATTCTGTAGACTTTATAATGTATTTTTTCCGTAGTAGATATATTTTTTCGTATATATTGTTTATATATATATATATATATATATATCCCTTTAATCTATCTGCATTTTTACGATATTTTACTTTACTTTTTCCCTTTTTCCGTATCTTTTTATGTATTTTACGGTTAGCGTAAGTTTGTTTTCTTCCTAACGTCCTTCATTCTTTTTCATATCAGTCATACCTATTTCCTTCATGTGTAGATTAATCCCGTTGATCAACAATGAATAAATGTATTTTAAACAGATAGCTGTATTTAACAGAATACTGAAATCCACTGTGATATATATTGAAAGAGAATGTCTGACATAATTTTATTACAATTTAGTTTAGTAACTTAGATATTAATTTTCAGTTCTCAAGAACAATATTTCACAGATATGTTGTGTATGAACTTGATAATAGACAGAGACCAGTGTAAGTTGCAACATATTAACATCTTCGATAGCATGTTTCTCTGATATCGCAATATTTACTTTAATAGATTGGATCGCATTTTCTTATAACTATCAACATGGATAATTTCTCAGACTTGTAACTATATCATTATGTATCCTTATTTACACCGATTTATAAATTAGCATTATATGCAACTAAAAAGGAGAGCCACGTATTCTTTATTAGTAATGACATTTATTACAATTTGGGTATCATAATGAAAGGAAATTATCATATATTTTGTGCAGACTCTGAAACGAAAATTTCTCATTAATGAAAACAATTATGTAGTATTTATTTCAATTCCATTCAATGAGATCGTCCATAAATATTTAATTATCATCTAAATAAAAGCAGAGATGCAGTAAAATCTCCTGTAAAATGAGAGACGATCATCTTTACATAACTATATGGTTTTTGTCAAGACCATTGAGACATGTTTATTTGGTAACGAAAGCCGCAACTTTCAATTCCACTACGAAAAATATCCTATAGTGAGAAGAGAAAAAAATAGCGTGTTTTATTGGAAGGCGGGAAATCCTTTCAACGAATCGCTTTCAGCACTTTGTCTCATTTGAAAACAAAAAAGAAAAAATCTGAAAAACAAGCTGACCTGACATTATTACATGTATCAAATTTCCAAAGATCTCTACCTCATTAGCTGTATGGCTTAGGTGTCAGGAGAAAATGATACTTCATCAGAAAAGTAAGTGTTTACATTTTAAATGTTTAGTAACTTAAAAATGTTAGTAGATATACAAATAGACGTAAAGCAAAGTAAAATATATTTTAATCAATGTGGTGAATGGGAATGAGTCGCCGGCGAAATTGAAAGGATTGAGGAGAAACTACTTCGTTTTCTGTCAAACAAATATCGAATCTTTGAAGTTCTATTTAGCAAAGGAAATGCAGGTGGAGTGACAAGTGCTCTCATCCAGATATTTGTCAAAAGATGTGTGCTTGTGAGGTCTCAGAAAGGAAAAAGTTGAACAGATTTATTTTAAGTAAGCGCCCGTAAAATTCATAAACATAGTTGTGTGAGGACTTGTGTCTTTGGTGGACAGTATAAAGCTGCGTCTATGGGCTTCGTTCTTTAGTCTTAAATGAAATCTCCCCCACCCACCCCTCCCGCCTTCAGGATTGCATTGTCCATGCGTTTATATATTTGGTATATTATGCATACTTTTTATCTCATATAATTTCCTCCTCTCCAATACTTACACTCATGTTTTTGTGTAAACCACTGCAAATTGTAAATCTTCCTTGCAATGTCCCCAATATCAGATGCCCCTGAGACAAATAAAACAGATTATTATTATCATTAGTAGTAGTAGTAGTAGTAGTAGTAGTAGTAGTAGTAGTAGTAGTAGTAGTAGTAGTAGTAGTA
>JAOPUL010003388.1:129495363-129505729 GCA_027564515.1 Octopus rubescens
ATATATATATACATCGACAGTTCTTTTCAAGTGTCACTGATGTCTTATTCAGACAGCTTCTGTAAGCTGCGAAACTTCGAGGTTGTTGTCAATAAGTTATAGCGAATATCATTTTATACATGTAGGGACTCCCTTATTCACTCGATGTTCAATCGTTATTTTTATGTATTTCTAAAGACACCTTTAACAGCCTCTCTCTCTCTCTCACATATATATATATATATGCATGTATATGTGTGCTTGTGTGTTTGCTGGTGCATATACCTGTGCGTGAGCATGTGTGTATGTGTGTGATACCGTTGGTGCGTCGTTCACACATGTCAAGTGCCTATTTGATCGTAACCAGGCAGAACTTCACTGGTGCGAAATATGATTTCTCTCCTTAATATACGTATATATAATATGTGTGTGTGTGCGTGTGTGTGTGTGTGTGTGTGTGTGTGTAAAGGAGAGAGAGAGAGAGAGAGTATGAAAGAGATAATGAACAAAACATCTATCATTTGTTTTACTTGTCGATATTCATTCAGCACGTGTTGACGTCGTTACACCTTCGTCGATGCATATTTTGCCAACTTTTTAGCTAACATGAATTATGTTTACTCCATTTTCACCTTTTCACTCGTTCTATATATATATAAAAACAAAAAAAAGTTTCGAAAATTACGTCGGAAAGCATTGAATGAGTGTCTCCCAAAAGGCACAGTCTTCCTTGGATTTAAATGCTTTGATATACAGTTTAGTGTACGTAATACGTTGAAAGTAAATATTAGACTTCTTGCAGCCTGAATAAACAACACTGTTATTAAGATGTTTAGACATTACAATGAAGTTAGTAACGTGTAACTATATGATTAAATGTGTATATAATAATAATAGTTTATTACTTGATATAAGTCACGTAGTCTCAGACATCCAACTTCTGTACAGATCATGGTGAACATGCTGTCTCGATAAATGATTAATTAAACTCTGACCTGTCATTCATTACACGGAAAATAATCGACATCGATCTGTTACAACCGCATAAGTGACATAATCAATATCGATTTATAACAAATCTCAATGACTTGGTTTCTCCTAATCAGAAGTATCCTTCGTTGGACGATCAGTACTATTTGACTTAAGTAAAGAAGGAAGAGGTGGGGGTGAAAGATATAATGGTAGTCATTCATTTCTCAAGAATAATAGTTATAATTGGAAAAGGTTTTGATTAGCAACTAAAAGTAATTCACGAACTCAGTTTGTTGGGGGTTTATCGATAATCGCTGTATATCTAAATAAATAGGAATTTCATTAGCTTCAAAGTTGGGGTCTTTTTTTGCCATGGCCAGTGGCCAGTGCATACTCAATTGATTCCATATCAGTATATAACTGGTAGAAAGAAACTCTAAGGGATCACAATTATCTGCTAGAAATAAGAACCAAGTTTCCCTCAAATTACAATCTTGGAACACATTAGATAACGTTGTACTAAATACCACTAAAATATCGGGATGGTCTAGGTATGAATTCTTTCGATCATAGATTTACTCACTCAAACAGAATTTCCTAGGGAGCAAAACAACAAAAGGCTGGTAGCTATTTCATCGATCCCCTAAAATATGAAAGACAAAGTCAATACAAACATATTTTGAACTCAGAATGTTGTTTGAATCAAAATACGATGGGACATTTAATCTGGAGTGCTTCTGTCGATTCGCCACTTTTACCGAAATATATATATTGATTTTTTACACTTCGTGTCATTCCCCACGCTAAATAATAACTGACATGTTCACTGTTCAATGACGAAACTATACAGAGAAAATAACACATAAAAGAACAAACACATATCTACATTCTAAGATCTCATTTTCAATGACTGTATGAACATGTATGAAATACAATCTATCAGAAAGTAATATAATGTAAACAATCTTACCTTGAGTCCATGTGGTGATTCTAGAAGTTCCATGCTCGGTATTAGACAATGATCCAAACTTTGGAGGTACAGTCAAAGAATAACGTAATTCCTCATCCTGACTATCATGATCTTGGGACTTAAGGACGTCTTCAGACAAGACGAACCCCATTTTCCCATTCTCTAATACAGTTAAGAAAGATGCTCCTTCGTTGACAGAAATCAAGGGATTTCCATTTTCAACTTCTTCTATTTCAATATCCATCGTCTGAGGGTGACGTTTCGAATAACTGGTATCAGGGAAAACATAGAAATCTGAATGGATTCCGTCTGTTACCATAAAAGAGAAACTATCAGACTGTGTGTCGGAACCATCGTGTTGATAGCTAATTAGGTTGTTAGCAATGTCGGCCTGTGTAAATCTGGTTACGATACGTGAGTAGTTGTGTAAAAGATTTCCATGAACCGGTACTTGAGTAATAGTAAATTCAATGTTATTGTCATTCGTATCTCTATCATCAACCTTAAGTTCAGACAAAGTGAGAAGTTTTGAACTACCTTCGTTCACCCGTAACACATCGAACGTAAGCACAGGCTTAGTGTTGTCAACATCGGTCAGTGAAATCCTAAAGGTTAATATAACCTGGTTGTATTCATCAGTCACTTCAAACATTAAACTATCCATTTTCATTTCGTCATTGCTCGTGTGAACGTATATTATTTCATCAGCGGCTAGTTCTTTTAGTGAAAAATTAACTATATGTTCAACTGGTTTATGTAAGTTTTCCAAATGTCCTCTGGTTGGTGGACGGTTAAGCACAAATTGCAGGTCTTTGTTGTGTATTTTCAAATTCGTTCCAGTGAGCAAGTCAGTGGTTAAGGTAACCCAGCCACTTTCGGGAAGTTCAACTCTTCTGTTGATTATTTGTTGTGTAACTTCATTTTGTCCTTTGACAGTGATATAAAAATACTGGTCAGTCAACATGTTGTGGTTATCAGTAAGATCGAATATGATCATGTCTCTAACCACATCAGCTCCATTATGTTCATACTGAATGCGTTTTTGGTCAATATCATACTGAGTGAAATTATCACCTGTACTGAGGTTACGCAATAAATGTCCATTATTGATTCGTTGTAGATAGCCATATTTAGGTGGTGCTCGAACAATATACATGATTGTCTCATTTTCTGAATCTGGATCTTCAGCTTTAAGATATTTATTAGATATTGTTTTTATTGCTCCGATTTTTTCTATTTCCAATCCAGTATTGACAGTAACTCTGGGAGTCTCATCATCAACTAGAATAATTGTAATTGGAAGAATATTTGTTATATTGTGTTTGCCATCAGTTAGAGTAAACTTAAAATAATCTTCCGGTGACTCTGAACCGTCATGTTCATATAAAATTGTTGAGTCCTGAACTATATCAGAGAGAGTGAAGTTAGTTATCTTTATGGTACCAGCTAGGGTTTGTTTACCAAGAACACCATGTTTTGGGAGTTCATCAATAACAAAAGTCAATACATCTTTTGGCTGATCTTTATCAGTGGCATTTAGAATAGCGTTTTCAATAGTTAGTAGCATTCCTTCGGCGACAACAAACTCTCGCATGAAAAGGCGAGGAGTTTCATCGTTTTCTGGTAATATAACTATCGGGAAAACATAACGTTCTGAAAAGTTTATTCCGTCAGAACACATAACAATAAAGCTATCACTTCGTTCCTCGACACCTTCGTGGAAACTCTGGACGTAATTGATGTTACCCAGTCGTAAATGATCACTGCTGAAAGCAGAAATTGGGATTCCTCTTTGTGATTTGCCGCTGAGAGGTGCTGGAGAAATGTCCTCTAGATAGCCAAAGTTTGGACGCACAACTAAAGTGCAAATAATATCTTCATCTTCGGTGTCTTCATCATGAACATTAAGGTGAGATGTTAAAATCGGATTCTTTTTACTCTCACTAACCGTGTAAATATCTGCAACGTTTACAACAGGTAACTTATTATCTACCGGTAAGATTTTGACATCCACTCTTATTTGTTCAACTTTTTGGCCATCAACAACGAGACTGTCCGATTCGTCAGTTAACATTAGTTCAAAACTATCCTTTTCTGGTTTTGTCCCAATCTCGCCTGTAGTGTGTTGATATTTTACCCTTTTATCAATGATATCTTGCCGTGTAAATGTTTGTGTTAGAATAACTCCTTCCAGAGGATGCTTCGTAATAATAAAGGTAAATTTCCGATTATCCGAGTCAGTAGCGGCTGTTTTCAGAAAGTCCTCTGTTATTACAACAGTACCCATTTCATTGACTTCAATAGAGGTATGTAATAATTCGTTGCCATCTGCAGTTCTGATGAATTTTGCTTTCTTATTGCCCACATCCGACACGAAAACTTTAACATTTACCGGTAACTTGTGGACACTGTCTGTAACAGTCAAAGAAAATTTGTCCGAATCTGCTTCGTCTCCATTGTTTTGATAGAAAATTATTCGATTGATTATATCTTGTTTAGAAAATATTTGTCCGGCGGCCAGGATGTCAACATTTTTACGGATAACTCCATGCTTTGGTTCAACTTCAATGATGAAAAATATATCCTTGTCTTTTGTATCATTGTCTTCTGCATTTAAAATATCGGTGGTAATGACAGTTTCTCCATTTTTTATGACGTGCAAACCGTTGTTTAAAACACGAGGCTGTTTGTTACTGACAGAACGAAGTTTTATTATAAATTCTTGATCTTTCAACACATTTCCAGATTTATCTTGTACATCAAAAGTAAATTTCAGGAGTCTGGCAACAAGTCCAAGCTGCTCAGTCGGGTGTTTATAGCAGGCCTTATGGTGGTTTAGTTGTGACTGGGTAAACGTAACCAGTTTCGATTTCTGTTTGTTGCAGTGAACCAATTCTCCAACGTCCAACACTGTGTTAGCGTTGGTATCACGGAGGGGAGAAGTTATGGTGTAGGTAATCTGTCGGTCATCAGAATCATCGTCTGTATAACGAAGAAACTTCTTTTTAAAAGGTGTTAGTTTTGCATCATCTACATTCATAAAAAGAGTACTCCGGGAATCTAGGTAAGGTGGTCGATCATCAACAGGGAAAATTTTAAACACAAAATTATGGAATTGCGATTCATTAGGTGGGTCACCGTTATCCACCAATTTAAATTTCATTTTATCAGTAACAAAATCCGAGTGATGGGGTCCAACATGCCGGTAAAATACTTTCCCGTCAAGGATGTCTTGTTGAGTGAATTCTCTCACTGGCTTTTCGTATGCTCCATTGACAAATTTCCATTCAGATATGTCATCAGAAGGTGTTACCTGAAAATTTCGAAGCAGAAGATGACCTTCTTTTGAAAAAGGAGGTTCTGTGATAAAGCGAATGGCACTATCTTCACTGTCAATATCAGATGCACTAAGAACGAATGGCGTGATATCTGCAAGTTCATTCTTACGTATTTCTAATCCTGTGTTTACAGTTAATGTCGGGGCCTCGTCATCCAATGCGTAAATAGTAACTGGAAAGAGAAAATCAACTTTGTGTGTACCATCAGTCATTCTGAATACAATGTTATCGCTGAAAGTATCGGAGCCATCATGATTATAACTAACCTCGTTGTTGTCAAGATTCTTTGGTGTAAAATATTTCCTGGGTAAATTGTTTACAAAAATTTGACCATGAGCTGATCCTCGAATAACGGTAATAGTAACATCGTTGATATTATCAACATCCATGATCTGTAAATTATCCGAACTTGACAGCACACCTGACTGGCCTTCGAGTAACTGGACACCTAAGTTTTTAATAACTACCGGGGCAAGACTGTTCATTTCTCGGACCACCACAGTTAAGTTTATGTCTTTCGATACTGATTTATCACTGTCAATAACTTGTAATGGAATTTCTGTAACTCGACGTTGTTTATCGGAATCTTTAGTTTGAGGTTTATAAACGATTTTCAGGTCTTTAATATCTTTTTGTCGAAAAGAATTAATGGGAAGTTGGGGGTCATCTGTTGATATGAGAAATCCTTTCTCGGCAGCAAGTGGTTCTGTTATATTAAAAATCAGCTGGTCAGCTGGCGTTTCTGTATCGTAAGCGGCCAAAATTTCCGGTGTGATTGCAGTCATAGCAAATTGGTCAACATCCAGTATTAAGGTACAATCCGAATTAACTTTAGGAGCTGAGTTCTTTTTACCAGCTCGAATTTTAATCATTTTATGAAAATATTCCTGCTTGACCAATGTCCCGTTTTGGTCAACAAGTTCTATTAATAGTGGAATATAATCTTTCCTCGGGGACTTACTCCTTGCCGTGTGCTGGTATCTTACGTTCCCAAGAAGAAATTGGTCGCAGTCCATCATTGTCAATGTTGTAGTATCGTTGATTATGCGCCCATACTTGGGCAAACCAGTTGCAGGGCTAAGAACGGTCACTTTACATGTGACTTTGGAAGGGTCATAAGTAAAATGAGTATTACTCTTCGAGAACGGTTGACTGTAGCTGAGTAAATTCCGAACCGGGAGAGGTAAATTATCAGTTACAATTTCCAGTGGCTTGAAAGAAAGTTTTATATGTATGACAAAAGGAATAATGTGTGTAGCAGTGTCTGTGTCGTAACGTATTTGCATTGGGACATAATCCTCCTCAGGGCTCTGACCACCAAAATGGGTGTAAGATACTTGGTGTGGCTTAAATTGACAAGGAAACCTCACCGGTGCCAACTTTCCGGGCTTATGCGACAAACTGTCCGTTTCTAAAACAGTAATTAGGCAGCGGTCTCCTTTACCAACATGTAACTGTAAATCGCTGTAAGGGTCAATATAAACGGTACGTCCATAATTTACTTCTATACTTTTCTTTTCAATGAAGATCTCGCTCGATTGTAAAATCCCGCTGTCCACTTTACTGGCCTGTGCACTGGCCGAGCCAAAGAACAAGGCACTTAACATTGAGATCTGTAATAGTAATAATAACATAGCGGTTGTCCTGCTCCTTGTTATCGTCGTTGTATAAGTTGTACTTCTGTGCATTGCAGAGAGCAGTGCTAAACTAAACAAGTCCCGTCTCAGTGACGGCACAGATGTGTGCGATTTGGTAAGTTTGTTCCCGTCAGCTGAAGCGGCTGCTGCTGCTGCTGCTGGCGTAGTTATTGTTGTTATTGTTGCCGCTGCCACCGCCTCTGTTGCTGCTGTTACACTGACTTTGAAAGCACAGTCGGCACTGGCCATGTGACTGTAAGAGCGGGGCAACCATTTGATTGGATTTACCATTGACAACATTTTGTAAACTTTCTCTCTCTCTCTCTCTCTCGTTATATTATTTACATACTATTTTTCTTCCACTTTACTTCATCTTCCAGCTCCTCCTTCTCTACCTTCTCTTATCATTGTTGCCGTCGTCGACGAAGACGTTAAAAAACAAACAAAAAAATAATATGACGAGACAACGAAACCTCAAGAAGTGTTATGAGGATAAAAAAAACACGATTTCAGAGCAAAACAGCCGGTCTCTTTCTTTGTTTTCTTTTCTTTATATTCCTTTTACCACTGTTTCGTTTACTCTATCTCTATGATTGTGGTTCTCTCTTTTACTCTCTCTCTCATTAACACACACACACGCATATATAAATACGCACACACACAAACGGATACTCTTCAACAAAAAGTTGTAAAAACTTTCTTACAATGTTTACATCCGTTATTCTATGTTATCACTTTGCTATGTCCAACACTCACGTAACAATAATATACATTACATTCAAATGATCAACTATACACATTAATAATAATAATATTAATAATAATAATAATAATGTGTAAAAATTCTAATAATAACAATAAGAAAAATTCAATGATAATTCATAAGATATATATATAAAAACAAATTGTGGCTTATTTGCTTACTTGTGAGATATAAATGATTATCGTGATATATAAGATTCTTAATATCTTCCGTGGTATATTGTGCAAACGTGGAAGGTATGCGTGTGCGTTTGTTTATATATGTTGTACGGCACAGATTTAAAACGGCTATTTGAGTCTGACGAGTCGCCTATACACGACCAGGCGTTTTATAGGTGCGAAACCAATGGTCACTCTCTGGCCGGCCTTGACGGTTTACTGAAACATATATATATATATATATTGTATATTTAAAAATCCTGTCTGTTTAACTTGTTGCAGAAGTAGTGGTAGTTGTTGTTGTTATTATTATTGTTGTTGTTGGTATAATATGTTTGTTCTTTAAATCATTTTTCTTTTCCCTCGTCCTGGTAAAATGAGGGTTCGCCTGCAGCTGCTAGTAGTAGTAGTAGTAGTAGTAATAGTAGTGGTACATTATTCCTTCCGTTCTTGGCCCTGTCTTGCAGAACTTATAGTAGTCGTAGTAGTAACAGTAGTTTAAAAACTGCTGCAGTTCTTCTCATTGTAGTTGTTGCGTGTATTGGTGTTTGTACTCCTTTAAGGCTCTCTGTCCTACGAGCGTTTACCTATCCAAGTTAACCAGCACTGGTGGTAAATTCCCAAACTGGTTTATATATATATATTATATATATAAGTCAGCTGTTATAAATTAGTTGGTATTAATAAATCCTGTTGGTATTAATAAATGTTGGTTGTTTATTTCGTATGTTTTTTTTTCTGGACCCTGTTTTTTAATTTTATTTATTATTGTAATTTTTTTTTACATTTTTTTTTTTAATTTTTAAAATAAGGACCAACTTGTTTGGAGGGCGTAGCTGATAATAGTTGTTGCTGTCGTTGTAGTTCGCTTGTAGTTTGACGCCGCGAGCGACTCGCGGCTCTTACCGTTATAATTATTGTTATTAATTTCGGAATTTTTTTTTTTTTTTTGTTCTTCTGAAAGAATCAGTGTGGTGTTTATGCGTGTGTGCGTGGGGGAAAGTTCTTAGACCCGCCTACCAAAAGTTAGTAAAAAAAAAAAAAAAAAAAAAAATTATACTTTTATATTTGTTGTTAATGTTTTCTTCGGGTATGTTAATACCCTCTCTCAGTACCGGTTAGCACGAGAATTTAACGTTGTTTGTAATAAAGCCATATAGACTGTTGCAATTATTGATGCTGTTAATTCTCAAAAGATATTTCCGTCCCGACTAAAGCGAGCACTTAAGTCATCATCCTATTGTTGTTGCTGCTGTTGTTATTATTGTTATTATTGTTGTTGTTGTTGTTGTCATTTAGTCATCACTGCTGAAGTTTTGCTTGCTTTTGTTTGGAACGGGTTAACATGTTGAAATGAAACTGCATTTGTTAACCGTCCCAATTATTATCATCATTGTCGCCGTTGTCGTTAGTATTACTACCGCTTATAGAAGGGGGTAGGAATGTTAAAGCAGGGTCCCTTACCACAATAATAATAAAAATAACACAAACAACAAAACAAAAGCCGACTGTTTGTAGTTTAAAGAAAGCAAAGCGAGCGCTAGTTTTGAATGCAAAGTTATTTCAAAGCCGGACAGCGTGTTTCTTCCTCCCCTCCTATATCTTCCCCAGCATTCTAGCAGTACTAGTAGTAATAGTAGCAGCAGTTGTAGTAGTAGTAGTAGTAGTAGTAGTTAAAGCGTTGCAGCATGTTTATGTTATTGTTGTCTCTCTCTCTCTAACTCTCTCTCATTCAGTCTCTCACTCTCTTACTCTCATTCAGTCTCTCACTCTCTTACTCTCATTCACTTTCTTTCTTTCAGTCTTTCTTCTCACACTCTTTGTCTAGTATATTTATTACCAAGTCTTCACGACCGGCACCAGAATGTTTTTTTCATACACACATCTTTTTCTTCCCTCACTTCTCTCACTCTCTCTCTCTGTCTCGCTCTCCCTCCCTCTCTTTCTCTCTCTCTCTCTCTCTCTCTATTATCCTCTCCTTTTAAAAATGGAATTTTATTAATTTATTTATTAATTAATATATTTATTTCTTGCTTTCTTTTCTCCTTTTCTGGTGCTGTTCAGTTGCACGCACGCACGCACATTCACTCTCCCGAACACACGTCTCTGGAACTGTGCGCGTGTGTCTGACTGTACAACGTGTGTGTGTGTGTGTGTTTGTTACATTTCATTCAGTTACGCCGCAGCTACCAACACCGCTCATAACAGCAACAGCTTTACCGAAACGAGGGTGCATCCACGAGTTCGCTAGACTTGTCAGAAATAACTGCTAGATTTCTCTCAAACCACTCATCACCATCATAACTGGAACGAAAGACACATTGAACAATATAGTATTAGATAAACTATTCTTAAAAATAAGACGGAGTGGTCACGGCTGGAATAATTTTGATCATAGATTTCTTCATTCAGGGTTGGCCTAAACAACAACAAAAACTGCATCATTTCAGTTCACTTTATCTCTCTCGGATGGTCAATCTATCTATCTATCTATCTATCTATCTATCTATCTATCTATCTATCTATCTATCTATCTATCTATCTATCTA
>JAOPUL010003388.1:129890536-129902032 GCA_027564515.1 Octopus rubescens
ATATATGTATGTGTGTATATATATATATATACACATATATATATATGCGCATACATATATACATAGATATATATATATATTATATTAAATAGAAGAAAAGGGAGAGCGAGAGCGTAAAGAGTGAGACGGATTATGCATATGCATTGAAACCCATTCATATACAACACATAAATATACGCATTCTTACATCCACTTGAAGGCATTCTTGCCTTTTTTTGTTCCTTTGTCTTTCACACGTTCTTTTCTTCATTCACACATCTTTCTTTCTTTCTTCCTTTCTTTCTTTCTTTCTTTCTTTCTTTCTTTCTTTCTTTCTTTCTTTCTTTCAAACAACACAATATTAATTATAAACCCAACGTTGTATGTAGAGATGACGCCACTTGAATAAAGCCTACTCCCTTTCTCTCTCTCTCTCTTTCTCACTCTCCAACCTTCGTTCTGTCTCTCCCCCTTTCATCCTTATTCTCTCTACCCCTAAAACATTCAAGGAAAAACGAAAGAAGGATAGAAAGAGAGAAAAACAAAAGGAAAAATATCCCTGATAAAAAATATTTTCCCACTTCATTCTTGAGCTTCATCTCGGATCTTATTAATGTTTTCTTGTTGTCTAGTACCCTGCTTATTTTCTCGAGGCGTTATATAGGTCATTGTAGAAGGTTTAATGCATACTAAGATTGCTCTAATTTTAGACATCAGACATTGTATGGAATTCTTACAAATAGCAAGGGCCACAAAGTGCCCTGTTTGCATCTCTAAGAACCACAGCGCTTTTGACAGTGACAAGATCCCCAATTGATCTTAACATATTCAGAAGGAGAAAAAAAATAACAAAATATTAATAAAAGATCTTCCGACATCAATTCATTGTATAATCTAATTCGAAATACAGCCTCTTTTCGACAAAATAAAGAAGAAAAACACTCAACACGTACTATGTTTATTATGTTGAATCACGAGGAAAAAGAAATGCTGCTTTTCTTCAAAGGATTGAGAAAGCTGAAGAGTGAGCTAATATTGTTTATTCTGCCTCGAACTGTTGCAAGACTTAATCTACAAAAGAAGAGTAAAATCATTTATTACATCCACCTGAATAAATCTTATTTAGTATTCTTGACTTGCCGGGAAGCTCACCTGCTATGAATTTTCTAGGGAATTTCTGGTGAATTGTAAAACACAAAACGAAGGCAGTGCCAATGAGCACACAAATGGACTTTGTAGTTAGGCTGAGGGAATGCTAGGATCACAATTGAAGAACGGATACTGTGTATTGAAAGCCTGCCAAAATGAATATCAGCTTTGATTAAAACATACATGAATTATACATGTATGTGCCTTATGAATTAAGAGAAAAATGAAAATAAATAACTATATATAAGTTATGCTTTACATTTAAATACATTATCAGTTTTCCCCAACGCATATATATATATATATGTGTGTGTGTGTGTATGTGTGTGTTTGTGTGTGTGTGTTTGTGTGTGTGTGGGGGTGTATGTATGTATATTAACTGAGAGTATACGACAACTCAACAGGTAACTTGTTCTATACTATGGCTTCGAGAACAATACAAACGGGGAGAATAGATCTAAAATATATTACATAAAAAAACTTACGTGCGATATTTACTGCAGTGATCTTGCAGGGCATCTATATATGTAGTTGACTATTTACCTCAACAGCCACTGTTGACCTAAATACATTTACCCGTTTAGGCAAACAACATATAGCAACTATGATATTAAAAGTGGTTGGTTTATAAATCAGCCCAGGTACGGACGAACGGACAAGTACGGACGAACGGACGAACAGGCAGGATGAATCAGCCCAGGTACGGATGAACGGACAAACGAACAACGGAACGAAGCAAATATTTTGCATATCAACAAGGAAAAATCCTTCAGTATGCTCTACCGAGTAACTCTTAAATACATCAATTATATAGTTATGACCAAATATAAAAACTTTATCGTAGGTAGACCTACATGAGTCAGGGAACGAGACAACAGATAATTACTTCTATGTTTTAGGTATGTGTTATTGAAACAACCAAGAAGAATAAATCTTAAATTTACTATATGGAGAAAATATGGAATACTGGAATAGTTTTTAAACCCTGGTACTTATTCTATCGGTCTTTTGTGACGAACCTCTGAATAACGGGGACGTAAACACACCAACACCGGTTGTCAAACGGTGGTGGAGGACAAACACACACACACACACACATACACACACACACACATACACACACAGACGGGCTTCTTACAGTGTTCGTCTATCAAATCGAATCACAAGGATTTGGTCGGCCAGAAGCTATAGTAGAAGACACTTTCCCATAGACCCATACAATGGTAATGAATCCGGAACCATGTGGGTAAGAATCAAAATTCTTACCTCACATCCACGTCTGTGGCTGTATATATATATATATATATATATATATATATTTACACGTATGCAGATGCATATATACGTGTGTGTGTGTGTGTGTGTGTGTGTGTGTGTGTGTGTGTTAAATTGAGGCTATTTTTTATGTAAGTTTAAGAAACATCTATTGGTAAGAGGACTGAATACAGGCATGCCTCAACTTACGTCGTTTCGAATTAACGATTTTTGTTTTCGACGTTTCGACTCAGGTATTTAAAAGCATAAATGAAAAAAAACACACCTAGAAACCAATACTTAAGTAGAAAATCTATGAAATACGTCAAAATATTTACAAAATATTTATTAGACTTTGATACTCAGATAGGTTTCGGTCATTATCGGCCCAGACCATGACGAACTCAATAATACCACTCGAGCATAGAGTTGTTGTTGTTGACTGAGGTGCATCTAGATGTTGGTGGTTTGTCTGGTACTTCTTGGAGGAATTTGTCTTAGTACCGTTTGAATGTTGTGAGAGATTTTTCTACTTTAATTACTTTCAGGATAACGTTGAATAAAGCAGGATCATTTGAGGTAAAAATATTTTGTTGCAATGTTCTTATGTGAAGTGAACTCGATTTTTGTAGAGGACGTATGGCACGGAAGCCTAGCCTTGGGTGACTTGTAAACTCGATACCGACATCGTTTGGATAATATTGGCGGAATGTTTTCCACAGTGTACAAATAATATAGCGTTCACCGCTATATTGGAGAGAATAAAATTTCAGCTTTTTGAGTCGAGCCCAATAATCAAGGCCTGTCAAGCCAGTTTTCTTTTTTCTTTTTGTGATTGATCTCTGCAAATGTGGAGAAGGGAAGGATGATGTTTTCATGATCTCTAAACTAAAATGTTCTGAGGAACCATAAGCACGTTCTCCTGGATATATCTACTTTGTTGTTGATGTGTGCACTCCAGCTAAGGTTGTTATCGACAGTTACGCCCAAGTCTCTGATATTATTCGACGGTACAAGTAAGCCTCTCGATAGTAGTGAATATGATTGTTTGAGTATGTTAGCTTTCCAAAGTGGATGAGCTCAAATATTTCCCCGTTCACTTGCATATTGTTTGTTTCTTTTTTGCACCTAATGTATCACTGCGTATAGATCCAATCCAATTGAAGTTTCGTTCAATCATGTACCTCCTTGACGACTTTCTGATGCTTAGAGTCATCGACAAAGATTTTTATAGTGATACATTTGATTAAACATGCACTGTCATTCATATATATAGTGAAAAGAAGTACGCCCAGTACAGTACTCTACGGAACTCCATTGATGTCTGTTGCTGGTCTTGAGTGGATTTCATCAATTGCAACATGTTGGATTGTGTTTGTCAGGAAATACTTGATCCATTGTAGCATGGTCTCCAGTATTAGATAGTTTCTTTAGCAGTATATTGCGGTTGACTCAGTCGAAGCCTTTGCCGAAACCAAGGTATATAGCATCAGTGTTGGAGCCCTCACATACTGTATTTAAAATGTCGTCAAATTGATGTAGATGCTGTGTCAAATAATCCCTGCAACCACGAAAACCGTTCTGGTTGAGATCTAGAAGATGATTTTTCCCTAGGAAGACAGTTATTCTTCATCTTAAAACACTCTCAAATTATTTTCATGATATGATAGGTTAGTGAGATCGGACGGTAATTCGCTGGGAGCGCTTTTTGCAAGTTACGCCACATATCTTGGAACCAATGACCGATATAAGTTGAGTTATGCCTGTAATAAGAGTAAACTCAAATGTATGGTAACATTTATGATGACTGGGATTTATATTTCGCCTAATATTTTGTTCAACCCTTGTTGAACAAGGCCTCAGACGAAACTTAACAGGAATATTATACTATATGTGTGGGTGTGTGGTTGTAAATTAAAATTGTATATAATAGAAAGATAAGATAATTGATGAGTAAAATTACGTCCTTGTATTTCGTAGGGCGATTCGATTTGTCTTTTTTCACATTGATTTTCTTCTTCATTGGGAGTTCATCATTTCTTAGCATAAATTCCTTTGATTACTAACACCATCTTTTTTTTTTCATTGAGCAGCCTCTCCGTTAGTTTTAGGAAGGACAAATGATTTGTTTTAATGTTATTTTGATATGGTGGTGGTGGTGGTGGTGGTGGTGGGAATGGTGCTGGATTTGATATTGCCATGAGGCTATCGATTTATCTTTTGATTATCACTCACACGCTCAACAACCTTCCTCAAAATCTTCTTCATTCAATTCCTCACAATTGTGGTAACATCAATAATATTCCTGGCACACCACACCCTCAACGATGAATAAGAAATAGCACTTCGTCGGGAGGCAAAGTCGCTTTCGATTTTTATCCTTCTGGGGGTCAATATAACTATTGGAATACATGGCTAGAAAAAAATCGAACACACTTCCTCCCTACCGCCATAAATTGTGTATATCATAGTAATCGTTGTTTATTTGTTTAGTCAGTAGACTGGTAGAAGTTTTAGAACGGTCATCAACATACTTTGCAGTCATTACCCTTTATCTTCCACGTTCAAATTTAGTCATACAACTATACTATTAATCCTTCAGAGTCAAGGGAAACGAGACGAAAGTAATATACTGATTTCTAAACTTCTACGATAATTTCATGACCTAGTGTTTAGTTATTAGTAATATTGATGGGTTTTGTTGTCAGTATAAGTTTCCACTGAATCACTATGTGACAGCACTGCTATGTAACACAGGGATTTAATGTATTATTTTGTGAATAGTGGGGTGTTACATCTAATTTGCTGTGCTGTTGTCCGCTGTTTTGTTTCAGTGTTGCTCTTGTTTATTGTGAATGATTACTATTGGAATATGAATATTTAATATTTGGATGTAACTATGTCGACTTGTTGAAAGTAATTTTGTATTACTTACTATAGAGATAAAATCCAGAATCTAAGGGTCAGCATCCGCAGCAATGGTGATGATGAATGCAAGAGTGTTTGTTGGATGATTATAACTTTAGTTGCTCTTGACAACCAAACTTTGAGCTACGGAAAGAAACCGAGCTAGGAAAATAACCTGAGTTTTGGGGATATAATTTAAGGGAAAACCACACTTCGTCAACTTTGTCGACCTCTCACAGCAACCGAATTTTTATCGACCCTACATTTTATGGTGGATTTAGCATTAACATACACACTATTTGATGTGAAATTGTGTCTATTGAGTTGAGTTTGTTTCGAATGTTAGTTGTGAAAAGTGGGATATATTTTTCAGATGTTAAAGTTGTTTCCTGTTCTGTCCAGCATCAATTTCCTTACAGCTAATTCACAAATTATTTTTGCTATTGATTTTACTCTTATTTACTATATACTGGTTATTTACATTCCTATGTTCTTGTACAATGATAGATTTACGTTTTCCTTTCAAGCAATGTCTGTGTCGGAAATTATCGAGACGCCTAGAAGACAATATATGTTTTTTTCTACCTTCTTTCATCGGCCAGAATATTGGAGCCTTGTCATTCTTACAAGCAGATTTGGTGCATCATATACTACTTATTTAAAGCGTTTATGTAGAAGTGTTTACAACGTAGCTACATACCTATTCATGTAACTACATATCTGATCATGTCTAGATATATTCAGAGTTTACAAGAAGTAGATTGTTTCTTTATGTACATTCCATATTAGCCTCTTATTACTTTATTATTGCTGTTTGTTGCTATTAGTCTTGCACAACTAAAATTAAACGTCCCGTGTGTGTCATTAGTCCATAGCTTTTACGACTTTGTATCCTTTTTTATTGACTCCTTTAATTTCTTTCAGCTTTGCAGGATACATATCACAGATGGTTTATGTTTTTTTTCCCCGTTGTGTTGTCTTTAATATTTTAGCTGTTCTGCTTTGATTCTCTCTTACTTTTTTTATCGCACGTATTTTGATTTTTTTGCTGCATTGTTTTACCTACAAATTTTCCTTACTTTATCTGATTACTATAATGTTTCCTTATATCTGTAGATTCCCTTTCCATGTTACCTTATTATAACTTAACGACTGCTCGCTACTAACTATTCTAGATTAACTTATTACTTTGTAATTATTTTCAATGTCTCACACCTTTTTCATGCGCCCGTGCTAGATATCTTCTATTTCCCTAAGGATAATCGGTTCATAATGCATTGAGTAGTTTCCTTCACTTATTATCTAGGTTATGCAGTTCATTATATTTTCAATATATTACATTCAATATGGGTACGATAATAATAATCTTTCTCGGACACTAAATTCAATTTTCTTTCAAACTAGTCAAACATTTCTATAGTATTTATCCTATTGTGAATATATTTGTATAAGTCCTGTTCTGATTCTCTAAATATGTTTTGCATTAATTAAACTGCTTCTCTTTAGTAATTGTATAAAGACGGTTGCTATAGCTTCATGTATATTAATTATATCCTTTAAACAAAAATGAGTATGTTATCAATACCCCTGCTCCAACTGCTAGCAGTTTTGAATGTATTTCTAAATTGCCTCTTAATTTTTTTGAGCCATGTTTGCGGCGTTATTAGGTTTTATGCATTCAGTGTGCATATTAATTATGTTGTATAGTTTAGTTGTTTATATTCTTCAAATATGATGGCTTTTCTAATGTGTCTCTTTTGTTGGTATATCTGCCATTTTACGAGTTTGTTGAGGGATTTTTGCTCGATGCAGCTTGTAACTAGTTTTCTCGGAATCTAGATTTGTTTTGCTCGTTTTATTTTTGATCCTGTATGGCATATTTTCTTTCGGCAGGTATTCCTGGGCTTGGATGACATGTAACTTAATTTATTAGGCTGGAATCTAATTTCAGTTGGTATTACTGAGTAAATTGTTATTTAATGTATTACTATTTGTCTTACTCACCCAGATGGCTAGTGTTCAAATGTTATTGTATTCACACACTTATTTAGAATGAAAACCTATTTTCTAATTCAATAACATAATTAAAAGTAAATATCGCATGTTTCTATTAAAAAGAACACACACACACACACATACACACACATACACACGCGCACGCAGACACACACAGATGTGGACATATATTTCAATAGCTCATAAATACATTAATATTTCTACTAATATTTATGTTTGATTTTCTAGGAGGGTCTGGTTGTATTAGACTATTCGTTTGTTGGGAGCTTGTGAAGCTGTTTCTATTCATCAATGATGATTCATTTTGTTATGGCCAGTTTGCCTCTTTCTTTTCCTGTTAAAGTTTCTTCTTTGCTGCTTCTGCTCATTCTGATTTCATATGTGTTATTACTCCATGTTTTTTTTTAATTAGACGAAAGCGGAAGGCGGCGAGGTGGTAGTATCGTTAGCATGCTGGACAACAGGCTTAGCGGAATTTCGTGTTTACGTTGAGTTCAAATGCTGCCGAGTTCGACTTTGCCGTTCATCCTTTCGGGGTCGATAAATTAAGTACCAGTTGAACACTGGGGTCGATGTAATCGACTAGTCCCCTCCTCCAAAATGTCAGGTCTTGTACCTCTAATAGAAAGGATAATAGGAAGCGAGGATTTAATTTTATTTATGTGGGCTTTTCTTTGTTCTATAACTTTATTTTGATGTTGATATCTCTCTCTGTTTGTCTTCCTTTTGTTTCGATATCTATACTTTATTTGTATGATCGATTGTGTTGTTATAAATGGGAGCTGAAAATTGTAACATTTAACAATGTCCATACAATAATATACAATCTTTATATTGGTTTATCATCTTGATTATATTTATGAAGTGTGTAGGGACAGCTTGAATGTGAAAACGTTTATGTTACAAGCGATTTGGTGTTTGTTTTTTCCCAAAGTATTCGTCCCTATCATGTTATATAAAACTTCAGAGCCTGACACTAATGCAGAAGGTCCTGTTCAAGGCAACCTATCGATTAACAGTAGAGATATTTCTCAATATTTACTGTAGCACTCTTATTTTCATATTTTATTGGATTATTGAGGAATTTTTATTTCCCGCCTAGCTTTTTTGTTCCAGAGAACATTGCATGGATTGCGTGTACACATTGAACACATGCACGATAAGTATGCAGTCAGTTCTGAAATAAGCACAACACGAAGTCTGGTTTATACCACTATTCTGCCTGTCACACCTGCTGATGATGACGTATTCGATAAGTAACGAGAGCTTAGAGCTGGAGAGCCTCCAATTTAACCACTTACTCTGTGGTTGGCGGAAAATGACATTAGTGAGGGTCAGATAATGCTCTGCATATGTTTTAAAAGCTGAGGTCCATTGTTATTTCCCTTTTTTCGACTCCGTTCCTTCCGATGACACCTCCCTGTAAAGGTACTTAAATTCAAACCTGCCTTATAATCGCTGAGAATAATAATTATTTTCTTGGTTTAGTACATACCAAATAAGGGAGACCAGTTCTTTGTAAACACTTTTCCTTAAATTTCTCTTGAGCTTTTCCTTGTGGAGTCATAAGCGTTGAGGATAATCTGTCATTTACTTGCCAATTGAAGTCACAGAGTTACGAGTCTATTGTTGAATCCCATAAAACAGCGAAGATATTCCCAACAAAACAGATCTTGACAGAAACGTCTACTCCAGACTCTCGGCACTCCTCACCTTTGCAACTGTTCTAGAAAACGGTGTTTCCAACCTCTGTGTGACCTGTCTCTTCTGAGTGAAATGAATTTCACACAAAATTGCTATGCATATATCTTGTTGGCTCTCTGGTGACCAAGGCACTTTTTCTCTAAGCATTTTCTCCGCTATGACGCTCACCATATGTGTACGCACGTTTCATTAGCCTATAGTGCGAGGTAGTATTCTTTCTTTTCTTTCAACCATAAATTTGGGATCTTTTCCAGCTGCAATAAGCTTCACAGAGTAATTCGGACTCTATTCAAGTCACATTTTGCAAGTGTTCGTCAAGCTATAAAGGTTCGTCAAGCTATAAAGCAGTATGGTCCTAAAAGGTCAGCTCAGTTAAACAGTTCCAGTAAAGAACGACTATCTGCTTTCAGTCACTTATCGACTACCGACTCAAGCACATTCCCACATGTGTCTTCGTAGGTTCTTCACTACTACAGACTAGTAGTATCGTAAGAACTAGCGAATCGTAAGAACAACATTTCCGATACTAGGAACTGAGTGTGAATAGGATTTAAGTGAGGAAGAGAAGCGTATCATCAGCTTTACACTCTTATTTGTGGTGTGTTTTTTATATTGAAGCAAGATAGTGAACCCACTGAATTTACATCTTATAGGTTTGTACTTACAGGTCCAGACCACTGAAATCTTAGCGTTCCATGGTTATTGTAGAGTCCGCCTTTTTGATTATTGAACACACTTTTGTTCTTGCCTGCTCAATCCATTGGTATCAGCATTCATATACCTGGGTAGATACGTTCTAACCCAGCGAGGTTTTAAAACCAGTGGCTACTCTAATCTGCTTTAGTTCCATTGCCAGAGCTATTTTCCAGTGTGTGGTCCTTGCGTACTACACAGTCTCTTGGATTCACAAATGGGAAGAGGACTCCAGGCAAAAGAATAACAATAGACTTGAGAACAGGACAGGTGTTTCTCATTGAGTTATACCCGTCGTTGAACAATCTACGTATTTCAACAGGTTACGAAAGAAGCGACATAGTTTTAAGTTTACGAAGTGTTTACAAAGTGCTGAGAGCAGAAAATTAATCTCCATACAAATTTGCTAACATAACAAAAGCATTTGTCACGGTCATTCGCTACGTAAAGGGTTGCAAAATGTCTTTCTTGGCCAAGTGTGATGTCTTGACAAGATTAATCTCATAGTGGGGTCATTCTATGAGGACATATTTTTCGGAGTCTCGATAATAAAGAGTCGGCAATAGTGTTTTAGTTTCAAACGCCGTCAAATAAAGTTTTCTGTTGGTACCCATACTTTACGGCATGATATTTTGAACAAAACAATCCAGGGAGCAAGGATGGTTTCACCTTGCAATATCGCACTGACGTAAGCCTCTTGAATCTGTGGAAACTCTGGGACGAAACAAAGGTGAAGGATAACTCTCTGAGCGAGTTCCTGTTTGCAAATCACTATTTTCAACAGAAGCTCAATGCAACATTAGAATAGTTACTTTTCAGCCGCCAGAAACTTCCCCATCAATACCAAGAAAACAAATGCCATGTACCAACCAACCTCTTTATAAGCAGTTTGCAGATCCTGCAATCATGGGTTACAATAGGGATGAAGTCAACAATAGATTTGCCAAAGACCTTTTCACCCTTTGTATATTGGCAAAAACGCTTGAGAAACGTAGGGTCACAGCTTGTGGGCCTACAGAGAGGTTGTTCTGACAATTCTCATATATGCCTGTTTAAAGCTGACAACACATTCAACGTGTACAGCCTGTTCAAAATGCAGTCTGTTGGTTGGTAGGACACTGAGGTTCTCAAATCCCCGGCTGCACTGGACTAGTAACATTGCCAGAGTAGCTGACGATCGCATTATGAAACGTCGTTTCCACAGTAAGTTTGGCTATATAGAAATGTTTAATCTTTAGGCAGCACAAGGGCTACAAGGACACTCCCAATGTTTCCCTAAAAGACTTCCGCATCAATATAGTCATAACACCTAATCAAACCAAGACGAAACAAGCAGAGTCACCAGAATACAAGCATAGTTCCGACCATGCCCGTTTAACATGGGAAGGAGTGTTTCATGTCTATATTGGGCTCAATTATTGCCAGACAAACCATGCCATTGCTTATAGCTACGAATGTGACATGTCCACTGTGCAATAGAGGATCGAGCTAAAGACAAGTCCCTTGTATCAATTGGTTCCAGAATTCTCGCTTTATTGTTTTTGCAATTAAGAGATTTGCTACATTCATTTCTAACCTTATAAGTCTTACAGACCTAGACGTCTAATATTATATTTATTGTCATCAAACATTTAGTGTGAAAATCTATTTTCTAATTCGCTAACATAATTAAAAGTAAATATTACATTTTGTCTATTAATGCTCTAGCATTTCAAAAGTATACATACATATCTATCTATCTATCTATCTATCTATCTATCTATCTATCTATCTATCTATCTATCTATCTATCTA
>JAOPUL010003388.1:130250482-130260888 GCA_027564515.1 Octopus rubescens
TGTGTGTGTGTGTGTGTGTGTGTGTGTGTGTGTGTGTGTGTGTGTGTGTGTGTGTGTGTGTGTGGGTGTTGTCGCTGGTTATGGCCAGCCAGAAAGTTATCATCGGTTTCGCCTCCATCATTACTCTTAGCAATATAGGCGACTCATCAGACCGGTTGGCCGGAGGCACATCACCACTTTACTAATGGAGGTAAGAATACAATCTTGGTCTACATAGTGGTGAAAACAAAGACTTGAAACGAAATTCTAAGTAACGAAAACCTGTTTTGGGCGAGACGGCTATATTGCCAAAGGCTATTAATAATAGACGTGAAACCAATGGTAACTTTCTGACCAGTCATAACCAATGACTACATAACATATTACCGCACAAAAAGTTTTTTTTTTAGTGTGTGCTTTTTTTACCGACTTATGATCAACTAACCGATTGAATATATATATATAGATGTGGGTGTGTGTGTGTGTGTGTGTGTGTGTGTGGGTGTGTGTGTGTGTGTGTGTGTGTTTGTGTGTGTGTGTGTGTGTGTGTGTGTGTGTGTGTGTGTGTGTGCAAGTATATGCGCGTATGCGTGTGTTAGTGTTTCCTAATGAAAAATACCATCGTTCCCTTAAGATAGTAAATCATCAACAAGTTTGAAGATGTCGTACAATCACGAATTATCTTACAGTATTTCTTTCAGCAAGTAAGCTTCTAGTCCTTTATTCCTTATCTTATTTACTCTATCATACATATGATCTTGTAAACGCCTGTCACCACGAATTTAGAGATACTGTCATCGGTTTAAAACCGAGTCACTTATCTTTTAACAATTCGCTGATGTACGATATAAAACGTCTTTTGAAACAAAAGCGTAGCCAAAAGTAATTTAACAAAGGAACAAACATTGATTTAAGTTATGTTGAAAATTCCTTTGATTCTAAGAATATTGAAGTCCAGATCAGATTTTGTAGACAAAATGACATATTTAAAGAATATATATATATATATATATATATATAGCGGTTGTGACTATCGGAAGGGTGATGGGTTACATCCGCTGTGGTATTTTTTATTATATTATGAGAAAACATGTGCCAATGATAAAAGATGGTGGAGTGGCAGAAACTGTACAGAAGTTATTCAAATGCCTCCAAGTACATAATTTAGCCCCTTTAAGTTCAGACATGAAATCTCATTGTGCGAGACGGTCTACCTCTCTGGAGTCGGTAAATATCAATATTGTTCTAATATTCACCTAATTATCTAAATATCTTCTCTACAAATGCCTTATATTGTGCCAATATATAAAATCTATATTCACAACTTAAATTCCAATATATTTTGAAGTAAGTATATATTTGTATCCGCTATTGAATCCTCTTATGCAAGCAAGTCCAGATTTCAATGATTATATAAATGGCCATGGCTGTCATCTAAAATATTTTGTGTGATTGGAATATGAATTTATATATATATAAAAAAACGACGTTTCTTTACCTTTTTCTAAAAACCACGAGAGATGAGTAGCTGAAAATGTTAGACACTTCTAACGAAAAGGTTACTTAATCACGAGAGAGCTTAAAGCCGATATATTGATTTTGACATAACAGTTCACTACTGACTAACGTATTTAAAACCTTTCAATGATTGTTATGACCTACGGTTGACGTTATATAACAGTACTTTTTTATCGTCAATTTTCTCCCTAGCAATTATGCTTGCTTTTCATCAAGTAGAAATATACATAAACTTCCTGCAGTAGTTATGCAATAAATTGCAATTTCCTGGTTGGTTCTGTAACTTTTAAAGAGTAGAGATTTTTATCATTATGAGTATAGTTAAAAAAATGTAACTTAATCTCTTTAGTATACAGTCATTTATATGTTCCAGTCATGTTTTTTTCATTTCTTGTTGGTACTCTCATATTATACATGAACACTAGTAATGAAATGTAAGGAAGGATATTACCGGGGTGTGTCCTAACTGCATTACAGTTAAGTTATTATGTTAATGAATGATGCGATACTACATAGTGTCGATAAGCATGTATGGGAGGAATGGAAAATCGTTTGTGTATACAAACTGGAAAACAGTTACACTCTTAACTACTTGAACTAATCGCTATTTACAGATGATATATAAACGATTTCCACTTCCTTCCGTGGTGGTTATAAGCTTCATATTAGCCTTAATCATACAGACCAAATGAGTTATGTCCACGATTATTTCGTCTTTTGTTTTCAAACATAAATAATGCATATGGACTACATCATCCAATGTGTCCGTTTTCAACCTTGATTGATGGTGATCTGAATGTCATCAAACAACTTCGCAACCAGAATGTAATTTTCTTCCTCAAAGACAACCCTAAAAGTTTAAAATATTTAAAACCTCGAAACAGTTTTTATCCATAATCGTTCATGTTATTAAAAAATATTGAATACTGCCACTTACAAGAATAGTAAACTTTAGGGTGGTTTAGAGTATGTGATGAAGTTAAGGCTGTTTATATTTTCGCTAATTTTCTCATGTTAATATTGCAGTCGGGAAAAGGACAGAAATCATCACATACTCTCATTATTTTCGTTCTACAAAACTATCAGCAGTGTTCTTGTATATAAAATATAAAATCAATATTGAGTTTTGGGAGATAGAGGAAGTATAAAGAAATTGGTAGATATTCAAAAAACAACACAAAACACGATAACATCTTACGCCGAATCAACTTCTTTCAAGATTATTCTGATTTAAACTATATTAAAGATTTATATTCACTGAGAAATGTTAACTAATAATCACGCTTCATGTGTATTGGGCAGAATATTTTAGTTTATTAACTTCATGTGGAAGAGATGAAAGTGAGCTTCTTTTTTTATTTTTAGCTAAAAATAGTCCCAAAACATCATTCTATACCCATATTGAAGTTTCACTTTTGAGTAGAAGATGTAGAGTTGTTTTATTTTATGATTTTCTTTTCAAAAGAAATTTATGACATGCAGAGAAGAAAATTGTATGGTAGATGTAACAAAAAGCAGTGAGTCGTGAAATGATAAGATGAAAAAAAAACAAAAACAATATTGGAAGTAGATAAATATTAACATAAAATCTAATAGACTGACAATATGATAGATGATAAGAGTCAGATGAATTATTTGGTAAGATTGCGCTGATAACATTTAATATGTGTCTCAGACATTCAAATTTTGATAAGATTCTCTTGAACTTTGAAACACATTTTCAGAAAATTATCATGTACAAAATTTTGTAAAAACAAAATATGTAAAAAGAAAATACGTAAACTACACAAAATAGTTATAAACAAGAACAAAATGTCAAGAAAATACAAAAAATATTAATCATAATTCCATAATGGGAAATATTTGGAAGTAAACAAAAATTTCTTCAGACAGTCATATTGTAACTTATATTCAACATACTACGACAGTCGGAATGTTCATTTGTAGTAAGGAGTCCGGTAGACATTCGAGAGAGAGAGAGAGAGAGAGAGAGAGAGAGAGAGAGGGAGAGAGAGAGAGAGCGAGAGAGAGAGAGAGAGAGATTAGAAACTAAAAAATATAATTGTTTAGTCGAGTAAATTTTCAGTAGGTTATCATCATATGAAAGACCAAAATAATTATTTCTAATTTTGGCACAAGGCCAGCGATTTTGAGCGGTAACTGGTATGACAAAGGCAAAGGCCAAGACAATGTTTTGCGATAAACAACGAAGAGAAACACAGCTCGCGTTTCCAGCAACTGCACCCCACTACACGCCCACCTATTTAACAAATAATATACAAATGCAAAATAAATTTTATTTCTCTCAAATGATAAGAAATGTTATTTATTGAGGTAAAACTGTATTAGATCTGCAAAAAGATAAGCATTGATTTAAATTACTTCCTAAAAGGCGGGTAAGCCAATCATTAATATACGTTTTCGGGTTAAACCCTTGGGCACTTGATGGATTATACTAATCTATACTGAACGCTTGCGTGACCTAGGGCAGCAGGAACTAGTCGAAGACCTTTGCCAGAATTATCGATCGCTGTCAGACTCTCAGTTATAACTTTATATGATTTTCTTGTTCAAAGAATCTATTGATCGTTGTGTTAGTTTTATTCTTGTTAAAGAATACAACCGAAGAAATAAGCTATTCCTATAATATTTTCTTTAAAGATTTGTGGTTCTAATATTTTTTTACCAGAAGGAACCAAAATAGCTGTTTAATTTTTTTATATTGCCACAGCTATTCTGTCTAGTTGCTAGATTTATATACAGTTTTGTTCAATTTCACTATGACACGCGGAAAGATTTTAACTGGAAGAAATAACGTTGCAGTCCAGATTTATGAACGATAGAAGAAAACCTTTACTTTTACAAGCAATTGAATTCATGCAACTCTTACATAACATGTTGCCTCTGTGTGTGTGTGTGTGTGTGTGTGTGTGTGTGTGTGTGTGTGTGTTTATCCTTGTTCTGACATTATGTGATGGTTGTAAAAGGGAGCGATAAAATATAAGTACCAGGTGGGATCCTAGCATAGCTGCAGTCCAATGGCTGAAACAAGTAAAAGATAAAAAATAAATGTGTGTATGTGTATATATATATATATAGGGGCAGGCATGGCTGTGTGGTAAGAAGCTTGCTTCCCAGCCCCATGGTCCCGGGTTCAGTTCCACTGTGTGGCACTTTGGGCAAGTGTCTTCTACTATAGCCTCAGGGCCCGACCGAAGCCATGTGAGTGGATTTGGTAGACGGAAACTGAAAGAAGCCCGTTGTATATATGTATGCATGTGCCGGTGATACACTCTCTGGAGTGGTTGGCGTTAGGAAGGGCATCCAGCTGTAGTAACCAAGCCAAAAATAGACTGGAGTCTGGTGCAGCTCCCCAGCTTGCCAGTTTCCAGTCTCCAGTCAAACCCATACCAGCATGGAAAACAGACGTTAAATGATGATGATAATGATGATGATCACCATGCTGAAATGTTGCTAGAATTATTGAATAGATTTCTATTGAATAAACTTTAAAGGAACACTGGTACCCTGTGTGAAGAAGACTGTAAGGATTCTCACATAACTTATACAACAATATTTTTGACACTTTTACAAAACATCAATTGTAATGAGGAGGCTGCTACATGATCTTTCATATGCTAGAAATAGCAACCACAGCTTTTAATTAGACCCTACTATTTGTAAAGAAGCCACCCTGCAAAGAAAACCTGAAGAACATATTAGATAAGAGAGTCCTACATAAGATTTGTAGCACACCGATCTTAAAATGGTTATTTACTGCATATGAATGCCTTTAGCATTGGATTAAGCGAAATAAGCATGTGCTTAGGTCATCAAGGGCCCGGGGGAGGGGGAACCCACAGAAATGGTAAATGGTTTACGGCACAAAAGAAATCACTTTCAATTTGCTAAAATAAACATTATTGAGTGTGTCTTTCCAAATGTAGACATTGCCTTTTGTATATTTTTAATATTAATGGTCACAAATTGCTTAGCTGAGTGCTCATTTCCTCAGTTGAAGTATACCAAAAATCCAATCAGAACAACTATGCAACAAGGCAGGCTGGATGCCTTATCTCTACTAAGTATTGAAGCAGATGTACTATGTAAGATTAATTTTGAGGATCTGATCAAAGACTTTGCAATTAAAAAGAGTAGGAGGAAATTTTTAAATATAAATAAAGTGGAAGTATATAAAAATAAACATTTTTCCATCTAACTGTTAGTTTTGTTTTATTTTGAAAAATATAAATTTATTTTATGCTTTGTTATTTTATATTTTGAATTACTTATATATGGGGGCATCAAAATCTTTTAAGTGCTTAGGGCCTCTGTGGGTCTTAATCTGGCACAGAACGTCTTTGATCATGGCTTTGCTTAGTGAAGACTGTCCTATGGCTGAACGTGTATTTGGTTACTTATCATGATGCACTGTGGTTGGTTACTTTCAACTCTGCAAAAACTAAACTTCTTTTCCATTTATTATTACAGGAAGTCTGATGATATTCCTATTCCTATGTCAGATAATGTTCTTCCTGAGTTTTCTATTCTTCAGTTTTAGAGTTTTAACCTTTTTTTCTAAAGAATTTATTTGGAATAATTATATTAGATCTATTGTTAAATCAGTCTCTCTAAAGGTTGGCTCTTTTTGTTGGGCTTTGTCATTATTTCTCCTCTGAATATATTCTACATCATCATCATCATCATTGTTTTAATGTCCATTTTTTCATGTTTGCATGGGTCAGATGGAATTTATTTAGGCAGATTTTCTATGAGAAGATACCCTTTCTGTCACCAGCTCTCACCTGTTTCCAAGTAACGTAATATCTCCACATGGCTGGATGTTTTCATGAGACATTGGAAATGAAGGATTTTGTTTATATGATGGTGATGCTTGTTTACAACTATCATGTAATATTAAGACAAAGAGACACAAACACACGTACATGCACTCATTCATACATACATACATGGATGGATGGTAGGTAGGTAGGTAGGTAATCTCCAACACCTTTCAACATGTATTTACATTAAGTATGATACATAGATGGCTATTTTAGTCTAATATTGCTTCTGTTGCATGTACATACATGATGAACGGTAAATTGACTGTAGTATTCATTTGGAGATATGATCTTTTATGGAGATGTGCTGTGTGTAAAAACACAATATATATTGGAGGGAGATAAAAATCTTTCCAGCAGCATCTAGTGAGTATGCCAGATGTATTTCTGCCTTATTGGTTTTTTTCATTGGTATGTATTCGCAGCCAACCACGTGCTTAGATGAAATTTGTCACCACCAATATATAAGAAAACCGTGAATAAACATACACTAGTGTTGTGAATAGCCATCCAGCTGAATGAAATCCATTATATGCAATAGAAGCAGCATTAGATTAAAATAGTTATCTATATATGTATATCATTCTTAATGTATATACTTTGTTGAAAAGCAAATTTACTGTGGTATTCATCTGAAGATAAGATCTCTAATAGACATGCTGTGTTTAAGAACATAATATGTTAGAGGGAGATGAAAATCATCCAAATAAAATGGACAAAATGAGAAGAGAGCATTTTATTTATTACATGATATAAAAATTAAAAGAAAAAATGGAATATACAATGAAATAACATTTTCAAATTGTTTTTTCTTTTGTTTGTTTAAATAACTGAAGAAAATTTAAATATTGTAAATTAAAATAACAACAATTTTTTTCTCTCTTTTAAACACTCTGGAAAATAAAACTTAAATTAATGAAGTTTAAAAAACAATTTTGTTGGACTGATATATTTTGAAAAATATTCAGCTATTTAGCGTTGTGTAGGAATGAACCAAATATTATTTAAAAAGAAAATGATTAAAAAGCTCTAAAATTAAAAGAAAAAATTCTTTCTATTTTTGTTTTTAACATGAAGAAACAAATAGATTCACAACCATACTGGAGTTTAATATTATATATTACAGGTACACCACTGATTTTCCATCAAACTTAGTTTTAAACACATGTCAGATTATGTGTCTTGCTGGATTCACAGAAGTAGCATGATGATAATTCAGTGTAAATTCCTAGAAGACAGTCACAATTCAATTTATAATTCTTTTTCTACTAAACCTTTACAACACACCTTTGTTTAGAGACATTGTAAAGGTAGAAAGACCCTTCAACTACAATAATATGAAGGCTTAAATGTTTAAAACAAAATATCTGATGTCATGCATTAACCTTCAACTGAAGGCATAAATAGTTCAAACAAAATCTAATGCTATGTGCTAACATAACCACTGGACTCCCATTGAACCTTCTCTTGAAACATAACTGTGAAAGGCATATCTTTACTAATTCCTTTTTGGAACTGGATCCCGAATCACATAGAGCTATAAATAATAGCCTGTAAACACTGGGTTGAAAAACCCTTTTGGATAGAAAAAGTCAATGGCTGCTCCCTACTGGAGATGTGGGTTCATGTTCTATAGGCAGCCTTTGACTTTTTCTATCCAAAAGGGTTTTTCAATCTTATATTTACATGCTACTATTTAGTTATATATGTGCTTTGAAATCCAGTCCTGAAAAGAAATTATTTCACCTCTCAAAAGTTTATAAATTCTTAAGATGTTAACAACAAACAATTCTCACTGATAAGAATATACTTTCCAAAATGGATAGAGAAATTCAAAGGATTGCTTTATCCAATGACAGAATGCCTGTCATATCTACAGGAGATGAGGGTTTGAATCCCATGGGCAACCTTCGACTTTTTCTATCCAAAAGGGTTTTTCAAACAAATATTTACAGAAGCAGCAACGTTGGGAGTCCTGTTGCAAGAAGCGGCTGCATCAGGAATCCTGTTGAAAGAAGTGGTCCCATCGAGAGTCCTGTTGCAAGAAGTGGCCGCATCAAGAGTTCCTGTTGCAAGAAGTGGCTGCATCGAGAGTTCCTGTTGCAAGAAGCGGCTGCATCGAGAGTTCCTGTTGCAAGAAGCGGCTGCATTCAGTCTGAGATCTGTTGAAAGAAGCGGCCACATCGAGAGTCCAGTGCCGGTGCCATGTAAAAAGCACTAGCGCCAAGTGTCTGGTGCTGGTGGCACGTTAAAGCATCCAGCACACACTGTAAAGTGGTTGGCGTTAGGTAGGGCATCCAGCTGTAGAAACCAAGCCATATCAGACTGGAACCTGGTGCAGCCCTCCGGCTTGCCAGCTGCGGTCAAACCGTCCAACCCATGCCAGCATGGAAAACGGATGTTAAAGAAGGATGATGATGATGATGATTATTATTATTTATAGCTTTATGTATGTGATTCGAGATCCATTTCCAAAAAGGAATTATTTTACATTCTTTTAATTTTCATGTTTTCTTCTTTCAATCTGGGACATTATATTGATTTCAAATGTTGGTACAAGGCCAACGAGTTCAGGGATGGGGGGGGGAGTTAGTTGATTATATCGACCCCAGTACTCAACTGGTAATTATTTTATCAACCATGAAAGGATGAAAGGCAAAGTCAACCTTGGTGAAATTTGAACTCAGAACGTAAAGACGGACGAAATACCGCTAAGCATATTGTCCGTTGTGCTAACAATTCTGCCAGCTCTCCACCTTAATCTGGGACATTATATTCGTTGCAGTTAAGGTATCTATTAATTAACATGCTCATCACTGTTATGTTTTGTGATGTCATTTTTAGTGGGTTAGCATGTGGCATTAAATTTAGTTTACAGCATTTTCACTTTCATAATTATTATAGCTAATATTATATTGATTTCAAATGTTGGCACACAAGGCCAGCGAGTTCGGGGGCTAGTTGATTACATCGACCCCAGTACTCAACTGGTACTTATTTTATCAACCCTGAAAGGATGAAAGGCAAACTCGTTCTGAGTTCAACGATATGTTACTAGTGAATAAACAAAAGTGTTTCATGAAACTTTGATGGAGAAAATGTTATTTATAATAGTTGTGGGATATTCAAGTGTCTTCACAGAATTATTTATATCTGGGTTAAAGAGGATACCAGATCATCAGTGGATATACCTGGATTATAATTTTATGCACAACCATATTTTCTATTTATTTTCTAATTTGTTATTTTTTTTTTTATATATATAATTTTTTTTCTCTGCAACAAGGAGAATGTTAATTATATTGTATTTGATATAAACTGTTTTATAAAATTATTTATTCTGATGAATTTTCAATGTCCACAGCAAATACTATTTCATCAAAGCAGAAAAGTCTGTTTTTTTTTTAATAATTAAAAATAAATAAAATGAGCTAAAAGGGGAAATAACTCAACTGGACAAATGGCATGAATTTGGATAATTAAAAGCTGACATACTGAATGTTATATACAAAAAATTAAGCTAAAATTGAAACTTGTCTCTTAGTTGGATAAGAGACACCTATTGGTAATTGTTAGCGACTTTCAAAGCAAGGGGGAGATAATTTAAAGAAATTCAGAATTAATTTCTTTAAATTAAATAAAGAGCAGTTGAAATTAATTAATTATTAAGTTAATTTTAACTTAAGAAAGAAATTTACATGCTTAATGATAATATCACACACACACAAGTTCACTTTAATAAATTTAGTGATATGACTATTTGAAGGAATTAGTTGTTCTGGAATATTCTAAGATCTATGGAAAATGGAAAGCCTGTTTATTTCACAAGGCTCAGTCCAAGTTATTTGCAAATCAAGATTATTTACATTTCAGTTCAACTATCTTTTTATCTAACTGTATATCTATTGATATATCTGTAAACCTACATACCTACTTGTCTGTCTGTCTGTCTGTCATATCTACTTTTCCTTTTGTTGATGCATGTATAGACGCGGCGTGGCTGTGTGGTAAGAAGCTTGCTTCCCAACCACATGGTTCTGGGTTCAATCCCACTGTGTGGCATCT
>JAOPUL010003388.1:130945938-130962786 GCA_027564515.1 Octopus rubescens
ATCTTCTTTCACACACACACACACACACACACACACACGCGCGCGCGCGCGCGCGTGTGTGTGTGTGTCTTTGTATATGCGTTTGTCCCCCACCGCCGCTAGACAACCAGCGTTGGTGTGTTTACGTTCCCGTAACTTAGTGGTTCGGCCAAATAGATCGATAGAATAAGTGGCAGCCTTTAAAAAAAGTACTGGAGTCGATTCATTCGACTAAAAATTCTTGAAGGCGGTGTCCCAGCATGGCCGCAGTCTAATGACTGAAACAAGTAAAAGATAAAAGTTAACAAAATATGCCACATCCTAGAATATAGACTCGTCTAAAATCTAATGTCCCAGAATTTAGTTCATTTAACATCTACTGTCCCAGACCATAATCCCACCCAGCATATAATTTCCATAATCCCGCCCTTCCAAAATGTAGTGTTTCACAATATACTCCTACTCAATATATGTCCTAAGTTATACTTCTCTTCATGTTACGCCCCATAATATAGTCCCTCCCTTACAACATGTATTGTTCCATAATGTAGTCTCGCCGAATATAAAATATTTGAAAAGATATTCCTACGCATCGTGTAATGTCCTAGAATTTAATCAAGCCACCCGACATTAAATCTTACAGAACATAACTCCCCTACCATATAATGTTCCGTAATGATTAGATCATACAGGCATCGCCTTCAGTTGAGAATAGCTCAAGATTATGGAAGTATTTGAACTCAGCACTTCTATTTGGCAAAACGGTCGTCAATAATGCAGTACCCTCACTGATAACTGTACCTTCTTATGATGCCTGTTAACAACTGGATTTCCTGGGCTGGTGAGATCAGTGTTTGTTTGATTTTGTTTTGTTTTTGGTTTTTAATTTTCGTTTTTGCCAAGGATACAGCACATCACCAATGACGAGATGCGAACTGTCTTAGAAACGTTCTTCGTTCAGTGACTAGCACCCTACTTCTAGGCTAGTAGCGACTCTCCTTCTAACTCACAATACATTCTAAAAAGACAGAATGGAAAAGCAAATATATTATGTTCTCTTCTTTCTGCTTTTCATTTGTATCAGTTATTATCTGTTTATTTCTTTTGTTTCATGATACTTTACATTTCTAAGATTCATCATCTGTTTCTGCTTTGTTTTTCGTGTTTTTGTTTTGTTTTTGTTAGCATACAGAACGGGAAAAAATGTTCAGGAACGATAAGGACGAATTCTACCTGGAATTTGAGCAAAAAAGAGCTTCTAAGAAAATCGCGGTAATATTCAATTCTGTTTTAACAGGATTTTCTTCCATACTTTCAAACAAGAATATTCTAATGAATTAATTAACTTCTATTGAGAATATACATAGACTTATAGATAAACCTTTTAAAAAAAAAGCAAAATTATTTATGATGAAATGATGGTAAAACATGCTGTGGTTAGCTCCGTAAATTATCTAGTGCGTATCACAGCGCATCAGTGCATTTATGAGAGAGAGACAATGACATCAGCGGTGGATACGTGCTGTCATGTCGCCAACATCATCCTGATATGTCGGAGCTGTTATTAAGTTGAAATATTTTAAACGTGAGAATGGATTTTCAAACTATTACCTAAAGATATTGTTGAATTTTAACTTGCAAAAAGATAGTTATTCAGTTGGAAATCATAACCATATGTTATGAAAGCTTATACTCACTAACCCTTTCAAACCAGTTGACAACCCTCAAGTTGTTCCTATTTGGTCTCTTCTAGAGAAGTTACAGTTACAACTATTCCACTAAACCTTGTTTAACTTTATACTATCTAAATCTACTCGAAATTCTAACTTCCTCTCATCTTTCTCTGTCTCGTCAAACCGACGTTTCGTCTTCCAGGTATCAAAGTAAACATTTTTATCCAATCCTTCTTCCTTGAGGACTGCAATCTAATGGAATTAATTTCCTGTTCAGATGTTATCCTTCAACATTCCCCTCTAAGAATTCAAACTAAATGTCTGCTCTAAAGTCATCTAATCTCCAGGTTTGTAGGAGCTTAGATATATTATAGGTACAATCTTTCCTCCCTACACCAAAGAATAAAGTAATATTTCAAAATATTCAGACATCTTTCAGTTGTTATCGTCTTAAAACCTTAGCAGAAAGTAGATTATAATTTTATGTTTATTGATTCCAAATTGAGTGTTGAAAGATAGCAAAAGTGAAATATTGTAGGACTGTTAATTATTTTGTCTTGGGTCAGAGATTGAAAAGGTAAAAATGAAATTCATGAAAACATTTTTCATGAAAGGTTAAAAAATGATCAGATTTTGAGAAGACACATACATTACAGATTCCTCTAATGTAAATCTTAAGAGAAACAAACAAAATATCTATTTTAAATAGTCTTTGGCCTGACATGCTTTCTTTTACTTGATGTGCGAGGCAAATTAGTACGAGCTAACCCTATCAACTAACTAGTCGATTCTATATCAGAAACAGTGTAAACTGGAGATAGAAAGTTTTAAAAACTGTCTTCTAAGACTCCTTACAAATTAAAATTATCAGTTATAAATGATACATCAAGGTAAACGATGTCAAGAATAAGAGAATTCCAACAGTGTGGATGAAATATCAGACGCCGTAGAATACCAAACTGCATGCTTCATTATAACTAGTTGGCCTATCTGTTGTTTTGAGCTCAAATCCTACGGGAGCTTCTAGGCCCTTCGTTCTACAAACGTCGATGAATTAAGCTTCATGTTATACTGAGCTCTGTTCAGTGTTATACCGGGCTTTAGTCAATCATATATATATACTCAAAATAAACTGAACTAAAGCAATGAAAGGTATCAGTTAAACCTGTCGTGGAACTCTATGTGTCATTATCGAACGAGAAAACATGTTTGAGATGAGCAACAAAATAGAATCAACATGGCTAATAATTAAGGAACCAATATACGATCACTCAACCGGCTGGAAATAGCAGTCAAATTCACTTAACTCACACCATATCTTCTATCTTTAAAAAAAAGGTAGGACAGATTAGAACATGCAATACTAGAAGTACAAAACGATAGGATGAATGAGGCTGGAGCAACTTTAATCATGGGTTTGCTTGATAAGAACCCACTAGAACGAAGGCGGGAAAGATATACAGTTATATACATCTCAAAAATCCTGGAAGGATTTGGACAAAATTTTGGCATTGAAAGTTTCACAAGAACAAGCACGGGATGCCACTGCATAGTGCCAAAAATCTCAACATCGCCATCAAGATACAGGACCAGATACTGCAACAGCTTGGGTTTCAAGGCCACAGCTCTTCAATATCCTCCCAAAAATCATGAGAGACGTACATGGGGTAGATGTAGGTATCTTCAAAACAAAACAGGGTCTCCTCCTGTCAAAAGTTCCATATGAACCTACCTCGCGGTAAGAAATGCAAATGAAGGCAGTAACATCAAACTCATTCATTCACCAAATGTCACATATCAGAGGAGGTTTTCATGTAATGAAAGTGTAACAAAACAAACGGCGGTGCCCCAGCAGAGCCACAACTCTCGAGCTGAAACTAGTAAAAGAGTATGAATTAGCGATAAGCATGCTGTTATACTTACTAATATATAATTTTTGCTGTCAGAAAACCTGAGGAAAAAACAACTTAGTAAACTAAACACTTAAAATGTTACCAAATAATAGAGAGGTTAAAAGGAACTCAATAGAGACTTAATTGAAGCAGTATAGACGAAGGAGGAGAGAGCTGCTGCTCACTCGGAGCAAAACAGGCAATGAGATCAATGTTTGATATTGGAAACATACATTGCTGGTTGGAAATAGTTTATGAGAAGTTGGAAGTTATAGCAACTGGACTTCTAGTGAAATTAACAAATGATATTGTTTCCTTCTCCAGTCAATCTCGTATGTTTGAGAATGTCTGGGAATGGGAAATTGCTTTCGGCTATTTTTGGCACACTGTGTTAAATTCTTTCTATCTGTTCCATGGACCTAAATTCCTTTTATCTGTTATGGTACAAGAATTTAAGTCAAACCAATGGCTGAGCTATTAGTCTAGAAATGACTATCACCTCTCCCTTAAATCCCACCCCAACCTTTAAAATGGATGGACATATTATATAATGTATTTCTTGATACATTATATCTAAATAAAACTACGGAATAGTTTCAACTGCAATGCTTTGATTATGGGTCTATTTGGTCATGGCTAACCCGAAACCAAAGAACAATACTAACACGGTGTTGGGAGTGATTTTGAATGCACTTCAGTTGGAAAGAAAAGTGACAGTTATTAAGTAGCCACCAGTATTTAATCTAGAAGAGAGAATGAAGGTGATTAAACAGTATCTATGAGTATAGGTGAAAAATTAAATGTGATGAGGAATATCAAAAATGGTGGCAGAAATAATATTTCCCTTTTTCTTTTTCTTTCCCAGTCTAAGAATTATCCAACAAACAGAATTAGTAGTGAGGACAGATAATGATGAAGCTATAATCCTATTAGAGTTTGCTCTTCTGTGGTGCAGACGATTGAAAATATATGTTTCATTAATAACTGATTGATGCGTATAGAGGGCATGGCTTTAGCCCAGAATACTATTTAACGAGTGAGAAATGAAGTGGTATGGTCATATAATACGATACCATGACACCCCACATGGACAAACCCCTTGTAAAAGAGGAGCAGGGAGACCACAAATGAGGGGCTTAAGCAATATCAAGAAATAAAGATGGTGGAAAACACGAGGCTAGTTGATGATTGGAAAAGATGGAGGAAAGTTACGGTTTTTTGCTATACCAACGGCATCTCTAAGCTATAAATGTTGATTGATTATATATTTATTACTTCGCGACCAGTTGTCATAGTTATATATTGGTCGTTAGCAAGTAAACATGAAGCACAACAAGTTTGGATTTGCCGCTGCACAGCTAATGAATTGATTACTGATCTGGTGAGAGGGGTAAAATAAAGTTTAAGTAATAAAATTGGGTTACATATTAAATATATGCCCCCAAGCGAGCACCAGCTCTTTTGAAATGTCCTAAATGAAGATTTTCACAGCAACAGATAACAAATTTAACAATAAAGAGAACTGACGTTCATAATTCCTGCTGATAACCCTATAAAACAGATACACTTTTTTATGTATTAAAGGAGGAAGAGCGACGCCTATGATCCTCTTCAGTGCCTCCGAGAGTGACAGAGGGGAGGAAAAGCGAAAGATACCTTCAGACTGGAGACCTGGCCAGAACGTTTTCAATAGACTAGACTCCGATAAAGGCACTCAATGTCCTCGTGATGGTGTTAAAGAGGGTCACAGATTAAGTATACCGTCTTATTGCACTGAGTTGCTGCTCAAAAGTGGAACATAACTTCTCTTATAAAATTAGAAATTGCAATTATTATACACACATATCATAACTCTGTTTTTTCTGAGATGAGTCGTTTGTACAGATATTTGTCTCAGTGCCTTGGGTGCGTTGCTGGTACCATATTTCAATTAGGTGAACGGTATTCTCACTAATCCTTTTGAAGTGATATTCTTATGTTCAGCCAGGGATAGAACCTGGAACCTTTATTTAACTACTATGTAGGACATTGATTAGAACATCAGACCCAATAGTTAAAAAGTACCAGTTAAAGCACTATCAGCAATACATTTATGGTGGGAATAATATTCAGAAAATAAACATCATGTGTTAAAACTATTTAGAGAGGACCAATTTTATGTTTCTATTTGTTTCAGCGCCAATATCAAAAAGAAATGAAAAAAATTGGGAAAAAATTATCAGAAGAAAATGTTGATTCTTCAGTCGTAAGACAAAATTATTATCTATTTTCAAAATTTTATATTTAGTAAATTGCCATACTTCTATAATTTGTATTCATACAATTAGTACATTTCTAATCTTGAAATATATTTCTACAATTACATCACCGAGCAAATTTTCGAGTTCATGTATTTTAATCTAGTAAACACTTGTGTTTTCTATTTAATCATGTATATATTTGTTGAAGTTGCAGTTGTTTTTCCCTCTTTGAATGTCTGACTGACTGTGCTATGCTATGCAACGGTAATAAACAGTCATATTATTGTTATGGTAACAAATAATTACATCACTGTCATTGTAGCTATTACATATGCGTCGTCACTGTTGGAATGTGATTGTAAATGGTTACATTATAGCAAAATATCTGACATTATGTCTTCGTCATTGTAAACAATTATCGCATGTATCTCTAATTTATCGTTATTGTAAATTATTATGTGGTTGTCGTAAATATTACGTCATTATAGTAAATTATCCAATGTGTATCATAATTTAAAAATATCACACTTGTACTATTTTCATAAATCACATCATTGTGATGATATATCACATCTGTACGCTTGTTTTAAAATATTACAGAAGTAAATTATGAGAATGCTATCATTGTAACAAACTAATAACAGTTGCATCATTGCAGTAGGTTACCATATTTATTGCTTTGCAATAAATTACAGTACAGACTATCACATTGCAAGACATATCGATGCAATAGATAAAATTGCTCTATAACACATCGTAATATACCTGATTTATAGATTGGCAGAATCGTTAAAGCATCGGATTAAATGTTTTTCGGTATTTCGTTTCGGCTGTTTATATTCTAAGTCCAAATCTCACTAAGATCAGTTTTACCTGTCCTCCTGTCATGGGTCAGTAAATGAAAATCCAAAATATATCCCTTTAAACCATCATAGATGTGGATTGAATTATAATAGAAGACTAAAACAGTTCAAGACTTGGCTGTATTATTGTTATTAAAGCAAAGGGATTCAATCAACCACACTTGAACGTCTTCTAATACTAACCGTGTACTTAGATAAAACCCTGCATTCTCTTCTTTATAAAATTATTTTGTTTCCTTTCTATTGGTGTTTTAGATTGACAGAATAAACAGCGAGTTAATTGAAGTAGAATCAGAGATTGTGATGAACAACGACACTAGTCAGAAGGAAATGATGCAGGTAAGACATTTATTTGTTTATTCTATTGGTAATTGATATATCGGTCTAATTGTACAACACTCTCAACAAATCGTGAGAGTTCGATACCTTACCTTGGAATTTGAGTGTCCATAAATGTTCGCTTTTAGGCAGAAGAAATAAGATATTGTTTGTAGGTACTTTGTGTGGGGAGGAGGGTGTAGTAGAAACAGAGAAATATTTGTCTCTCGGGATCCAGTTTGTGGCGCCTTCCGTTGGTTATCGATAAGAGCGTAATAATTCATCAGACAGATCAAGTCTACTTAAAATTCAGGTCCAAGACAAAAACAAACATAACACTCTACACGATGTGAGGTAGAGTCTCACAAAAATTAATAAGAAATATCCAAGATATGTGTGTATGTGCGTGTGCACGTGTGTGTATAACTCCAGGAGTAATCAGGATTAAGTTTACGTCAGTGTGATAAGATGATCCCTAAATAATTAATATCCAAGCCGGATACAAGCCACAAATAAAATGTTAAAAAGAACACAACGGAAAAAGACAAAAATCAGTGTATTAGACATTGGGGAAGAAGAGAAAAAAGAAAAGTTGGCTTTTCGGAAAATGGTCCATCGTCAAAACAGAAAAAGAGAGAAGGGAAATAACAAAACAAGAGAAAATGAAATGAAATACACGATGTTTGTTCAGAATTGTATACACATCTCACGCAAACCAGATTTCACAACACCACCTTCTGCTACATTCGATTGTCATGCTTACTTACCTTGTTTTTACTCTCCTTTACTTTAAAAGAACATATTTCTTCAACAATTTCATGTTCGCAATTCCAGCATGTTACAGCTCTGAACAAACATGTCACACCACCCATTTTCTCTCGCATGTAAATACAGAATATTGTGAGAAACCAAAACAAAGCAATTAATTTTTAAATCAAAATTAGACAAATATTAAGACAAATTTCACAGTGTTTTGTGGGTTTTATTTAATTAGTAACAATTTGTTGTTTTTTGTTTATTATTTTGGGGAGGGGTTGGTGACTAATTCTCAAGTCACAAAAAAGCTAATCGATGTTCGATAATGATAACTGATGGTAACTTCTATTTTAGAAACTGAATGATTTTGGTCCACGAATTTTCAAAGCAAACTATTTGATAGAATAACTAAATTGTTCATTGTTGTAATTCCTTCTTCAGAACCTCGATACAAGACAGTTAATTCGTCAAACAGCAGCCGAGAAGAAGCTACTGCGGGAAAAAGAAGAGAAAGAGAGTGTAGATAATACAGTTAATCTGGTTAGTGATTTGCTTAAAGAACTTGTAAGTTCAGGAGAAATATCTGATCACCAAAACAAACAACTTATGGATGAATTTAGGACAGACGTGGACGCCAAAAAGAAACAACTCGATGAGAGTAAGAAACATTTTTTTCTCTGGATAATAATAACTCTGTTTCTTTATCTATCTCTTCTTCAACCATCTATATCTATGTATATGTCAGACTATGTATATGAGATGTACGGGTGTAGCACTTGGCTGAATGGTTAAGAATTTCACCTTTTAATCACAAGGTTTACTGTTTAATCTCCCTGCGTTGCATCAAAGCCTTGGATTTACCCACGCCTCGAGTGAAAAGTTAGACCAACGGAAACTGTGCGGAAGCCCATCGGATGGACTGTATCTATAATTCAAATGGCCGGCTATGTTACTTATTAATTACGTTAAAGATGCAAGTGTCTGTGGGATTTTTACTCAGTCACTTACACTATAATTCGGCGAGTAAGTAGTTCTGTTCTTTGAACAACTGGCATACGCAACATCAAAACCGATGCGAGATCTATTTATATCAGATGTAGAGGTTTATGTATGTTTTCAGTTGGTACTTTACCTTTTATCTTTTATCTGTTATTTGTTTCAGTCATTAAACTGCGGCACAAGGCCAGCTATTTCGGGGAAGGGGATAAGTCGATTACATCAACCCCAGTATTCAACTGGTACTTATTTTATCAACCCCGGGAGGGTGAAATGCAATGTCGACCTCAACGGAATTTGAACTCAGAACGTAAAACTGGACGAAATGTCGCTAATCATCTTCTCCGACGTGCTAACGTTTCTGCCAGCTCGTCGCCTTAGTAGTAGTAGTAGTAGTAGTAGTAGTAGTAGTAGTAGTAGTAGTAGTAGTAGTAGTAATAATAATAACAATAATGATAATAATGTTTTCTTTATTGGCCACACGGGCCGAACACAAAACAAATAGGGACAATACAACACAAGGGACAAGTGGGGTGTGATACAATATCGCGTACAAATAAAATAACAATAACAATTAACAACACAATTAAATAATAACATTCCCCAAAATGGGGAGAGTTTCTTTAAAGGAAAACCGAGGAACCCTACACATCCTGGTTACTCCGACCGCCAGGGGCACCTTCAGCGGATGCCTCTCTCCTTCTCAACTCCTCCGGTTTAGAAACGATAATTCAGGGTAGGCCCATTAGCATAGGCCAACCTCGCCACATTCACCCACCTTTCAACAAAATTACTTGGGGGCAGTACCTCACTCTCCACCCTCACTTTCCTTTTCAAGTGGAACTTGAAAAAGTCGATGAGGGCTGGGTCGAAGAGGAAGGCATCTGTCTTCAGTCCTTTCAATTTCGTCTACCACACTATCTCCTTCGCCATAGCCACCAGACAGAGGAAAACTGCCTTTCCTTCCCGGCCAAAGGAAAGCGGCGGGCCGATTTTCACAATGGACTCGGAGGATACGGGATCCGTCCTACACGTATCAACAGTTGTTCGGCAAAGCTCCACAAGTCAGCAATACCCGGACACTGGACGAGTGTATACAACACGGTTTCGTCGCCCTGCGCACATCTCGGATATGTCCATCTGACAGCACTTCCGTGCCTGTAGAGCTTGTCACGAACCGGTAAAGCTCTCCTGTAGCACTGCCAGGCTAGGGATTTCTGGAAGTTATCCATAGGCCCCGATCCAAAAGTTCTCCGGAATAGACCAGCTAATTGATCCCTCTCGACGCTCAGAGTTCTCCGAGAACGTCGTCGCTCTTGCTCTCCACTAATCGCCTATAGAACTACATTGTGGAACTTCTGCCGACCGCATTGCCCAACTGTCAGAAAGCTGTGAACGCTTGCCGGCACTCCAGGTACCAAGCGCCCTTTCTCGGTCTATGCTTGATCCATGACTGTAGCTCCGTCAATGAGACGAGCGGAAAATCCTGTCTGACGAACAGCGACCACACCTGTTCCCCGTTAAGGAAACGTTGGAGATGGCGCAACCTCAACACGTGCCTACGCATTATTAGCCACGGCATGTCCAATCCTCCACTCAGCAGCTGTTAACAGCAGATGGACCGTCTGACGAGCGGAACACGTCCCTTCCACAGAAAGTGGAAGAGCAAGCATTCCAACTTGACCAGCCATGAAGCGAGGCAAGAGACGACGGTCGGGCGATAGTAGATGACGGAAGCGATGTACGCATTCGCCACCTCCGCCCGACCTCTCAGGGATAGGTTCCTCTCTGCACATTTCTGGGTGAGACTGATCACCCTGCTCGTCACCTCCCCCCAGTTCTTGTCCACCTGGATGTCTGGACCGAACCAGGCCTCGAGCAATTTAAACGGTCCTTCCGTGCAGCGTCCCACAACGCTGTCGGTTGACATGGACCTGCCTCACCAGGTGCCGAGCTGCAGGCCCACCGACTTGTCCCGATTAATCTTTGCTCCTTTAACCGCTTCGCACTCCTCGAGTTCTGAGCTGTCAGTTACTATTACGGTGGCGTCGTCCGCATAATCCGTCAAGAACATTCCGCAACCTCGTTCACGCGGGATACCCCTCAAAATATCCAACTTCCTTAGTAATGGTTCAAGAGCCAGCTTATCGACGACAAGCGCCACACATCTTAGCTAACACCTAGGCCAAAATTTTATAATTTGCGTTCAGCAGAGTTATGGGCCTAAAATTGTCTATTGTTCGGGTCCTTCCTCAGCATCACCACCACTCCACGGCTCTCAACACTAGGTATTCTCTCGTTATGCTGCCAGTTGTGGTAGACGTCTGTCAAGAGATCACCGAACAAGTCTAGCATATAGAGATAAAGTTCGAAAGCAGACCATCCAATCCTTACGCCGCCTGCCATCGCGCCTCGTATGTCTTCAGATGTTATCGGCATTTCGCAGAACCTCGCGTCCCTGGACGAGAGACGCGGCATACTGTCGAGGTAGGAGGAGAAATCCACCCCCGTCCCTAACGCACCGCGCGCTCCGTACAGTTCGGCGAAATGCCGCTGAAATTTCGAACACATCTGCCTGGATTCGTGTAGCATGCGCCCGTCCCGGCCCGTCAAAGACCGAAATGTGGCTTTGTTGCCCCGTGGTACCTCTGCCACCCGGGTCCATCGAACGGCTTTCGTCCCCTAATGTCTCAGCGCCCGCGCCCTAGCTCTGACAACGCAACCTTCGTCCTTGGCATTAAAGAATTGATCGAGGGCCAATCTTGCCGCCAGTACGTCAGTCGCTATGCCTTTCCTAAGCGCCTCTTCCTAGCTTCCTAACTAGGCCTCCCTCTATCCTAGATTCCTCTAAAGTTATTTCTTTGCTAAATCCTACCACTTCTACTCTAATAACCCTTCAGGGCTACCCACCATCGGTTTTTGACGATTGCACCCGAAAAACTCCGATGAACTAACTTGCTAATCCGGTTTCTGAATTCTTGACGCGCCGGAAAAGACGTGTTCAACTTCCAGTACCCTGCCTATAGATTCTATCTAGGTCGACCGAGCAGATCACAAATTTATGGTCTGTGTAGCCCACGATTTTGAAAAGTGAACAACCTATGCTACTTTTGTCTACTGGCTCATAGAATATTCAATCTAGATACAATATGGAAGACTCGGTGCCATTTGCCCATGTTGGCGCATCCGGGAAGTCCAGTCGGTACCAGTCTGCCAGTTGGAAGCGGTTGAGCATGTTTGTGAGGTTTTACACCCACTCTCCTATCGGCTATCCCCACCCTGTTCAGACGTGCGTCCAAGATAGCGTCCCAATAGCCCAATAAAACTAAAGAGCGAGGCGTCCCAATCAAAACCTCCAAACGTCTAAAGAAGTCTGGCTGTCCCGCCCCTGTTGGGGCGCACAGAGCGACTAGTCTGAAAGCACCATCTTCGCTATTGCTCACATCCAGGACCATCAACTTACCTTCCAGGTTCAGAAAGACCGTCCGTACCTCGAGATCCAGGCCTCTCCTAAACAGCACTAAACCGCCTCCCATTCCAGGCCGACTTAGAGATGCGTTGATCTCAAAATTATCCAAGATCGCATGTGTCGGAAATCCTGGTTTCACTGACTGCCGTCACATCCATAGCTAGTGACCTGAAGTCGTAGAGTAAGCGACCCTGTTTCCAGAACGACACAAGACCACGAACATTTATACAACCTACTTTAATTATCGCCATGCCGGCCGGAACGAGTTGAGAGAAAGAAAAGTGGCGGGGTGACTTACCCTGCCGATACTGTTGGCGGTCGGATGGCCAGGCTTCCGGATATGATTGAGGTTTCACTGGGAACCCCTTTAAAAGTATTGGCTTTTACATTAAGGGTTCCCACATCGTGGGGGAAGACCTCCCTAATGTTTTTATACGCACTAACAACAGCTCTTCCGGCACTTTGAGTGTCTTAATATCGGGAATTTCTCTCCCTCTCTCAATCTCTTTATTTCGAGCTATGAGGGCCATCAAACCTTTGTTGGCCCTCCTCACTAGCACAACATTTGGAATCATTGCCATTGTCAGTTCTTCTGAAAGCTTTCATTTGGGGGCGGGGTGGGATTGTGATGGTGTTGGTTGTGCTGGGGGTTGGGGATTTTGTTTTGTTGATGGTTGTAGAGCTGGTGGGGTTGGTGTTTTTGTCTATGTGACTCTATTTTTTGGATTTTCTGTGTTGTCCGATGTGTGTGTTGATGTGTGACCGGCTGTTCCCCCCTCCCCATGTGTCTTCTTTTTAATTTTTGGGGGCGTTTTTGGTTCCTCCTCATATTCCCTTTGAGATGAGCAGGAACCAGTGTCTGTGCAACCCGCACCCGATGAGATAGTGGGTGGCTGTTTGTCTTTGTGTGAGTGTCTATGTGTGAGTGTGTTTGAGAGAGAGAGAGAGAGAGAGAGAGAGAGAGGGAGAGAGAGAGAGAGAGAGAGATGGAGAGCTGGCTTGAGAAGTGCTTTGGATGGGTCTTTCACCTGTTTTTCTTGCTGGGGTGGTGATGGTGCTTCTGGAGTTGCTGGGGCTTCTGTTGTTTCAGCTATTGCCATTGAATTCGTGTCTGACGATTTAGCTAGTTTCGCAGCCACAGGTGTATTTATTGGTGCTGCTGCCGTGGGTCCAGGAGTCGGCAGCCTTGGTGTTCTGGCTGCAAGTGTGGCATATTGTCTTTGAGGTTGCTGTTGTTGAGGTTGTCGTGTAGGCAGTGGGTCTGGCCTCGTGCTTTTATCATTTGGGGGCAGAAGGCTCTAAGGTAGCCTGTGGTCCCACAAAAGTCGCATCTAGGCTTTCGTCCTTCCACGACGACCCTTAGTCCCACCCCGTTGGGAAGCTGTATAATGTCCGGGATCTTCTCTATGTTTTCAGGCTTCAAATGAAGATTTCTTTATTAAATCCAGACCAGTTTTCTCGGCTGCTCCGCCTGACCTCTAAGAGTGTTTCCAGTTCTTCCAAAACGACGCACGCCACAATCCACCAGACATTCACACCAGACGGAACACCCGATACCCTTAGTCTTGCCGTTCTTTTAGAGAGGTACGTTGGGTACAGGATAAACTCCTCACTCCAACAAGGCAACACTGAGTGCTTTCGTGCGAGATACTCACTTTTGAAGAGGGCCTCAACGTTAGCATAGCGTCTTCCTCTCTGCAAGTGGGTCACATCCTCCATAATGTCTTTCAAGGCTTTTTCAACTTGAATAATTGTGACCGGTTCCGCCTGCCTGGTCTACCGCGAGACACATCTGTAGAAGATTGTTTTCTTTTGACCTTCTTCAATTATATCTTTAGGCACAAGTATCGCTGCCTTATTTCCCTCAAATTTGATAAGTTCTTTTGCTTGCGCCAATTCGTTAATTTTCCCATCCGGGGCTAGCGAAAACATATCTTTCTTTGCACTAGCTGCGTCGGAAAAGCTTTGGTTATTGTTGTTTTTGGCGTTTTTAAATTCCACACTGGTTTTATTATTGTTGTTCATATCTTCTGCGTTGGTTTTGTCTTTCACCAAGTCCCTATTATTTTTTGTTTCAATATTTTTTTGTTGTTCTAGTGGCTGTGGTGTTGGTGGGGGTGGAGTTGTTGTTGTTGTTTTCCCTATGTCCGCTGCTTAAATCCGTGCTACTACTACTAGTGATGGCGGTGTTTGCGCTATTGATTTTACGTGCTGTTTCACACTTCAGGTTGCTGTTGTTGTTGTCGCTGCCGCTGTCACCTTTTTTCTCATAGTTTGAAAGGGGAATGAGTCACGGAAGGGGAGGAAAGTCTTCGTCTAAGAAGGACTGGTGAGAGGGACGGTTCTTTCCCTCGATGCTCCTACAATGACAGCTGATGACGCCATCTTTTGTATGTTAAAAAAACAAACTAGATGGGCGTTTTATGAAGGCTACATATCACCCCTTACGGGGCAACAACAACCTCAAAACCCCAGCCAAGGAATTCCTTGTGTTCTTATTAACCAATTGGAACAGAAACGTAGTAATAAATGATAAAAAATGGGTGAAAACAATAGTTTTAAAGAGGACTTACTCCAAGCGTTCGAAAACACGTCCGTCGTCAACAACAACAACAACAACAACAACAACAACAACAACAACAACAACAATAACAATAATAATAATAATAATAATAATAATAACAATAGTAATAAATAGATAAATATATAATAATGAAATAGGCATCAATACTATAGCTCTCTTAGCAATATGTTGCTATAATATTTTCCTGTAACTTAGCAAGATGAAACAGAAAAACAATAAAAATAATGATTGCACTTAGAATTCACTACCTCAAATCCGTGAAAGGGATTTTAGATTTACCAAGATTACAGGAAGCAAGGGTCTTTATGCAACTAGAAAATTATGATAAAATATCTGCTGAGGAGTAAAAAAAAAAACACATAAAAAAGAATAATGGAAAACGTACAATAATCGAGCAAAACAAAAAAACTAAGGTTTCTATCTTTAAAGATAACAAATATAAAACAGAGGCTGAAACTAGAGAAAGATTTGAAGGAAATGAAAAACATCAGAGGCTATTAAAAGGCGAAAAACTAATCAAAAATGAAGCTATTGAATCTCATAATAAAACGATGGCAAGAAAGACCAAAATTTGAGAAGACTGAGCTAGCTAAAAAGCACAGAACTGAAAGCTGAGACTGGAGGATTGTCTGATAACGGCACAATATCAAAGACTTCTAAGCAGAAACCACCGTTCGTGTAATGAAGTAGAAAACATTATGCAACTGTGTGGCAGTTCGGAAAAAAACCCCAATTAACTGCATGGTCTCTGGCTGCCCACTTGATCGCCTCAGTGAATATATTCGGACTTAGTAAGGAGTGAACAACCGGAAATAACCCGATTACTTGTCTCCTTGTACTGGTTGTCTAGTCTGCACTTGTTAACATCTGTTTTAATCCTTTTTGAAGTAATTTGTGGTTTGCTAGGCATTAGTCTTCTGCAGCTAAAACGCAGGGACTTTTTAAAAATGTTCCTATTAGCCCTTAGCTTTTAAGCCATTGTTAGCGTTCACTGTAGCCTACTTCCTGCCTGTCTCGTTTTCCGGGTAGTGACCATGAAGTGGTTTTTCTCACCAATCTTTCTTTAAGTTATTTTGAATTCCGTTTTCGGTTTGTATTCTGTTTCCTTTCGATCTTTTTCTGTTGTTTTTCTTTTCCTAGCCTAACTCTTTATTTTAGTATAGTTAATATTTATTTTGTACTTTATGGTTTACTTTGCTGATTCTAAATATTTTCTACTCCTATAGTTGCTATTTTGTATGCACAGAATAGGTATATTTCATATGTATCACCTTAAGGGATGGTGGGTAGTGGTGCTGTTAGTAATTTCCAGGTTTTTCCGTCTAAGCTTTAATTTCCAATATATTATGTGGAAACTATAGTTTAAAACGAGGATTGCTTGTATATGTATATACCTGTTATCATATTTCTAGCATTGAGTTATATTTTTAAATATTAGTCAAACTCTTCTGTAGTATTCTTTTTTTAAATTTTCCCATTCCTTTGTGTGCTGTATCTTATCAATTCCAATTACTCGTAAAGTATTTGTAAAGTGGTTCTGGTCTAATTTTTTGATTTCGATGTTTGCATCCAAATTAATGTTCTCAGTTTTAGTTAATTTGTCTCTTCATATAACAGCTTTGGCACATCTGTCAATTCCCATACTCATTAGCTGAATTTATGAGCAATATTTTTAAGAGGTTCTCCAACTGGATATTGTTTCTTGTAATTATTTTCAATCATCCATATAGAGTAGTAACCTTATAGCCAAAATATGGAAGATGATGCCCATGAATGAAAACAAAGAAGAAATCTTATAATATTTCGGGAATATTTCCCCCATTTTAAACAGAGGAAAGAAAATAATCATGGAAATAGGAGAAATGTGTTGTTATTGGCAGGCCATTCTTGCGTGTTTTGACAAAAGAAATCGCTTGCATTTGCTAGTGGCTCATTGGTTAGTTGAAATAGGTTGTGTCAGTAGCAGCAGGTAGTGTGGTGTAACAATAACACCCTCCTCACCAAGCACACACACACACACACACACACACACACACACACACACACACACACACACACACACACACACACACACACAC
>JAOPUL010003388.1:131029245-131040388 GCA_027564515.1 Octopus rubescens
AGATCGAGAGGCCTGGAGTAGAGCCATTAGGTAAAACCCGTCCAACCCATGCTAGCATGGAAACGGACGTTAAACAAAGAAGAAAGTTCATTTTGTATATATGTTGAATCTTAATTTTTTTTAAATGTGCTACACACGAGTAATTTCTGCAGAATTCTCAAGGCAATGCTACCTTCCTAGTCATTCTGCCAGCCAAGGAGATGGTTTGTTTGAACCACTAATCCATACAAAAGCTGTCACATGAATCAGAACAGACACTACATATTACTAATTAAATAAACTAAAAGGTAATAATGGTAGGATGAGTGATGAATTGGCAGAGTTCATTAGAGCATTGGATAGAATACCTTTCAGTATTTACTCTGACTGTCTGTGCTCTGAGTTCAAATGCCAACAAAGTCAACTTATCTTTTCAGGGTTGATAAAAAAAAATTTAAAAAAGTGCTTATCTGAGGTGGTGGATTGACAGAAGTGTAAGAAAATTGCAATGGATACCTCATGGTATTTGCTCCAGCGCTTTGCATTCTGGGTTCAAATTCCACAATGGCATCCAAGGTGTCAGATACTGGTGTTAATCCCAGTTTAACACCAGCATCCTGCATCTTGGATGTCTCTAGCAGACCCTACTGTTGCAAGTATTTGGGACAGGTTCTGGTTTGAGGATAACTTCCCACCCAACAATTCTAGAAACTCTATAAAAAAAGGATCACGGGTGCTGCCTTCTCTCCTAACTGAAAAAAGGGAAGGGGTAGAATAAATAAATAGTCCTTCAAAATGAGAGTGACATGTACAAAGGCTTAAAGTGCAATCTGAAAAAGCATAGACACCATATTGGCAGCAACAAATATTTGGATGAAATCTTCAAAACCCAACAATGGAGAACAACTTGCTGCCAACAATATTGAACCGATTCATTAAACTTCAATTTTAAAAACAAAGTAACCCTTATTTTTACAACAAAACCTTTTTTAATCAAAGACAATAAATCACAAAAATACATAAAATTAACTTGCCTCTTTTTCCAACCATGCATAAAATTCAGACAAACATACTCCATCTTTAATCTAAATAGAAAAAAAAATTAATGTTAAGAGGAAAAAAAAAAATCTTTCTACATAAAATTGAAATTATTTTTTTTTTTAAATTCTAATATATTCATTCTCAAAAATATAATACAACAAAATACAAATTCAACTCCCAAGTTACATGTAGTGCACATTTTTTTCTCCTAAACCTCAAATTTAGTCTTGTTTTACCTGAATTAAGAGTTTGAAATTTTGTTGGATGCACTTTATAAATGGCAACCCTTGAATCATAATTTGAACTAAAATCATCCAATCATCATTATCATCATTTAGCGTCTGTTTTCCATGCTGGCATGGGTTAGACAGTTTGACTGGAGACTGGCAAGCTGCACCAGACACCAGTTCATTTTGGCATGGTTTCTTCACCAACAACTCCAGAGAGTATGCTGGGTGCCTTTAACATGTCACCGGCAAGTGTGTTTTTAACATGTCACCGGCAAGTGTGTTTTTAACATGTCACCGGCACGAGTGTTTTTAACGTGTCACCGGCATGAATGTTTTTAATGTGTCACTTTGAAAATATCCTCACCTATGGTCGTGAATATTGGAAAATATTCAAAAAGAAAAAGAAATACCTGTTCTACATCCAGGTTTCCTCACTATAATCAGAGAAAGTTAATTTGAAAATTTGTATGTTTACATAGCGTTAGAACAATAATTGTTTTGTTTGTTTGTTTGTTACAGATGGGTGACCTTCCCTACCACTGAACCCTTATTTATAAAGTAGGCAAAGGGCTTATTTGTCAGCCAACCAGACCAAGGTTAGCAGAGTCATAAGTCTTAAAGACACAAAACAATAATTGTAGCAGTCGATTTTAAACCCTAACCATGAGGCCAGAAGTTCAGCAATGTACCTGAGGAACCTTAATAAGGAAGGACTGCTTTGACAGCCTTATCATGTTGAAAGCACCGGTTCTCATTCAATCACCAAAGTTAAGCAACGTCGATCCTTGTTAGCACTTAGATGAGTGACTGCTTGGGAAACCTAGGTTCTGTAAGCTAAAAGAAGGCATGTGGCTTAGTGGTTAAGGTATTTGGCTCATGATCGTAAGGTCATGAGTTCAATTCCTGGTGGCGCGTTGTGTCCTTGAGCAAGACACTTTATTTTACGTTGCTCCAATCCACTCAGCTGGCAAAAAGTGAGTTGTACCTTTAATTCCTTGGCACATTCTGTGTCATGCTGAATCTCCATGAGAATCATGTTAAGGGTACATGTGTCTGTGGAGTACTCAGCCACTTGTGCGTTAATTTCATGAGCAGGCAGTTCCGTTGATCAGATCAACTGGAACTCTCGTCATCATAACCGACAGAGTGCTGCCAGTTTTAAGGAAGGACTGCTATAGATTAAGATATATGACCAAGGGGTGTAGTCATTGAAACAAAACGAAAAAAAAAATTACCCAAATAATTTAAAGTCTGCTCTTTAATCCTTTAGCATTCAGATTGCTCTGTCAAAAGTAATGCTTATTTACTCATATTGTTTTGAGTTAAATGATGCATTACCTCACAGCAACAAGATTTCAATGATGTGATTATTTTTAAAATGACATTGTAGGGTAGGTGTGAGAGGCTGGATCAAGCTATTTGGGCTGGATGTGGTTGGTTTAAATGCTAAAAGGGTAAAACAAAGAATTTCATGTTCCTAAGCAAAATATAGAGAATACTAGGTTTGTTATCTATCTTATATTTGACAAGATAAGAATGAATAGAAAAGAAGCTTTCTGAATAGTGGGCCCAATGCAGTTTGTATGCAACCCTATGACTCATACAAATCATGAGGTTATATGACAACAGCTATACAACATAATAGGATATATTTGAAACAGGGTGTGACTAAACTGTTGCGAAAAGACCTTCATCCAGTTGGTTATTTACATAACGATAAATAAATAAAAAATGCAGAAATAGATATTGTAAAATTTCTATTCAATTTTAGATGTAAACGAAGAGTAACTAAATAGTTTAAGAAACAAAAATTTAAATACTCGAATGACTAGATTAATAATAAAAAATAAAAAAATATTTAAAAAAAAGATAAAATTAAAATAAATAATGTAAATAAAAGGAAAAAGTGAATTTTTAAAACAGGTGCTGTAAACATTGGTGAACAATCCATTACCACCAAGCAATCATCTAAAATGTTATTGCTGTGTTGACAGAAGAGAAGTTTAAATATGGAGGTGTTACCAGTCTTTTTCAAGACATGGAATTACTGACAAGGCAAACAACTGCACTTTACATAGTGTTATAGCCAACAGCCAGAGAACTCACCTGGATAGATTTATTAAACTCTCTCGCTAAATAAACAGTTGTATGCGCGTGTGCATGTGTGTGTGTGTGTGTGTGTGTGTGTTTGCATATGTCTGTGTGAAACAACTTTGTGAAGCAAGGAAACAATTTAAAGTTGAAATGTAGATGTCATTAATGATATCTGAGTCACTAGTAATGAGAAATGTTAGTATTTAACTAGAAGCAGGGAAAGCTGTGCTTTAGACTCCAAATACAATGCAAAACAAACTATTGCAGACATGTTGAAAACAATGAAAAACAGAGAGAAAACAAGAAATCTGCTACAAAATTAATTAATAGCTAGTTTGATTTTATTTTATGTATTTAGAGTCCTTTCTCCTATAGGCACAAGGCCTGAAATTTCGGAGGATGGGGGGGGGGGGGCTAGTCAATTACATCGACCCCAGTACACAACTGGTACTTATTTTATGGACCCCCCCCCCAAAGGATGAAAGGCAAAGTCAACTTTGGTGGAATTTGAACTCAGCAGCATTTCGCTTGTCTTTATATATTCAAAACATTTTGCCTAGTGTGCTAACAATTCAGCCACTGCCTCTACCTTTATACAAGCATTAATATTGGTTTCATATATTGGCATGAGGCCAGTAATTTCAGGTGAGGGTTAAGTCGATTACATCAACCCCAGTACGCAACTGGTATTTATTTTATCGATTTCGAAAGGGATGAAAGGCAAAGTCGCCTTCGGTGGAATTTGAACTCAGAACAAAGATGGATGAAATGATGCTAAGCATTTTGCCTGGCATGTTAACAATTCTGCCAGCTTGCCGCCTTATTCCATGTAACAAAAACGGTAAAAACTTGCACATGGCTGAGTTGTTTAGGTGTTTGGTTGGTTTGAGAGTTTGAAAGGGCCACTGGTTTATGTCCTAAAGTACCAATGCAATGAAAACACTTTACACTGCCCCCACCTGTATAACAGGTAGTTTCAGCTTTAGAGCAGTGATGGGAAGGGATCATATGCAAAACCTACAACAAATGATTGCCAGCTAAGAGAGAGAGAGAGGAGAGCAGAACCTTGTGAGTTGCTCTCCCTTCTCTCATCATCATCAGTTAACGTCCATTTTCCATGTTGGCATGGGTTGGAAGATTATTTTTTTTTATTTCCTTTTTATTTTATTTTTTTATAAACAAAATAATAACCTTTCCAGTGACAAGAAGGCAGTTTATTGCTGCAGACATATCTTAACTAATAACTGATCTATTTGTGTGCTGTGCCTAAGATTAGAACCTTCATCACTTAACTAGTTTCTTCAGATGAACCCATTCCCAGAACAAAAAAAAGAAAAAACCACCCATTGCCATAACTTAGCCGCAGCCTTCAGTAAACAAAACTCACATCAACAAGAAGGTATGTTACAATAGAAGCAGAAAGAGACAATATGTCTGTTGTCCAGAGTATTCAATAAGCTGGGAAGTATAGTTCATGTCACACACTGTAAAGAGTGGCCATACTGGAACTGACCCGTGTTTGAGTGTAATAGTAAAGTTGAAAGCCTTTGCTTTGTGGTCAGTGGTCAAGCAGTGTTACCCCATAGACATATATATAAGACTGAGAAAATTAACAAAACAGCATGCACACAAACAAAACAAAACAATCAGCTGTAGCGCCATTAGGATGAGGTGTCCTTGCAGGCCGTATACATGGGCAGCATATCTACTAGCAATAGTCCAGCTGTAAACATTAGTCTTTGCCACTTTTGAGAGGAATGAAATAACCATCATTTAGCATCCGTTTTCCATGCTGGCATGGGTTAGATGGTTTGACTGGAGACTGGCAAGCCAGAGAGCTACACCAGACTCCAGTCTGTTTTGGCTTGGTTTCTACAGTTGGATGCCCTTCTAGAGAGTGTACTGAGTGTTCTAACGAACGTGTCACTGGCACGAGTGTTTTTAAAGTGTCACCGGTACGAGTGTTTTTAACGTGTCACTGGCACAAGTGTCTTTAACATGCCACCGGCAATATTATAAGAAATTGTATAAAAAACAAATTGTTAAAATATTTTGTGTATTGAAGAAGTATAAGCAATTTCTATTGTACAAAGATTTTAACAGAAAAATCTTATGTGGACCCTGGTTGGGAACCACTGTGCTAGCTACATTGAGTCAATGCTGAAGAATAATTACCTTCGGGTAAAACTAAATCCCCTGTGGCAGACAGTAACAGTAATCCAGAGCTCTAGAATTATCTTAGATCTGCTTAATCCTCTACCCCGTCAAAAGCATTTAAGTTTGTCCTAAACATCTATCCTTGTTTTCAGACCTTTTAGTTATCTCTTGATTAATGTTTTGAGTAATATAAAGCTTTCATTTCATAAGTCCCAAGTTACTCCAGGGGTTGAAAAAAAAGGGGGGGTGAAGGGGTGAGGTGCATCATATAATGATGTATAGATGCCAGGGAGATACGTCCTGTCTATCACATGTGATACACAGAACAGACAAAAGGTTAACACCAGAGATAACAACAGAGATAGCAACTAGTTGTTCTCTTCATTCTTTTTATTCAGACAGCTCTACTTTCAAAATGAGTAAATCAAATCACACACACATACACACACACACACACACACACACACACACACACACACACACACACACACACACATTGGCACCACTCTTGTCAGTTACGACAATGGGGGATCCAGTTGATCCAATCAATGGATCAGCCTGCTTGTGAAATTAATGTGCAAGTGGCTGAGTACTCCACAGACACATGTATCCTTAACGTAATTCACATGGAGATTACGCACGACACAGAATGTGACAAGGTTGGCCCTTTTGAAATTACAGGTACAACTCATTTTTGCCAGCTGAGTGGACTGGAGCAACATGAAATAAAGTGACTTGCTCAAGGACACAATATGCCGCCAGGAATCGAACTCATGGCTTTATAACCGTGAGCCTCACACACACACACACCGGTGATATCAAGTTGTAAATGTCAAAACCCAAACTTAAGAATCAAAAACAAATTATATATATATATATATAATAGAATAGACTTTGAAATGGAAATAGATATAAATATATTTCTGTCGTCGTTTTCAAATTGCAGCAGCCATATTGCTGACAAAATACATTTTCTACAATAAGGCTTCTGGTGTTGCAGAAGCCAAACTTGCAATTATTACAATAGTTTGGAATTAAAAATTGGGTCCACACAGAAAAGCAATCAGGAGGTTGGCAATATATTCATGTCTCCTCCACATGGTTTTGAGTTTAGTGCCACTTTGTGAGTTGAACTGGTGGACAGAAACTGGAAGAAGTCCACTATGTGTGTGTATGTGTGTGTGTGTGTGTGTGTGTGTGTGTGTGTGATGCATGAGCAAGTGTCTCTTTGCCTTGATAATGTGTGATAATTGTAAATGAGTGCCACTGTCATTCAAGCTGTATCATCTATTTCCAATCTTTGCTTGGAAACAGGAGGTAAAATTTGGTGACAGGGAAGGGGGGTACCTAGCTGCACAAAATCTGCTTCAATAAACATCATCTAATCCAGTGTTTCTCAACCATTTTGGACCCCCTATGAACCCCTTTGATTCCTATTTTACTCTACTGGTCCCTCATAGCCATTCCATGTCTTGAAAAATTCCTATCATATTTTTATAATTAAATTTATTTATTTATTTATTTTCCTAGGCCTTTCCCCCATAAGTGGGGGTAGCCATGACAAGACACACACCAGTCAGGCATCTCTGTCACTTTCCAGCTCAAAGTGGTGAGCGCCGTTCCATGCTCGGGTCAAGGCACAGAACGGAATTGTATAAAAAAAATTGTTAAAATGTTTTGTGTATTGTAGAAGTTGTAACCAAATTTATTGTACAAAAATGCTAACAACAAAATCTTATGTTGACCCCTAGGGTTATGTGGAACCCCAGTTAGGAACCACTGATCTAATCCATGCAAACATGTAAAAATGAGTGAGATAAAATATCTCCAAACTCAACTAGGTACACAGAACGAATGCCAAAATTGAGTTACATTGCATTGAGCAGATAAGAGGCAAATCTCTCCTTGAATAGAAGCGACAATGTTGAAATGACGGTTTCCCTCCAGAAAGATCAGTTGAAAATTTTAAAACAACTTTGAAGCTCATGAGTTTGAAACTCCCTGAAACCTGAATTTTGTAGGTGCAGGTGGTGGCTGTGTGGTAAGAAGCTTGCTTCCCAACCACATGGTTCCAGGTTCAGTCCCACTGCATGGCACCTTGAGCAAGTGTTTTCTATTATAGCCTCAGGGTGACCAAAGTCTTGTGAGTGGAATTATATATATGTATATATATAATTGTGTGGAAATATATATATGTATCTGTGTGTGTGTCTTTGTGTCTGTCTCTCACCACCACTTGACAACTGGAGTTGGTGTTTATGTCCCTGTAACTTAGCAGTTCAACAAAAGAGACCGATAGAATAAGTACCGGGCTTTAAAAAAAAGAAAAATCCGGGGGGGGGGGAATTGATAATAACCTTTCTTATAGTAAGATGGCTTTCTTATAGTTAACCAACTACGAAATCATGAAGCATAAGAGGGGGGGGGGTGTCTTTCTTTGCTCATGCAAACTGAAGCAAATAGAGTTAGCCAAACACACGATACATACAGTCTCACTCCCGTAAAGCAAATATATGTGAGCTGGTGTACACACACATACACACACACGTGCGCAACACACAATAGTAACAGAACAGCAAAAACATTCAAGAATGCAAAGCAATTTCAAATGAAAATTAAAATCATATTGTAGACTAAAATCACATTGTGTATGTGGTTTAAGTCACATACATAATGTGTGTGTATTCACATACATAATGTGTGTGTGTATTCATATACACATTCACACATATTCAGTGAGGAAGTTGGGAAAGAGAGGAAAACAGTTAGAAAAGCTCTACCATTTCTCATAGTCAGCCACAAAAACAACAAAACTGATGGGAACAACCATATTACTGTCTCAAACAACGAATTAATTATCATCATTATCATTTAGTGACTGTTTTCCATGCTGGCATGGGTTAGCCGGTTTGACTGGAGACTGGCAAGTCAGGGAGTTGCATCAGACTCCAGCCCATTTCTATGGCTGGATGCCCTTCCTAACACCAACCACTCCAAAGAGTGTACCGGGTGCCTTTAACGTGTCACCGGCACAGGTGTTTTTAACGTGTCACCGGCATGAGTGTTTTAACGTGTCACCAGCACAAGGATATATATATATATATACGACAGGCTTCCTTCAGTTTCTGCCTACCAAATCCACTCACAAGGCTTTGGTTGGCACGAGGCTATAGTAGAAGACACTTGCCCATGGTGTCGCGCAGTGGGATTGAACCATGTGGTTGAGAAGCAAGCTTCTTACTACACAGCCACGCCTGCGCCTATAATTATTCCTTTATAAATTAAGAATTGTAGGTGCAGACATGACTGTGTGGTTAAAAAGCCTGCTTTGCAACCATGTGGTTTCGGATTCAATTCCACCACATGGTAGCCTGGGCAAGTGTCTTCTATTTATAGCCCTGGGCCAACCAATGCCATCTGAGTGGATTTGGTAGAAGGAATCTGAAGAAGGTACTCATGCTCATACACGTGTGCATGAATGCCTTTGTGTTTGTTCCTCACCACTACTTGATTGCCATAACTTAGCAACTCATCAAAAGCGATCGATAGAATAAGTACTGGGCATAAAAATAGTACTGAAGTTGATTTGTGGTTCTCAACCATTTTTTGCCTATGGACCGTTAAAGCCATTCAATGTTTAAAAACTTCTTTTATAGATACTTCTTTCAAAATTTCTATTTTGCTTTTCATACATTCACTTGTGTAGGTTTGCAATAGAAATCTCTGAGAGAACATGTTTCAGTGGACAGAAATATTTTATAATATGTAAAACGTTAGAGAAAGAAACCTAGTTGTTTCTTGCAATAAATACATCTAAAGTAACATTTTTTTTCATGGACCCTTACGATACTACTGTGGATCCCCAATTTACTATTTTGCTTGCAAGTCCCCACCCCAGGGGTCATATGGACTTCAGCTGAAAACCACTGGACTAAACTTAACAAGCAAAATAGATAAATAAACTGTGTTTGTGGTATAGGTTGTTGCTGATGGAGGTTGTTAATGTGGTACTGATAGATTTTAATAGTTTTTGTTGTTGGCTGTTGTGTGACCCAGGATTTTGACTCCAATTGAGCAATCTTATTGAAATGCAGGTAATTGACTGAAAGACAAGGGATGATTTGTACATTCTTCTTCCGAGTTATGTGCACAGTATGGTCATTTGTCTAGTTGATAACTGACCATACGGCACACTCCAACAAGCTGTGACAGGATAAGGTGCAGCATCACTGTATGGATATATTGTACTGTCCACTGTCCAGTTTATGTGTGCTTGTAAATTCTGGTAGAGGCCACAGCAGAGATGACCAAGATGGACTCAGTCAGAGTGCAACAATTGTTGTTCCTCAGCAGGTATTGCTCTATCATCATCATCATCATTTAACGTTTGTGTTTCCATATCAGCCTGGATTAAACAATTTGACAGGAGTGGTCAGCCACAGAGCTATGTTGAACTCTAATGTCAGCTTTGGCATGGTTTCTACAACTGGATGCCCTTCCTAATTCCAACCACTTTACAGCTACACAATTGAGGTTGTCATGCAGTTCACCAGGACTATGAGCCCTGGGGTAGGTGGGGGTCAGCTCCATGCTAGAGAATGAAGAGAGTTACTAGGGGGAGGGGCAGAGCAGGTTCCAATGGAAAAAATAAATAAATAAACCAAAAATCCTGCAGACCTGCAATAGTCAATAAAAATTTTCAAATTTATTCTTTGTGTGTGGCCCAGTACCAAATGGTCCATGGCCTGGCCTGGTAGTTGGGGGACTTTTGGTATATAGGACCCAGGGTGATTTTAGAAGTTTTGTAAAAAGAAAAGTGCTGTTCAAATCCAGTAAGAATATTTCCTTTCAGAAACAGGTATTTCAATTTTGGAACATCACACAAGAGCCTACGAAAACAGCTGAGCATTTGGTTCATGTTGGTCAGCCACATGCCATATGGTCACAGCAAATGAGGAAATATCTCACAGGGATGGGGATTGGCTGGGACCCTGCTCAAAGGATTGCTCAGGATGACCCAAGCAAATACCAACAAATGATGGATGCAGTGACACACTGCAACGGCACATGCTTCCATACCTGACCTGATCTGACAGAAGGGTTTCGAGGTTGAAAACCCAGAAATTAGAGCAGAGAACCACATAATTCTCACTCCTGTTTCATCTCAATATCAACTTTTATGAAGTTTTATAAAAAGTAATAAAACCTAAAATTTTCAACAACAACAACAGAAATAACCAGAATGTCTTTGGGATTCTCTCTTTAGCAGTTTTGGAAATAACAACAAATACAAACAAAGAAATGGACAGAAGAAACCATTTATGCTTACACACACACACATACGCATCAACAACACAGAGAAAAAGATCTGTAAGTATCCTTGATAAATAAATTAGAGAGAGAGAGAGAAAGAGAAAGAGAGAGAGGGTATGTGTTAGTGTGGGTATATATGTGTGTGTGCATGTATTTGTATGTGTGGAGAGAGGGAGAGGGGAGAAAAGAGATAGTGTTAGTGTGTGTGTATATTGTATGTGTGGAGAGAGGGAGAGTGTGTGTGTGTGTATTTATATATGTAGAGAGAGAGAGAGAGAGAGAGAGAGAGAGAGAGAGAGAGAGAGAGAGAGAGAGAGAGAGAGAGAGAG
>JAOPUL010003388.1:131269478-131283169 GCA_027564515.1 Octopus rubescens
ATACATACATGAATATATACACGAATATATATATATATACATGAATATATACACAAATATATATATACGCGAATATATATATAATATAATATAATAATATACACATGAATATATATATATACGTATATAGATATATATACATATGTGTGTATGTATGTATATATATATATACACACACGTATATATATATATATATATATATATATGTGTGTATGCATGCGTCTATGTGTGTATATTGATAGATAGATATATAGATACTTATATATATAATATATATATATATATATATATATAGTATCATGTGTTTGCATACACAGCTCCTGTATTTTTATGACATTTATTTCATCTTTCATTTATGTGTCTCCCTCAATTTTTGAGCATGTCTCCATTTAATCTCTCAATATTCAATATAGTCAACATCGATTGCTAAATTTCTCTCTCATTTTTGTTTCCTATTTCTTAAAGCATTAGATTGAATGCTTCGCAGTATTTATTCCAGCTCTTTGCACTCTGAGTTCAAATCCTATCAAGTCAACCTTTCCTTTCATTCTTTCGGATTATTGATGAATAAAGGGCCAGTTCAGGGTGTTGGATTGACAAATTTGTTAGAGCCCTGAATCAGATGCTATTTCTGTGTTTTAACACTAGTTTGCTTAGTATGTTTCTCACAAATACCTTATACATACTTAAGTTCATACTTACACACAAAAACACCCATGTATGTGTAATCATACATATAAGTATAATAGTATAGTTCATTTGAATGGATAAAACAAACAAACAAAAACAGAAAGACAAGAATAACAACTACAACAAAAATATAACACACACACATCTATGTGTAGTCAAAGACAAACAAAAAAGCCCTCACCTAGTCTTAGTCTTTAACTTTGATATACAAAAAGCACACACATAAACATACTGTTTACAATATAAATAACAGAAGATGAGGTAAATTTACCATTAGACTTCAAGTTATGAACACAAAGCAAGCAAGGAATGAATGAGTGCTAGCATGTAGGAGGTTCATGAAGGACCTCATCATCAATAAAGTCACAGTCTGTGATGAAACAACTTTGACAAACCAGCTAATCAATTAATATCTTATTAATTGACACTAAACATGAAATACAACTCATATTTGTCCTTAAACTAACATTAAAGAAATTCAATCTAAATCCTATATATGCATTCCTGAAATTTCATATATTATTCTTACACACTCACCAAAACATGCTATTATATGTAGAAATATTGTTAAGCTCAAAGTTTCTTCTCTACTGCAATCATAATATGGTTTAGTGGGTAATGCATCAGTAGTGAAAAAGGAGGCTAGTGGATGATGCACTGGAAGTGACATCAGGTGATAAAACAGGCTACTTGAGAGGCCTCTCATTTGCATGGACTGTCAACAAGAATGAATGTGCATACAGGGTTGTCTGGTGTTCTAGCTACTGGCCAGCAGATAGAAAAGATAGTGTCTCTGAGCTGCCCAGCAAGTTCTAGTCAGTAGTTGTTGAATTCCTTTTGGAATCAAGTACGAGACTTTTTTTGTCTTTTGGAATCAAGTAAGAGACTTTTTTTGTCTTTTACACTCCACATGGAATATGACTATTTTCTTTTAGTGTTTAGTCTAATTCAAACTGGAACCAAATGTAAGTGATTTTCAATAACATTACTGAAATGTGTATCATCCATATGTAACAACAAAACATTTTAAATATCAGACATAGCAATAGCCTACAATATTTACTATAACAAAGAGTTTAACTTTTATAATAAATTTATATAATTATGCATTAATATATAATTGTATATGAAAATGGATTGTTACAATGGTTAACTCTGACAAAAAGAAAATGGTCTTATATTGAAAAAAAAACAGTTGTTTTATTAGTATTTTACTATGAAACATATATTACACTATGTTCTAGCATAGGTCAAGCTAGAATTGTGTTTCAACAAGGCGTTTTAAAGTTTGTTTTTTTTTCTTTTATCTTTCTACAGTTACTGATTGAGTTAACTTTGCTAAAATTCTTTAAGTAAAGGAAATGATCCACTAGAAATGATTGATAAAAGTATATAAGCAACCAATGTTAGTTAGAGTTGAGTTAAAGATTGTGAAGTTCAGGTTGGAAACTAGAGATGTGGCAGTCTTGTACAGAAGTGAAAAGAGAAAAAAGGTTTGTTGACTGAGAGATAAAGATAATTGTTGTTTTGACAGTTGTAAACACTAATTGAGGAGGTCTATGATTAAAAGCATTCCAGACGTGACCATCTTAAGACTACATTATCCAATGTGTCCTTTTGTTTTTAAAGATGGTATGGTGTGAGTTAAAGGAAATTTGACTGCTATTTCTAATAGATTGGGCAGTTGCTTAGACGCACCTTTGTTGGCTCAACAGCTTTAAGGGCTAATGCTGTCATGAACTGTAGGACCATTTCTTTACTCAAGTTCCATTAATAGTGTGAGATGACAGTTATGGCCAATAATTTTTATCATCAGGTCTGCTAAAGTGTAGTACATTAGAATAAATTGTCCTGACTATAAGTTATCTCCACTGACCTATTTTACTTTTTAAAGGTAGAATATCTAAGTATTTATTTATATAAGTTCTGATTCATTAGTTAATCAATATGCACAAATGGAGAGAGATTGCATAGGTGAAGCATCAATTCTCTGTTCAGAAGTTTCAAGTGTTATTGCTAAAGTTGTATCCTTGAACAAGCAACTTAACTTTCTTTCCTCTGGCTAATAAAAAATCAGGCATGAAGATGATTTACAAAAGTGTAGTCTCAAATTTCTAGGTTGCTATAGTGATGGGTTTTTTCATCAGTTTTCTCTTGATCTAAAAAAGTAAATAAAAACGTTACTACTATTCTAGTGAAATTTCTTTTAATTTAGTATTGATTTAAGTGACCATTTTCTAAAGAATTTCCATTCTTAAAGACCTCTGAGGTCAATATTTTATTTACTATATTGTTTCCATTCAAAGGTAACTTTTGTTTTATTTGGGTACCTTTTGTGGAGTCCATTCCAATGCAATCTTTTGGACCAGATCTGAGGCATCAAGTCGCTAAGGCCTTGCAAAAAAGGTCACGTGCTACCATTTCTCCTCTGATTAAACCATAAAAAAATGTTTAATCATAAAACCTACACAAAAATGGTCTAATTTATACACAAGTTTTCATGGACCTAGAAGTCTATAACTGTTACAGCAAGCAACTGTGCTCTAAGAATAATTTGATCAGTTTAAAAAGAAGATAGTTGCTAAATATTTACTAATTTATTTTGTCCTTTTATTTATCCCTGAAGTGCCACATAGTGCTAAAACTAAATTCTTGTTTTCTTCATCAATAAAATGCTAGAACTGAATACATTTAGTCAAAGTGAAATGTCATATGGTGATGAAACTGGATACAGTTTTGTTCATTACTGAAGTACAATAGAATGATAGAAGTGAATAGTGTTATTCTGAGGTGCTAGATCTGAACTCGAGTTTTATTCATGACTAAAGTGCCATACAGTGCTAAAACTGAACCTGGTTTCATTGATCACTGAAATATTGAAACTAAGCTCAGCTCATATTCAGCTAGTTAAAACATATCATTCTTCATGCTTATGATGGTGAATTATTTCTCTCTTGATAGACTGTTTTGTTGAGAGTTTAGTATCTTTGCTTCAGCCACTGTATGACTGGGTACAAATTGGTTGGCTACCTACAAACAACAACACCTGTGACTCATTCAATAACATATATTTCTTGATTCTGATCGATTTTCACACATATTAAAACTATATTGCCACCTGCTTAATTTTGCTTATGTTTTGTAGTTTTAAAGGTATATATTGAAAGCAACTCAATATTTGCTACTTTCACTTGACTTTGCCTCTTCTATTTAAAGATATTTTAAATGCAACTTTTTTTCTTAAATTTCAGCATTTATCTGAATTCATAGGTGACATTCAAGAATATATATCTTTGGTTTAATATACAATTTCCCACTAGTTTTAAGCTTACTTAACCCTTAGCATTAGGATTACTCTGTCAAATGTAATGCTTATTTATTCACATGGTTTTGAATTAATCATGTATTATCTTGTAGCTTCAAGATTTCACTGGGTTAAGTGCACAGTGAATTTATACTTAAAAGTGTAGTGAAAATGATAGTAACATGAACTTATAGTTAAAGAGATGAACCTCCAATTTTCTGCTTATATCCATCTCATTTCACTTCATTACTAATGCTCTTTCTTATAACTCTGAATCCTAGTACCTTTTAAAGAAATTATAATTATTTATGTTAGAAATAATCTCTGCATTTACTATACAATATTGTACAAGAAGTAGTAGCCTTAATCTTGTTGATTTGGCATTGAATTTCTTCCATAAAATAACAGATTGCATTTATATACAATCTATTGGAGGGGGAGTTCTAATAATTAAACTATACTGACTTTTAGAAAAACACAATTTCTACATCTTACATCTTTCTATATCATCAAACATACACATATTCATAAGCATTTACACATACATATTCATGCTCTTATTTTTTTATGGTCTTTTATATTTTTGAAAAGTTAGCAACAATGTTGATTATGTAATGAGAGATTAATATTTCTTTATCCTTTTTTTGTTTACTTATCAAACCAGTTTACTCTTTATTATACCTATTTTATTTTTATTTTACTTCCACTTTATTATATCTTTCTATTCAACAATGACACATGCAGAGGGCTGTCCATAATTGGTTTAATATTTTTAATTTTTTTTTTTAATATTTTTTTTAATCAGTTTACTGAAGTGCAGCAAATTTCAATGTTTGAAATTATGGTCTTTTTCTGTTTTTAATCAGTTTTCTTTTTAGAGAAGCATCGGTTCTCCTTACTAAGGTTAACTTTTTGTACTCTGAGCTCTTGAAGCTGCACAGCATAAATCGCGGACAGATGACTTTTTCTTTCTCTTAAAGGTGTTATGAGATATTACTGAATAAAATATTGTTAACCAAAATTTATGGTTTTTTTTGTGTTTTTATTTTTTCATTGATTAGCAATTGTTTTTTATTAGAACCAATCAATCAATACATTGAACAATTTATATTTCTTATTTGGTGCAGGCGTGGCTGTGTGTTGTATGAAGTTTGCTTCTTAACCATATAGTTTCAGATTCAGTCTCACTGCTTCTTACCTTGGGTAAGTGTCTTCTACTATAGTGCCAGGTCAACAAAGTTTTATGAGTGAATTTGATAGACAGAAGCTGAAGGAAACCCATTGTGTATATATGTGTATGTGTTTGTGTTACTGTCTCCTTGTTTTGACATCTTATTCATGAGACGACTTTTCTATAAAGAATAGAAAGTTTAGACAATTATTACCCCTGCTGGCAACAAGAGCTTCTCTTTACAAAAGAAGGACAAGTGTATGATGCTAGTATATAAAGTACAATGTTGCATCATAGTGTAACATGAGCACTGAAAGTGGAGGATATGATAAGATAGGAGAGAAATGAGACAAGTATGCTATGCTGGATATGTAATATTACTATACATGCACTGCATTCAAATAAATTGCCATGCTATTAAAACATTTGTAGCATGAATTGAACTATTGAATATCTATTCATCTTCATTTATTATATTTCTTCACTATGTGACAGAGATTGGATTACAGAGTGCCTAATATCCTTAAATAAGTCAAGATTATGTCAATTACTCTATTGACTGGATGATGAACTAGGAACATTCATCACTATTCCAACATTGTACACTGTGAGCCAGAATCATGCTAGAGGCTATGGAATTGATAACCACAATCATTAAGATCTAAACTAATTGATATATATATATATATATATATATAGGTGCAGACGTTAAAATGATGATGATGATATATATATATATATATATATGATGGTGGAATCTCCTATCAAGAACAACATATGAGTGTTCAGTTTTTGCTGAACGACCTACACAGATGATTTGTTTATAGTGATCAAATGTATGTGCTGTTTCATTAGCTCATTCCTTTCATCAAATCGATGATGCCTGGGCAGGTCAACAGTGGGCCACACGTCAAATGTTGAAGTGGTCACAGAGCAACGTGAGATGAAGTGTTTTGCACAAGAACATAATGCACCACCCGGTCCAGGAATTGAAACTGCGGTCTCACGATTTTGTGAGCGCAACACCCTAACCACTAGGTCATGCGCCATCACAAACACACAGACACACATATATATATATATATATATATATATATCTCAAAGAGGCACTTTTAGAGATCAAAATTAAGCTTAGACTCTCCCACGAAAAAGAAAGAGAAACTAGGGTGGGGAAAAATATAAAAACGAAACCGAAAACCTTCTATAAATTTGCTACAGAATCTACCTCAGTGCACTACAAGATAAGGCCACTGTTTGAAGAAAAGGGTGAAGTAGCGAGTTGGAGAGAGCTTCTCTTTTTTATGTTTCCTGTTATGATGTAGGTTCATAGATAAAAATTTGCCCAAATGCTCTTTGGAAACATCCACATCTACAACTCCCACATCTCTGAAGTGTTTGGCAATGTGTTGAAAAGTTGTGAAACCTTGAAACCTAAGCTGTTACAAATAGAGAGGATGGAATCTTTGGTACAATTCAGGGGCATCAAGTTCAGTGGTTGGTATCTCCTGTGAGGATAAGTGAGATATTAAATAAACAATCTCTTCCCAATAGGGAGGTATGCAACCAAGCAAGGCTGATGAGTTCTTCAACACTGCAGATCTACACAAGAAAGAAGCACCCATCGATTATATCACATAAAGGAAGATGTAATATGAGCCATTGATGAAATGAATTTGAACTTAGCAATGAGCCCAGGTAGATTTCTAGCTATTCTTATACAGACAAGTAAGAAAACTCTTACAAATATTCTTTCAGGTTTTTTTTTGCATGTGACAATCCCAAAATGCTGAAAGAAGGTATAATATGCCCTGTCCATAAAGGAGGAAGCACATATGCTAAAAATTACAGGCTTATCTCTCTGACTTCAAATATAAAGTCAAGGAATGCAATGTCAGAAGGAGGCTAATCACATTCCTAGAAGGAAACAGCTTGCTCACAAAAACACAACATGGCTTCCAACCAGGGAAGAGATGCCTCACACAGCTACTACAGTATTTTGACTGGGTACTGAAACAACAGCTCAACCACTCAAATGTGGATGTGATATGTCACAGCTTTTCCAAGTCTTTCGACAAAGGAGATCATGGGATGATATGTCACAAACTGCATGACCTTGGTATTGCTGGAAAACTAGGGGAGTGGCTGCACAACTTTTTAAAAGATAGAAATCAAACAATCACAGCCAATGGTGTTCTTTCTGAGGAGACACCAATTCTCAGTGGAGTCCATCAAGGAACTATATTGGAACCACTACTATCTGTCAGTCATATAGTCAACCACTTTCACTAGTTATGCTGATGATACAAAAGTATCACAAGCTGTCAAGGACCCTGATGACACCCTAAAACTGCAGAAAGACCTAAATGCAATATACAAGTGGGTTGATAAAAATAACATGCAGTTCAGTGAGGAAAAGTTTCAAGCACTCCACGATTAGCCCACAAACAGATTGCAACCAGAATATACAGGACCAGTGGGTAGTGCAATCCCAGAGTCAGGTTCAGTGCATGACCCAGGAATACACATGAGCAATGATGCATCATTCTATGTGCATATTACCAACCCTGTGGCAATCCATATGGCAACCCATATGCAAACCCTGTGCCAGTGAATGGCTGGTTGGATTCTTAGATCATTAAGAACAAGGAAAGAATTCTAATGCCTATGCCTCTGCCACATACAAAGACTATTTTCTCTGTTAATCTACCCATGATTCCATTGCACCTCTTATGTGTCCATAGTTTGCACTGAATGCATCGAATGGAATTCTTTCCAACATCTTTCCTACATATTCAGCAGGGCTATTTTCCTGATGGAAAGAGAGTCTTATCCACTCTGTTTAATAATCATTTCTAACTTAAGGCACAAACCAGGCCAGATGTCTATTTAATAATTGTTTCTAACATAGGCACAGGTCAGGAATTTTAGAGAGGTTAGGAGGGGGGTTAGCCAATTAAATCAACCCCAGTAGTTAACTGATACTTTAGTTTATTGACCCTGGAGGGATGGAAGGCAAAGTTGACCCAAGCAGAATTTGAACTTATAATAGAATGGTGCAACTAAATACTGCAAAGCTTTTTATTTTGTATTTACTTCTATGACACTTTAATGGTTATTCCACCCTTAGAAGTACATTTAATAAGGGAATGAAAAATTGTGAATTTTACCTCATGAAAATATACCTTGTTATTTCTATCAAACTTTAGTTCTAAACAAGAAATCCAAACCTATGTCAATTTGTCATCAAATTCCAAAATAACCTGTAAAGCATTTCATAAAGCACTCACTACATTTGATCTATTAACTAGCACCTAATCCAAACTGACCACATTTTAGGGATGGAAGAAAGCACATATCTGAGTGGGTGGTGTATGTGTGTTTACTATCCTTCAATTTTCTGAGAATGTTTTTTAGTAGACATGGATATGTACAATACAGATTAGTGCCAAAATATATAGTAACAAGCCTATACTTGTTATAACAGGTGTGTACAAATGGTCAAAGTTGCATTGATCAGATGCCATTGTATTACTGTGTATGTCACAAGAAAAATAATTTAGAAACTTAAATGATATAGGTGCAACCATGGCTGTGTAGTTAAGAAGCTCACTTTGCAACCATGTGGTTTTGGGTTCAGTCTCACTGTGCAGCACTTTGGGCAAGTGTCTTTTATAGCGCAAGGCCAACCAATGCCTTGTGAGTGAATTTGATCAATGGAAACTGTATGGAAACTCATCAGGGGAGGGCATGTGTGTGCACATATGTGTGCCTTTGTGTCTGTGTTTGTCATACTCACCAACCACTTGACAACTGGTGCTGGTTTGTTTATGTCCTCATAACTTAATGGTTTGACAAAAGAGACTGATAGAATAAATACCAGACTTTAAAAAAAAACATATGTACTGGAGTCGAATTGTTAACTAAAACCCCAGCATGGTTGCAGTCCAATGACTGAAACAAGAAAAGGATATCACCAGAAATTATTTTGTATGTTGAGTACTTTCTAATGGCATTTCAATTGTATTAATATATTTAGTATTATTATCCATGTTCTCTATTTCTTTTTATTCAACATGCTCATCTGTTTCATAATGAGGTAATATATATATTAGTTATTTAATCACAAATCAGTCTGGTTGAGTAAAAGTGTGATCAAATACCATCCAGCTATGACAATCCTGTCTTTTCATGAAAAGCACCCAGTCCACTCTGTAAAGTGCATTAGGAAGGGCATCCAGCCATAAAAACTATGCCAAACACACTTTGCCAGTGCTGGTGCCACATAAAAAGCACCCAGTACACTCTGTAAAGTGGTTGGCATTAGGAAGGGTATCCAGCCATAGAAACCATGCCAAAACAAACCTTGCTTGTGTTGGTGCCACATAAAAAGCACCCGGTATACTCTGTAAAGTGGTTGGCATTAGAAGAGCATCCAGCTGTACAACCATGCCAAAACACATCTCACTGGTGGTGGCGCCGCATAAAAAGCACCCAGTCCACTCTGTAAAGTGGTTGGTGTTAGAAAAAGCATTCAGCCGTGAAAACCTTGCCAAAACAGACCTCACCAGTGCTGGTACCACATAAAATTACCTGGACAACTCTGTAAAGAGGTTAGCATAAGGTCAGGCATCCAACTGTTAAAACCATGCTAAAACAGACAGTGGAGCTTGGTGCAGTTCTCTGGTTTGCCAGGTTCCGTCAAACCGTCCAACCCATGGAAGACAGATATTAAATGATGATGATGATGTGTTATCTTATGTGTCTTTCTTTTTTAAGATGGTAGAATGTGATTTGGGGGAGATTATTTCTAGTAAATCAAGCAAGAATTGAATATAGCTCCTACATCTGGAATAGCGCTACTACTCACTGATATTTTAGATCAAATCCTAAAAGAGACTGCACACTTGAATGGCAAGAAGTCAGTCATCAGCACATTCTAGCCTCTGGTTCATAGATATGCTGCCTAGGCTTTTTTTTTAGTAGACACTGGCAATTGCCCATGCAGACCAAGTGGCTCCTCTCCACACCACTGATGTTATCCAAGAGAAAAGGTACTAATACAATTTGGCACCAGTATCATCATAGGTATTGTTGTCAGAATGCAAAGGGTCAACATTCAACACTCTAACAGTTGAGCAAATCCATTCCATGGACTGGTGTTTTTTATTAGCCCCAAAAAGATGAAAGTCAAATATGATCTTAGCAAGATTTGAACACAGAGTGCAAAAAGTTGGGACAAATGCTTCAAGGCACTCAGCCAACTCGTCTCTCTCTCTCTCACTATCTCTCTCTCTCTCTCACACACACACACACACACACACACACACACACACACAAAGCCAGATTGCTTAACTGCCAGAATCTGAAGATTTCCAGACTAAATAACAGACAGTATTTAGTTTCGCCAATATGAATTCAAATTCCAAAGCTTTATTTTTTTTAAATTCCAGCCTCATTTCTAATCAAGAGTGTGTATGTGTGTGTGTGTGTGTGTGTGTGTGTGTGTGTGTGTATGTGTGTTGCAGGGTACAAATATAACATATTCAGAGGCGGGGGTGGCGTTGATACCTTTCCCTTTGCAAAAGCGACTGTAAGTGAACTTGTATCAACTAAGAACCGAACCCATGTATCGGTTTCGACGCCCCACAAACATATTTTCTTGCTCTATATATTTATTTCGTATCGCGACACCCGAACATATGTTATATCTTAGATATTTGTTGGCCTATAAGAAACCATGTCATAACGAACTTAATAATATCCGTCTTTCCCTCTCTTTCTCTCTCTTCGATCCGCTCGTGTGGGTGGGGCTGGGTGGGGTGGGTGGGGGTGGGGTGTTTCCTCACAGCCCACACCCAACCGAAACTTATAATTCCAAGTTCTCTGCTAAGTTGCCTGTTTATTATTCTAATAGCCGAGATCGACTTTGCTTTTCATCCTTTCGGGGTCGATAAATTAAGTACCAGTCAAGCCCTGGGGGGGTCGATGTAATTGACTAACCCCCTCCCTTCCTCTATATTTCAGGCGTTGTGCCTATAATAGAAAAGATTATTCTAATGGCTTCTCTGGGTCTCCCTACCATTGTCTTGTTTTTCTCAAACATGGTTAGAGCAACTACAAGTACCACCGTGGGCCAACAGAAACAACAAAAATGGTGCACAAACAATATGTCTGTCTGGGGTCGCAACATCAGTAAAACAAACCGCAAGCTTTCTGTCAATCGATATTTTTGAATGCTTAAACCCCTTCCTTCTTCTTCTTTGTAGTTCCTTGCGCTACAGTAGCCTCGTGCCTTGTTTGGGACAAAATCGTAAAACATAAAAGGTTCACCCAAATCTACTCTGCTGCTGTCCAGAAAAGAAAAATGCGTCCTGACCCACAACGCTTAGAGAAAATCTCTCACTGCCATCAAAGAAAGGAAGATCAAAGAATGGAAGTTTCTGGAAGATGAAGACGATGTAAACAGGAGTAGAGAACTCTGAGTTTTAATCCGATACGATTCTAAAACTCACGAACCTCTAGGCAATAGAACAATTCACATTGAACTACATCCACACATGGTGCATCTCTGCTGCAGTGACCCCTAAACCTTTCTTGTCACGGAACTCTTATACGGATTTCCAAAAGCTGCGAAACCCCTCCTTTTATTTTACGAAAAATCCCTTCCATCCTAATTTTAATTAAACATATAAAAAAATTATGATTTTACATATTTATTCTTAATTTCTTCTGGTAGATTCGAATGTGAATATGCTAATCACTGTTGTGTTTCGTTACAGCTTCTTTACGACGAATATGTGTTCATAACACTCTATTCATTAGTACAAGGGATTCTGGGACACCGATGTTTCGATATCATTTTGTCTCGTCAGCCAAGGACAACGGGCAAATCTAAAAATATATAACAATGTCATCGTGTCCACTATTCTACTGATTCTTTTATTCACCTCCCTAACATCTTGGTCTTGTATAAAGGCAATTTTTAAATATTTAACAATTGAGGAGTTATTAAAAGCAGAAACATTATGAATAAAATCGCGATATAGAAGGTGGGACGCCACGATATATAACATTGGACACATAATACATGTTCGCACACAAGTTCACGCTTTTGCACATGAAACCGCACCCTTGGGCTCAAAACCACATTTTTTGATAGAATAACTCACATTTGATAACAAAACCACACCCTTGGACTCAAAATTATAACCTTGGTTACATGACCAGATGTTTGGCCACAAAATCACATCTTTTGAGGTAGGGACATACATCAATGGTTATTTATTTTATCGACCCCCGGAGGAAGTTAGGCCAAGTATACCCTCGACTGGATTTGAAATCAAAACAGTGATTTTACATTTTCTTCTTGGAGGGAAGTGACAATGACTATGTCCTTCTCACGTTCTCCCAGACTGATGCAATTGATACGGCTAATGTGAAGTACGAACACATCGGCAGGGTCAGCGGATTCTAGAAGGATGAATTGAAATTTCTGGGAAGAAAAGATTAAGGATATTCTGCGTTCTTGACTGTTGCTTTATCGACCTATGGAATAAAGAAAGATAATGTCGATTCTCGTGGGATTTAAACTCAGATCATTGAATTAAATATAGTTCTAGATTTTGTCCGACTTTCTACCAATTCTGCCAAATCTAAAGAAATAATAATAGTTTCTAATTTAGATAGAAGGCTATTAAATTTGAGTGGATGTTATAAGATGATACCATCAACCCCAATACATGACTGGTAATTAATTTTATCTACCAATCCACCATCCTGACAGTTTTTGAGGGGAAGGGAAGTCGAGTACTTGACTGGTGCTTATTTTATCGACCCCCAAATGGGTGAAAGGCAAAGTTGACCTCGGTAGAATTTGAACTCAGAACGTAGAGACGGACTAAATGCCGATAAGCATTTTTCCCGGCGTGCTAACGATTCTGCCAGCTCGCCGCCTTGTATAGAAGAATTAATAATTTCTGTTTTCAAAAACGACAACCCACTATTTACAGATACAGGAACAGGCATTTAGACACAATATAACATCTTTGGACACAAAACCACAGGATTTGAAGGGTTGCAGAAGTGATAGGATGTAGAAATATTCATGCCTTTACCATGTGCTTTAGTAATTAACCATAAAAGATCTTGACTCTCTTATAGTTACGCGTGAATCATTAAAGGTTTACTACGTCTGCGACGTTATTTAGACGTCTGCAATACCAACAAATAATCACCTGGTTGGATGCATTTTGCCAATGGCTGTCGACTCTATTTCTTTTCTCTCCATATGCAAATTTAATCCACTTTAAGCTTTGTCCTTCCGAGATGGAGAATAGATACGTGTACCCATTGATTTATTAATTTAAGAAAAGAGCCAAAATAGTGGATTAATCTATAATATAAATTGCAGTGTTCTTGATTGTATGTTTGATTGATTGAGTGTCGGCATATTCACTCAGATAGGAATATCCTATTCAAAGCGGGGAGGGGCGATTTTTTTGCCTTTCCCACGCATGAAATTTTACG
>JAOPUL010003388.1:131323772-131335470 GCA_027564515.1 Octopus rubescens
TGCGCGTGTGTGTGTGAATTTGTGTGTGTGTGTGTGCGTGTGTGTGTGCGTGTGTGTGTGTGAATTTGTGTCTGTGTACCTGTGTTTATGGGGATGTATTGTGTTTTTGTTTCTAGTTTTCGATTGCAACTTATAATTAGGATTGAGTTCACAATCTTGTATTGAAATATGGTATGTTTTATGTTGCCTTCTTGTATCAAAAGTACGGGTATATATGATACTGTACATCTATTTCCTAAATACGTGGGTAAAAATAGATGACAACTGCAGCTATTCCAATGCTTCCTAAATTGTCAACCTATACTCCGATCCTTTTGTCCTAGCTATGTTTCAGAGAGGCTTGTGAACAATCCTTCATTGCACCCTAAACGTTATACTATATTCCTTATTTAATATTTAATATAAACATACATGTTGCACACATTTCACAATACATTTTACTTATCACATTTTAAAAGAATTCAGGCCAAGCAATTGTAGACATATAAGGTGTAGCTTATTTATTCATTTATATTTTCACATCTCCAGTCATGTGCTTAGATTTTCGGAGATTATTTCTTGAAACAATTAACATTTTAGGTTTGATATCAACAAAGTTTATTCTGTTAAACTCATTACTAGCTATCACGTACACATCTTCGTTATTTTATATTTCATTCCAGCTACCATATTTCAAAATATGTTGCGATATAGAGTTGATATTTAATTTGTATTACATTTAGAATATCAGCACTCCTTTTTTGGCTCCTTTATATATATTAACAAGTTCAGTTAATTACGAGCGAGATAATAGTTAAGGGAGAGCAATATAATTAGTCACTGCATTTCTGAATCCCGAAGGAATTTTCAAACAAAGGAGGGAATCTTATCTATACCCTGGTCACAAAATGCATAACAATTGATTCGTTTTCATGCAAGGTAGCGTGTTTACTGGAGAATACACAAATCGGCTGCTAGTTAATATATAAAACGGTTTATACTTGATGCTGAATTATTAAAGAAAAGATTCTAAGGAATTAATCACCATTCTTCAGTGCACTATAAGATGATGCACTTCCAAAGGACTAATTAAACCGATTCGCTGAAGTCATGGATGTTAAACAAGGACATATATATACTTCATAATTAAAGGACTATTTTTGCATGCTAGCAATATAATTGCATTCCATTTTTCCCTTATATATATATGTATATATATATATATATGTATATATATATATATACATATACCTGCGTTCATGTGTATATGTGCGTGTGTGTACGTATGTATTTCACACGCATATACACACATATTACCAGGGAAATATAATAATAAATCCTATAGCAAGCATGAGATATTATCATTTCTTTTGCATAACATTGGGTGCATGCATATTAATGTTGTTAAGGTTTATCACTCACCAATGTTGATACCACCGTTTGGAAGTTTGTGAATAATTTGAACACTTAGATTCGGATCAGATTTGTGTTCGACACTTAATATTGCAAGTCATAATTAGTAATTATTTCTTAAGGTTTTAAAATACTGTCTTTTTTCTGTTATTTATTCATTTATATATTTGGAAAATCGCAAGCAATTATTGATAAATGCTTGAGATATTTTCCTTATTGAGAGGCAAAACACTATTTATTTAGAAGTTTCTTTGTACTTCATATCGTACATTTCCTGTGATTCATTTATCTCAATTCATGCCATTAATCCGCTTGAATTATTTCCTGCAGCTTTTCAACTTTTAATACTCTCATAACTCATTTTCTATTTCCAAATAACTGTGTGGCTAAAGTTTGAATATGCTTCGCTTACGATGCGCAACAAGCCAGACACATCGATAGCGCTAACTTTTCCTTTCAACAAAAATGAATCTGTCTTGTTAGCAAAACAAATCATTATTTGTCAGAAATATATTCTTAGTTTCTTGAAGTAATCTTCTCTTTTCTATGATGATCGCTACTAACTTTGGTATTGTAATAAAATGTTACTAGAATTATATTGCAAATTGAATAATGTAGTTGTGAGTAAACTACATCTGAATAATAGATGCGATGCTCATGAATGGAACGCATATATGTGCTCATTTGAAGCTAGGTTTATATAACTACATTACTCTGCATTAAACATGGAAATCATGATGACTGCAAAGTAGAACACCTCCTGCTTTACAAATCTTCTGCGTTTTCTTCAAAAGTTATAAATAGGAGTTTTTATTAATTGTGCTTGATCTTGTGAGGTCATTTTTGTTTTTTCTATTGCAGTTGCGGCTACGTTTTTTTTCTTCTGCTGTTTCCCTGTCGCCGTAGCAATTACTGCTGCTGCTGCTCTTCTTTTCCTATAAAGTCAAGTCAACTTTCAGTAAAAATTGCTCAACCTTACATTTTCGGGGTTCTCGCTAGACTAAAAATATTTATGTTTACATCATCCAACGTGTGCTCTACCTTCTTCTTCTTCTTCTTCTTCTTCTTCTTCTTCTTCTTCTTCTTCTTCTTCTTCATATTTAACTCTCTTTTCTCTGATGCTTCTTGAAAAAATCCACATTTTACCTTGAGGTAAGTGTACGATTGATATGGATACTAAAGAGAGGACACATTAGTATTATGTAAGAATTATTGCGAATTGAGACTAAATTAGTTAAATGACAGAAACAAACGAGTATCACCTTAAATAGATTTTTTTTTTATGCTGGATATTCAAATACTGGAATAACGTGTTACTGAAATCTTTCAACGAAGAAGTGGTGTCCTGTTTCAATACCACTACTATCTTTTCCGACATGTATTTTTCTTCCTTCCAATTATAAGTAAAAAATTGAGCACCTGAGTGGTGAGCAGAATCCTGTCTCACAGTTAGGAGGTAGACAAAGATTTCCCAGTTAATTATCACCAAGTGGCGCTTGACGACTTGCAATGAATTCCACTTTGATTCTAGCATTCTCACAAAGTCTGCACTCTGAAGATAAATCAATATTTTGATGGAAGGAACTGCTTAACAGGTGATGTTAATATTAACTGCATATAAAGTTCATCGATCTGTTCGAAAAAGTTAAAATTTCTTTATTTCTTCATAACATTACACCAGAACAACTTTGGAACGGCCCCTGTAACCTCGATCCCTATAGTATTTTCTTTCATCTGTTTATGGAATGTCGTTATGAATGTCAGATTTATTTATCACAGGTGTCGTAATATTACTTAATTTGGTCTATGATGTAATTATTTGGCGTCTGAGTTCCAATTCCAAATGACAATTCATCGAGGTGGCATGGGAGTTTATCTCTGTTTTCACATACATCTGCCAATATCTGTATTAACGTAAGAGAAATGTGAGAATTTACCTGGTTTAATAAATATTCTTCTTAAATATTCTGTGTTCTAAAGAGAAAACGTAAATCAGATCTAAAATGAGTAAATATTAAAATTCAAATGAATCTCTAAAATTATTTCAGAAAAAGTAAATCAAAACGAGAAGAAAATCACAATCTTATTTCCCCGACGATTTTTTCCTAATTTATGTAAAGTTGAAAGATACAAAACCGACAAATTATTAAAGAATTAAAAGAATTTAACTAATACTAAATGAGTACCAAATTTGAAATTTGCCTTCAAATATTGGTGAATAATTGCTCTGTTATTAGTGAACATTGGGCGTTTTATGAGACTCTCTTATCTACACTTTGCATTCTGTAGTTAATAACCTCAATTAGTTTAAATGATATTCTATTGAAAAATAATTCTATATATTTCAGCTGCATTATTATTATAAATTATGTTTCAGTAGACTTATTTCGTCACCGCACTACTTTTACCGCACTACCGAGCGTATCTCTGTTCACCGTGGGTATGTGCTGTGGTTTGTTTTGGTGTTATTTTCACTGTATTGATAATGCATAACGTAGGATGTGTGTGGTGCCTAATAGTGCAATTTTCTGTATGTTATGCATATTCGTATGCCCTGGTGTTTTCGTTATGTATTTGTCTGTATGTTTTTTTATCATACCTAATGCGCCTTTTATTATAGGGATTGTTTCGGTTTTTAGATTCCACTTTCGATTTATCTCTATTTCTAGATCTTTGTATTTCGATAGTTTACCAGTTTCTGTTAGAGACACGTCATCTGTTGGGATTACTACTTCAATTAGATGGCATGTTTTTCTTTATGATCTCTTACAATTATATCTGTTCTATTAGCCTTGATCTCTCTATTTGTGTGTATTGGCATATCACAGAGTATGGTTGCTTTGTCATTTTTGAGACCTTTTTTGGGGTATGCTTATACCATCTTTTTTCTGTTGTCATTCCATAGTGTTGGCATAGCTCCCAGTGTATATAGGTCCCAACTTTGTCATGTCTGTATATATATATTCCCTCTTAGCAAGGGCTGGGCAGCGTTTCTCATACCAGCGGATTCTTTGTGCTTTGGTGAGAACATCTTACTTTAGGTGTTCTTTTACCTGTTATACCTTGTTCTGATAATTCTGCAGTATTTTTCGTTCTTTCTTGTTGTTTAGCAGTGTTGTTTGTTAATTAATTTCATTAAGGATTGAAATATCTTTTCTTTTATTTTCTATTTGTCCGGGATATTCTTTTTCCATTGCATTATTTTTTTGTTGTGATACTCCTATTTGGATGGATTTGAGGGAGTATCCGAATTCTTTTGTGGCCACAGTGACTGCTGCATATATCATTTCATTCAATCTTGTCATATTGATACCTGTCACTGTTGCAATTATTTTTGTGACGGCCGGATTTATGTTATTTATTATTGTTGCTGTCTTATTATCAACATTAATCTTTGGGAGGTAAAAGCGGTGGTCTATACGGAGTTCTTTCATTCTTTAATAGGGTTATTATCCATCAGTGAGGAACCCCTCCCCAGACTCCGACCATCTGTTTCTGTCTTGACTGCCAAATGAGATCATTACAGTGTATCAGGTCATCTCTCCTTCTTGTCCTTGGTCGTCTTTATTCACGAGGTGTCCTGTCTATTACCATGATAGTGCACCTGTTATCTTGCTGTCTGGCTACATGTCCTACCAGTCTGTATTTTGATTTCATGATGGCTGCATTGATATCAGTGACTCTTGTTTTTTGGCGGATCCAGGTGTTTGTCATTCCGTCCCGCAGCCTGATGCCCAACATTATCCTCTCCATTTTTCTCTGCGCCACCGAGTTCTATGGCTTATAATTCCTTGATTATACTCATTTTTGAAGTATCCAAATCATGGTTTCCACCTTCATTGTTTCCATTTTTTACGTTTGTCCTGCATTCCTTCTCATTCATATTTTTGTTTGTATTAATCTGGTTTGGTGCATTTTGGTCATTATTATGCATTCTTATGTTTTGGTGTTGTTGTGTTTCGTCATTTGTATTTTACAATTCCTGTACTCATGATATTGTTCTATGGCCATCTTTTGTGTTTTCCTGATGTATTTTTCCTTCTAAGTGTTCTATTCCAATTTCTCATATTTCTTTAGTTTTGAGAATGTATCTTCTAATGTAGGCTAGTTTATTAGGATTCAGAGTTATATCCATCTTTGGCTTATCATTCTTCTAGATTTTATTTCTATATATTATTGTATTTTCGTTCTGTGGATAGAGCACTGCTGTAAAATAAGCGTTCATTTCTGGTGTTAAAGGTTTTCGCACGTTAGATATTTTTTTCTTTTACTTGTTTCAGTCATCAGACTGCGGCCATTCTGGGGCACCACCTTGAATTTTTAGTCGAATGAATCGACCCCAGTACTTATTTTTTCAAAGCCTGGTACTTATTATATCGATTTCTTTTGCCGAACCGCTAAGTTACGGGGACGTAAACTAACCAACACCGGTCAAACACAGACACAAGGGGGGACACATACATAGATATATACATATACATATATACGACGAGCTTCTTTCAGTTTCTGTCTACCAAATCCACTCCCAAGGCTTTGGTCGGCCCGAGGCTATAGAAGACACTTGCAATTGTGCTTATTCAAAGAGTAAGCTGTAAAAAAAAACTTAATGTGATAGAAAATGTGTAGATTTTAAATCAGCATGCCAATTTTAGTCTAAATTAAGTGAAAAGGCAAACTCAACAGAAATTATGTTCAAAATTGTTGCCCTGTGTTATCAATACAAGAAGGATGAAAGGCAAGGGTGACCACGGAGCAATTTGAACTAAGAACATAAAGAACTAGTACAAATACTGCAAGGCATTTTGTTTGATGCTCTAATAATTCTGTCAACATACCAATCTGATTTCACAAAACTATTAACTCAACTAGATACTAACTGAAGTGATTTGACATGAACTAAACAGCTGTAATATATACTCAAAAAATATGTAGAAATAAAGATTAATCTTGAAACAATTACAAATAATAAATGATATTGGGTTTCAACAAATTGCGTATAGAAAGTAAAGACGTAGTTTTTAAAAAAAATCAGTCTAATTTCAAATCAGTCTTTTTGAGTAACAATAAAAGAACAATGCTTACAATACTATTTGATTGTTATACAAGGTACAGCAACTAAGTTGATAAGATATCAGATATTTTGTTCCCACTGCATGAGTTTATGTTCTGCTACAAGATGTTGCATTGTGTTCAAGACAAAATGCATAATCTTACTTTGTTTATATTGCTCATTTAACAAATTATATAATTGCTACATTAATTAAATTCAACCCTAAATAATTCCAGCACAAAGATTGTGCAGTTAAAATATATAGAAATAAATTAAATTTAGAGTAAATCAAGTTATATATTATCATAAATGGTTATTTAATACAAGCATATAAACAACAATTATTTTATGCATATATGTATTTTGCTTCCAATCAAAATATATATAGGTTTTTCAGCAGATCATACTTAATGCTTAAAATATTCTAAAATTTTATATGTATTTCTAGAGACTATAGGCTATCACTGACATTTTTTCTCACTCTTAATCAATGTCTAGAAAAAATTCCATTAATTATTATACTAGTTCATAAAATACTATAAAAAATAACGGTCTGCAATCAGTGGTGGACCTGGCCCTACCGGCCTACCTATCTTCGATCTTCTCCAGCCACAACCTCCTTGGCGACATACTCCATGGATGAGCCATGACGGATGTCGACCAGTTGCCCGAGCCAGCCCTTGCCGCTTGGACTGCTGGTGGGATTGCAGTCTCCCAGACCACGAACGTCCAACGTAACTAGGACGAGATCCTATGTAAGTCCACCCTCGAGCGGTTAGAGGCATCACTTGACCAGCACTGCCTCGCCTATCTCCGTTCTGCCTTGCAGCCCAATAGTGGTGCATGGCTAAATGCAATGACCTCCACATCTACTGGTACTCTTCTAGATGATGAGTGCACCTGCATCGGGGTGGTCCAGCGGGGCAGTAGTGGACATATTCAGCCTGCATCCTTTGTCCTGCAGCCTTAGCGCAGGCCGATTCCCCTGACACGCCGCCCTGAATGACATTGTCAGAAGGGGCCATGACGTGGTCGGATTCCTGTCCCAACTTGAGCCTGCAGGTCTTGACCGCGGGGATGGTAAGCGCCCTGATGGGATAATCCTCTTCCCATACAATGGAGGCTGATCCCTAATCTGGTACTCAACGTGCTGCAACACTTCCTCCAGCACCAACCTCACAGCTTCTGTCGCAAACCCCCGTGTCACAGCCTGCAACGCGGAGGAGAGGAAGCTCCTTATGCACAGGAGCTTGGCTAGCCACTATTAGTTCGTGCCGGTAGCCATCGAGACATCTGGTGTCCTTGGTCCTCGTACCACAGACTTCCTCCACAAAGTAGGGATTGCTGCAGCCCGCCGGAGAAATGAGCCCTGCAAGATGGAGTGGCTACTGCAGCATGCAATGCCACCGCAGTCATTACTGCAGGGCGTGGCTGAATACCCCCGTCCTGGGACATGTGCTGCCCCTGCTGCTTTGCCTCTCCCCCCTTTTTTCTCCATATTTCTTTTTTATCTTTTTCTTTTTTTCTTTTCCTTGTTTTTATATTACTTTGTACTGTATTTATTATTCATTGAACAAATAAAATATATCCATTTAAAAATATATAACCTTAGATGCACAGCATTAAGGGTAAGTACAGAAAAAAAAAGAATTTTTTTAAAAAATATATTTAAGAAGTGTGTATGTGTGTGTGTGTGTAAAAAGGAAAGGTTTAGCTTGCAAAAACATAACTAAGATTGGGTTGTCAGTATGCAAATTTTGTAACTAGTGGTTTAAATTTATGAAAGATGAAAATTTCTTACCACTTGCCAGCTGCGGGTTGCCACCACTCTTCGACATCTTCCATTTAATATGTTCATAACAGCCAAAATACATGGCATGAGCCGGCCCAGCACCACCGACAACAGCACTTATTCCCCGGACTGTATTTCGGAAGCCTTCCAAGTGTAACATTTTATACAAGCCATCGATGACACCTTTGTATCGAGCTTGTGGATCAGGACTTAATGCTTGCATTCTTGTCTAGAAAAGAATTAAAAAAAGGCAATTTTATTTCATTTAACTTCATGAGAAATTTTTAAAAAATTTTTATGAAAGATGAAATAAATCCCTAAAATTATATTAAAAATATATTTGTTACCATTCAAGACTTCTGAACAAATTCTGAACTGAAGAAAAATAATTGTTTATAATATAAACATTTTCTAGCAAGTAAAATATATATTATATATAAACATCAAGTAGTAGGGATCTCAACAATTGTCGTAATTAACTCAGTAGCATTCCAGCATTTATTGGCTAACAGATTACTCAAGAGGAATACCAGTGATATTCTTAATCTATCAACCAGTCAACAAAACAAGCAATGCAATATTAACTAGTTAAACAATATTAAGTAATTCATAAATCCAATGTATGTAAATCCAATGTATTTTTGGCACAAGGCCAGCAATTTCAGGGAAAGGGTAAGTTGATTACATCGACCCCAGTGATCACCCAGAAAGGATGAAAGGCTAAGTCTGCCTCAACAAAATTTGAACTCAGAACATAAAGATGAATGAAGTGCCACTAACCATTTTGTCCGGCGTGCTAATGATTCTGCCAGCTCCCACCTTACATGAATAGAGTGGAAATTTTTTTAAATAAAATCTCCACCCTATATTTTTATTATTATTATAAATAAACAGTTATTTAATGCAAACATGTGACACATTAAAAACACCCATGCTGGTGATATGTTAAAGGCACCCGGTACATTCTTTGGAGTGGTTAGTGTTAGGAAGGACATCCAGCTGTAGAAACCAAGCCAAAACGGACTGGAGTCTGGCACAGCTCTCCAGCTTACCAGTCAAACCATTTAACCCATCCCAGCATGGAAAACGGACGCTAAATGATGATGATAAACAATTGCTTTATACTTATATATTCTGCTTTAAATCAAAATGTCAAATAAAAATTCCCAATTTACAGAAGAAAAGTTAAATAAAACTTAGTCCAGGGTCATTTCAATTACTTCTAGTATTATTAAAACACACAACAGTGCAAGTAGCAAATGACCATTTATGATCAGTGTTAAGTGATTTAAAATCTGAAGGACACTCAACTATTACAAGAATGTACTAATCAAATATCTAGCCCTCAACACACATGCACAGCAGCCTGCACACAAACTACAAGAAAGAGTGATGTGAGCAGAACATGCAGATTTAGACAACTATGGTTGTTTAAAAAAACAAGCTTCAACATGGAAAACTTTTATTACCAGACATTATTATTACCAAAGTAAGTTTCAATTCCATAAATTCATTAAAATAACATTAAAACCTAGAAACATTAAAACTTGAAAGCTAGCTACACAAAGCACCAAAATAAGTCATTGAATGTATAGCCTGAATAGTCACAATATTCTGCTTAGTTTTCTCACTTGACCTTTATATACAAAATGTCTCTACACCTTCCTTCACACAAAACAACCTATAGCGATGTCATTATGGTCCCATAAGCTCAGCACCCTGGACATTACTTCACATGTCCTGTCCAACCATAATTGTTTATTCTGGTGAAAATTATCTGAATTTTCAAATAGTAACAACCAATATACAATCACTCAACACACCAGCAGCAAGAAAATACCATCCTTGTACTCACATCGTTTTTAATCATCCCATACCCACAATGCAAAAACCCTAGCTAACAGCTTAAATACAGAAGATATAAGCATAGCAAAAGTGGTAGTAAATATATTCTGAGTACTGAGGAAATGTTTCAACAAAAAGAAAAAAAGGCACTAGTCTACAGACAATTCATAAAATCCATCATGGAATATGCCCAATCTGACAAAGTCCCCAAACTCTCTGCCACAAGCAATTAAAATCTATCCAAAACATAACAAGCTGTACATATATTACAAAATCTTTTCAACAAAATTATTAATATAGACATACAAGAGGTACAAATATATGGTTATTTTCCAAATCATGTAGCTTATGCACTTAAATGTTAAATTAACCTATACAAAACTGCTGTGTCATCATGTGTTTTATTTGTGAAAAGTAAACATATTTTCAGTTGACATTGTTCCCGCAACTTGACCTACAATTTAACTTGCCAATCCCTCTGAAGGATTAAAGCTGTCACATCAAGTCTATCTTATTACAGTTTCATCTTTGTTGCAGCTTTTAATTATATAAATATCGAAAGGAATACATGTCCTGACTGTCACACTGCATCCAACACATCAAATCACAGCCTGGTAACACTAGACACAGGTTCACTGAGCCAAGCTGAAGAAAGGTATTTAACAATAACATAGTGAAATATAATATAGACGATACACATTTAGCAGGTTTTCAAAATACAAGTAAACTTACATGCAAAGCAAAAATATAATCAAAGTGCTATTTCATATACAAGACTAAATATGAATTTAATTTAGTAGATAGAAGCCTGATATGTGTGTACATATATACATATACACACACACACAAATCAGTATTGACTAGGACTTCCATGTTACACCTGACATCTTATTCAACCAGTCTCTTTGGATAAGATGTCAGGTAAGATTTGAAATCCCAGTCAATCCTACCTTCATAAATCTGACTTGCCTGTTAATACTGAATTCCCATCATCAGTAAATATTCTGTTATTCTTAAAATTCCTTTAACATCACAAACCATAAATTAATATATCATCATTTTTTCATGTACACTTTTCTTGCTAACATGGGTTAGGCAGGTTGCCATAATCCAAGTCAGTACCTATCTGGAGTATACTGCCCTCCTAGACATGTTTTACTCACGTTTCATTTTTATCTAGTTTTTCTATCAATGGATGTCCTTCCTATCAACAACCACTTTACAGGGTGTATTGCATGTATTTTGTTATGGCACCAGTACTAAAGAAGATGTCATATCCTTGACACAGCTGACGGGTCATCTCTAGCCTAAGTTGCACCTATATGTGTGTGTATGTATATCAGCAAGAAAATTGCCAATAAAAAAGCAGAGCATTGAATAAAATATACATTTTGGAATTTATTCTGCCTGAGATGCACAGACACTCTCTTGTCAGTCTTGGAAATGCAGTGAATCAGCGATTGGCATGGAGGGAACCAGCAACACTTATTGTTCACAAAAGATATCATACTAGTTTTATGAAATATTTTCTTATTTTGACCCTACATCATCATCATCATTTAACGTCTGTTTTTCCATGCAGGCATGGGTTAGACGGTTTGACTGGAAACTGGCAAGCT
>JAOPUL010003388.1:131335648-131352391 GCA_027564515.1 Octopus rubescens
CACGCAGTGGGATTGAACCCAGAACCATGTGGTTGGGAAGCAAGCTTCTTACCACACAGCCACGCCACGCCTACATAAATCAGATATATACACACAAAATTTCATTACCCTTAATTGCAGAAAACAGTTTTATATATACAAATTTATTTTATTGTTGAGGAATGGCATGCTTGAAACTATTTTTAGTTGAGATATGTCAAGTTTATTGAGGCAACATGATTTGCAGAAAATACCAATTCTATTTTTTGGTAGATATTTAACAGCATTACTGGAATAACCATGAAATTAAATTTTGCAGTTAAATGGGTAAAAGAGTTAATCCAACAGGGAGTGGATCTTCTATACCAATATTTCCAATCTTTTTACGCTAGGGGAACCTTTGAAATACATTCCATGTCTCAGGGAACCCTCCATAAAAATTATATAGAGAGGGATCTTTAGTCTTACTGACAGCAAGGCAATCCAGTACACTCAATAAAGTGACTGATGTTAGAAAGGGCATCCAACTGTAGAAATTATGCCAAGAATAAGACATTATAGCAAAATGTGGTCCTCCAACATATTGAATCCTAACTGTCCTAAACATGCCAACATGGAAAAACAATGTCAAATGATAACGGTGATCTTTATCTTTTTCTTTCTTTTCCAAAGATTTACTAGTATTAAATCCATCAGATGCAATAAAGAAGATTTCAGAAATTCTGTCTTAACCAAGACCTTGTTTAAACCAAATTTACCCATAAATTCCCATGAAAAGGTCATTTTTTTTCCCCCCTTAGGGTCTCTTAACATACAGATGCTAAGATGTCCTTATTGTGGGGAATGTGTCATGCATGTATAATGAAATTACAAATATAGAATTAAACAAAAAAAAACAGATTCAAAAATGTTTTCTACACTATAGTCTGGCAGTCACTAACACAACAAGGATTAGACAAATGCCTTGTGATGGCCATACAAACCATATATAGATGTAAAGTTAAAGCTAGCAATAAGTTTAGCAAGGAATTTAACATGCACGTTGGTGTCCATCAGCCATCTCTTGTTTATTATAATACTCCAAGCCTTAAAAGAAATTTAATTCCTGTATGCTAATGATCTAGTTCTCATGTTAAAGATTTAGAGAGAAAAATTCCAAATTTGGAAGGAGAATCTAGAATCAAGAGGTCTCAAAATAAATCTAGCAAAGATTAAAGTTTATCTTAGCAAGAAAGAAAACAGGACTCTACTGCCATTGAGGAAAGTGGCCATGCTTTATATGCAAGATAGGAATTCTATACAATGTACTCAGTATAAACTATAGATGCAGAAGATGGAGTTGGATCACAGGCAGGCTGACAAAGATAGATTTTGTATGTGGCAGATGTACATAATAGCTAGTAGTAAAAATACAAATGAATTAGATTCCTTCAAATGCTCTGAGGCTTGCTGTAAGTTGTCAATAGTTTTTTTTTTCTTTAACTTGGTAAACTAACAGCAGAAGTGGATGTTCTGAGAATATAGTGCCAGAGTAAAAATGGGATAGAAAAAGTTTAGGGACCTCTGGACGAAGGAGACAGAAGTGAACATGGGAAGTGGGACAAAACTGATCTCAAGAAGCAGAATCTCCTGAAAGAGAGACAAAGGACAGCAACAAATGGTAAAATGCTGTACTGAAGAAGACTTGTCAAACCCATACAAATATGGGAAAACAGGTATTAAAAAATTATAATGATAGCTACATAGACTGGCAACATTTGGATCTCTCATCCATTTATTCATAGCATTATCTCTCACGATACCACCTGTATTGCTATTCATTACTCTCACTCTCTTTTCCATTAATCACTCTTTTTTCACCCCTCTTGATCATCTGGTTTTAGTCAATCTCTCACCAACAATCATCATGTAACTGAACTGCCTCTTGGTCATGTTTCTATTTAATCCTCCATCGTGTATTTATCTGCACCAATGTTGAGAGGAAGAGAGTCAGGGTGATAAGAAGAACAAGTTGGTGCAGAAAGGAACAAACAAATGGAGATAATAGAGGGAAAAGGGGACCTTTTTACTTTTGTCAAAGACAAGACAATCTCTTTAGTACTGCTGTCACAATAAATAAAAAGCATCCAGAACTGCAAAAGTTGTTGGTGATAGAAAGTGCATCCAGCCATAGAAACCATGTCAAAAATTTTCAAGAACAAGACGTAGTCCTGGACCTGTAACTGAATAAGAATTGAGTCAGACCATTATGTCAATCCAACTCCTACCAGCATGGAAGTGAGACATAAAAATGGTGATGATGATGACGATGAGGGTAAATTAATTGCAACAACCTGTTCGCATAACTCGACAGTGTAAGAATAATTTAACTTGCAGTTTAATGCTGTAATATTAATCCAACATAAAGTTCAGGTAGGAATGTAAAAATTAGGTTAACTTTTCACAGCTTCTCTTTAGCAAAGAGACACCAATTTTTCTACATTCAGATATTTGTTAACATTATCTTCTTTTTCTGATCCCATTTTTAAAGTAAGTGGTGTATGTGAATGATAGTGTGTGTGTGTGTGTGTGTGTGTGTGTGTGTGTGGGCAGTAATAAAACTTATTGCAGATAGACAATTTGTGATAGCAGTGTACTCTGACTGGTGTATCACCTCATCTGTCGTCAGAGCCCAACGGCTGGGCAGGGATTTGAGATCTATTGTACCATGCTAGCTCATTGCATGTTGGCATAGATTGACAGTTGATTAAATTAACCTCAGTACATGATTGGGACTTTATAAACCCCCTAAAAGGATGAAAAGTAAAGTGGATCTCCAAATAATTTGGGCTCATAACAAAAAGAGCCAAAACAGCTACTGCAAGGCATTTTGTCTGACACTTAACAATTCTCCCAATCCATTACCGTTACATGTATGTATGAATTACATATATTATTTTCATTTAACCGTTTAGCATTCAGATTACCCTGTCATATGAAATGCTTATATAATCACATTTTTTTAAAAAATTAATCATGCATTATCTTGTAGCTTCAAGATTTCTTGTAGCAATCAAGATGTGACTGTTTATATTTAGAGTGACATTGTAGAGTTGAGAGGCTAGATCTGGCCAGTTTGAACAGAAAACAGATAGAATATTTGGGCCAGATATGGCCGGTTTGGATGCTAAAGGGTTAAGTTTATTAATGAATTTTAATATAGGCAGAGATCAAACTGTTTTTATTTTGGAATGGGGTATAATTGGTTATATCAATCACACTACTTGACTAGAGTCTAAAAGGTTGAAATTTAAGAGACTTAAGTACACAAAGTAATATGAGTAGGTATTTTACCAGAGATTATACGAGGTAGTATCAAAAGGTTCCCAGACTAGTTATGTTTAATAAAAAAATAACTTATTTACCTAAGCAATACACCAATCCCAGCGTTCCTGCAACTTTTGGAATCCGGTCTGGAAGTCGTTTTCCATAAGCGAGTTGAGGACCTTCTACAATTCACTCTGGATCTCGACAACAGTCTTAAACCGGTAACCTTTGAGCTGCATTTTCATCTTGGAGAAGAGCTTGAAGTCCACAGGTGCTAAATCTGGTGAGAAACCCACTAGTGAGGAGAGCTTGGTGACAGGGTGCATTGTTGTGTGAAGAATCCAATTCTCAGCACACTGCCTCATGAAGGTCACTACTAACTCTCACTGCGCACGCAACCGTGTGCTGCTATCTGTTGGCATGTTACAGAACTAGTCCAGGAACTCTTTTGATACCACCTCCTAAAAAAACTGCCCAGTAAATTACTCTGCAACAAACTGATTACTGCTGACTCACACTTCTACAGTTTCTCAGAAGTTACTACTTTGTAAGATTACAATTTTATTAGACTATTTAGCCTAACAATTAGAATGAATATTTATATCTTTGTAACATTACAATTTTTTTAAAACTAGTTTAACCTAATCATTAGAATGAACATTTACATCATCATGATGTGATCGGTGATTGTAATCAGGTGTCTTATTTCTGTGTACATAGTCGTAGATTAAGATTCAAACTAGGAACTATCATTTCTAAACTAAAGATAAATGTCATTCTTATCCACCAAGCCATTTACACAGGTCCAATTACTTAGTTTAGTATATTAGAACATCACATAAAGATGGACACAGCATAAGAACACTAAATATACTGCAATATTTTCCAAGTGAGAAACTCAAATGAATTTAAAGTGTAAACACATGATAATATATCGCCAGCGACAGACAACCACTATTTACTAGCTGCAGAAAAATTACAGTCTAAGTACTAAAAAACTATACCCATTTTTCACATATGTAAGAGATGTGTATGTAACATATGGTGGTAGAGGAGGAGGTGAGTTTGTAAAAAAATTCTGCCATACATGATCTCTCCTCCACCCTTCCTGGAGATAACTATACAGTAATCAAAATAATAATAATAAAAGCTTTTAACAAACAATTCTATTAAATAATTCAAATTATTAGTGACCTGAGATAAGGGATTTCTCAAGAGATATGTTTATTTTTGAAGCAAACCCGAGATTCCAGCACACAAAACATAAAAATCAGGTCAAGATTTTTCCCAGCCACATGTCAATATGACACTAAATACATTTAATATCACTTTTTCTGGAGTACATTTTGTAACACGTGAAACTATTTTGACTATACAACCAATTATGAGTAGTAAAAGGAACAACGTTAATTAGGTACATTTGTGATTTTGACCGGAAATATGTATAAGTAGGATATTGCACAAGTTTTGCACTTTACATAAATATTGCATCAATAAAAGTTTATTTGTGTATAAATAATAAAGATCAATGACTTCCCTATTTTCAATAATCAAATCAATGAGCTTGTCAATAATGCCTTTGTATCATTTAATATGCTCCAAATATTTTAAGTTTTTGTAAATATGGTTCTTCAAATTCATGTAGATGGATGAATTATTAGATAATCATCACTATTATTTAATACCTATTTCTTCATATTGGCAGGTGTTGAATAAGTCAGCATGGAAATGCAGCAAGCTGCCTCTCTTCCTTAGTTGTGCAGTGCCGGCCATTCACCACACCCCTAGATGAGACAGCATGCCTGCCTGACACATAACCCTCACTGGTCAACATCACCCAGCTCGGAAGGCTTCATAAGATCCCGAAAACAGCCAGGGTGCTGGTGGCTGATACTCTTGCATCTTCAATCAAGAGAGCCCTGGACTCTGGTCAACCTAGCGATTGGGATCGACTGTTTTATTTTGCTCTGCTTGCTCTTGGTCTACCCAATACTGCCGCTAATTGAGGTGGACTGTCGACAACAGTCCTAGTCAGGGCCAATATCTTGTCCTTCGGGCAGGCGCCCATACCTAGCGTGTCCGAACAGGCTGCACTTCGCTTATTCTCACGTCCGCAAACCTCTACCCCTGACGCCAGCTCAAAGCGTCTACACAACCGGGTAAAAGCCAAACTCATCCAGGGTGACTGTCAGAATAGTCGCCTCTGATGACACCGTTCTCTACCCTAGTAAAGAGGTACTGGCTGCCCTCCGGCTCAAACATCCTAAGCCACCTGCAGACCTCAGGCCCATACACCCACCCGACCTTCAGGTCCTATATGTGGCCTCCGAAAAAGATATCCTCTCTACGAGTAGCAGTGGAGGTGATGACGGTCTCCGACCTGGTCACCTCAAAGACTTCTGTCTCCACTCACTGCCGAAGCTGAGCACCACCTGCTGAGTGCAATTACAGCCCTTATCAACAGATTCATTTACAGCGCCCTGGACCCTTATCCCCAAGGCCTCTTCTTTTCAGGGCGCCTCAGGAAGGACGGGGGCATACAACCCATCGCTGTGGGCAATCTCTTCCGGAGACTTGCGGCCAGTCATCTGTAGCAGGTCTGTTGTAGCCTAACTAGCCCGGTACAGTTGGGGTTCAGAGTAGCCTGTGATTGCGAGGGAACCGTTCTTGCCGCAAAACAGTTTTTCAATGAATGTTCTCCTGAGCTGACATTGAGCGATTCTAAGTGCCTCATTGTCAAGTTTGACATGATAAATGCTTTCAACTGTCTGTGCCACAACCACTTATTTCAGTCCTGCCTCAGACGCTCTCCGTCTGCCTACCCGCTGGCTTACCTGTCGTACGGGACCCCGAGCATGCTCCTCAGCACAGATAAGGTCATATCATCCTCGACTAGCATTCAACGGGGTGATCCATTGGGGCTCCTCCTGTCCACTCACAGGGTTGACAGCATTGCTTGGAGCATCACAGCTCCTTTCAACGTCTGGTATCTGGGCGATGCAATGATAGGTGACTAGTAGAGATAAACTCGTCCAAGTCGTAGATCATGAACGTCAACTACGATGCTGAGGGCTTTGTGGCCTCCGTTTCGTTTGCTACTTCACCAGGTACTGGTGACCTCGAAAGAGGACATCCTTATCCTCGGTTCACTGACCCTCTCACCCTGGCATTCTTGGCCCTTGAACCATATCCCTGCTCATCATTATCGGGGTAGAGATAGCTGTCCACAAGTGTGAGCCCCGTATGTCAGAGTGGCTATTTCAGCGCATCTCTCTTGCCATCCTCCGGAACAATGCCTTTTCCATTTTGCCAGGGAGGTAATTTATGACGTTTAACCGCAGATTCTCTTACTTATATAAAAAACTAAACATGCAGTATATCGTTTATAAATAATAATTAGCAGCACCATTAAGCCTTGTTTCTAATCATAATCATTGCAGTACACGGTGCTTTTTCACCAAGCACTTTTTATCCATTCCAGCACTGCTGCATACATCAGTCTTTAATGCTCTGCACTTTCTCAGATAACTTGTGCTCTGCTTGTCAAGGAAGTTAACATTGCACAACTGATATTTTTCCCCCTCTGCATTAAATGCTCATGGCTCACTTACCATGCAGCATTACACTTCTTACCGTCTATTTTTTGCCAAGAGAGAAACCTTTGTTGCCAACAGCTCCCTAAACTTTTTCTTTCATTTCTTACTCTAGCTACAACTCATTGCAACCACCTCCAGTAGTAATTAGATAACTAGCTAACAAAAACCAACTATTTCTAGCAAGTTAGCTGAGCAGTTTATTGACTATATTACTACTGACTACACTGGAACATATATCACTTCTATAAACTTAGTTTTGTCAGCCTGCCAGAGATCCTACTGCATTTTGTGTACCTATTCATTTCACTGAGTACAGAGATAACTTAATGAAATGTTATTGATCAAAATACTTAATTAACTGCTTCTTTGGCTTATGTGGAGATGAAAACCTACCAAAGATAACGTTTATTTACATTTGACCAAATTTTACAAATATAATTGATCTTTGATCTTTCATGGTGTTGGACTAAGATCTACCTCAAGTACTAGTGAACTATATTTATGCACAACAGCCTACCTGACAGTCAATTAAACTCAATGTTGAGTTGCTTTCTTTGAATCATTACTATTACATAGTAAAAGATAAATTAAAGGACTACCACTTGCTACAATTTGACCTTTGGCATTTCTGCAATATCAGAGGTTTCAGTGGGGTTTGTTCTAGGTTCCATTCAAGACAACTAATTCGATGTGAACAGCTAAAACATTACATTACGCTAATCAAATGTAACCGAAGACGTCCTTATCCTTGGTTCACCGATCCTCCCGCCTACCATTCATTCCACCCTCAGGTCTAAGTTTCTCCAGATAGATAGGCAGAATGAAAGCAATCAACACCCACCCAGCAATGTTCCTGTTAAGGAACTGCTTTGCCATGCCGAAGTTACTGTATACCCTTCGCAGTTCCCCTTGCTACAGCCATATATCTCTCCTCACAGATTTTGACGCCTGTATTCAAATATTTTATAATGTTCATACACAGATCTAATAATAAATGTTTACATCTATGAGAACATAGATTCGAAAGTATATTTAAGTTACATTACAAGAATTGGGTGTTTTCCATCTTTTGCACATTAGAGAACTGAACTTAAATTTGAAATAACACATCAATCTCTATCATAAAAGATACTGGCCACCACTCCACTCAACAGGTTTGCTTTGTATATTAACTATCAACCACTTTTACACAACTCTCTCTACACCCCAACACATCTATAAAACAATAGGTTAAATACTCCGGCTTTCTCTCCAGAATTACATCCTTTTGGCTCAAATCTTCCCAATATATTTTGGATTATAGTTGAAAATTAACATTAACTCTTTCAGCTATCTTGCTCCTCCAATTTGAGACAGTAAAGTTGGAGTTATAACCTTTTGTCATCAGCTTAATAAATAACAGTTAATCTTTTCATATAAAGAAATCCTTTGAAGAAGGAGAGCCCTAGATGATGAAAATATTTAAGCTGCTCAGAGACATTCCTAATAAAGATGGTTTGTCAATGCATCTTATATCTACAGTGGACTACAAGTGGAACCAATTAATCATAATCAGTCACTCAGCTACTAGACAAAGTTGGTATATACACAACATAAACCAATATCCACTTTAAACAGGAAAACATTTAAATCATTCCAAGCACTAAACTTCATTACCGGGTCATCTCCCCCGCTCCATTTTTTCTTTCTTTTTCTTGTTCTTTTATTCTATTGATTCTAAGGAATCAACCGTATTCTTTATATTAATGTGTACCTGTATCTGTTAAATAAAAAATATCTTGTTTTTAAAATTAAAAAACAAAAACAACAAATTTCGAAAGTGGGAACTCTCTACGCAGTCACTCGACATGTTAGAAATAGCAGCCTATTCTTCCTTTCTATCTTTAAAAAAAGACATTAGATAATGTAGTCCTAGATACATAATGTCTAGAAAATAAACAAGATGGTCATGGCTGAGGCGTCTTTGACTACAGGTTTGCTTAATCAGGATTGACCTGTGGGTAAAAATAACATTCATCATCATTCCATTTATTTGTAGTCTATAAATTCTTTCAAAAACAATAGCAGATCCATCCAGTAGATTAACCTTACCTTGTTTGAAAATATCTAATAAACATTCCTCAGTATTCAAATAAATTAACATGCACAAACAATTATAATATTCACACTCCTTTACGTCTCCATTTTATGATACAGTTGTATGGATTGTTAAAATGTTTCTATACTTTTGTTATAAATATGTATACATTGAATAAATTAATAGGTCAGCTGAACAGCTTCCTTTTATTGCCAACCTTTTGTCATTTCATCGTGATGCGTTACAGATTAACTACTGGTAATTTAAGTTCAAATCATGCTCTTAAATTTTACATTGTTCTCATAAATAGTTTTAAAAGTTTCCTTCAAATCATTAACTCAACGAAATAACTAGAGTGATAATATCGTCGAAGCAAATACTGTCTTCTTATGATAGATATCATTTTAAGAAGTAAACAAGAAAATCCCAGAGTAACAACCAAATAACTATACAAAGCTTCTGAAATTTGACAACTTATAATAAATAACTTAGATCTAGTGGTCAATTTCTCTAAATTAAGTCTACAAAGCTAATAATTTACTTTGGCAACAGGTGGGTTTACAAAATCACTTTTAAAATTTGGAATGTAAAACACATTCACATTTTTTTCCTGAATATTACTAATATTATCAAGGCAATCGCAATATTACAACCTGTGTGCCTTAACTAAATACTAATAATTATTAATACAATATTTGATAAACTGAGAACTGAGTAAACAAAAGATGACGTTGAAAGAGACTGACTAATGAAAGAAACTCCAGATTATATAACAAATAGAACAAATAATACCAATATAGTATAGTAAAATGTAGCAGTCAGATAAAGATGAATGAACGTGTAAAATTCTAACAATGCATCTTTTGTGAAAGACAAACTCCCTGTTGCTTGTGTAGCAAAGTTTATAGTCTCCCCTTCTTTAGTCGGAAGTTGATATAGTAGGAGTGAGAGCATATGAGGTGGGTAAGAGAAAAACAGTGAACTTTTATCAACTTTTAAACCTATCACACACATATACATTCCATACATAAATAGCTTTTTTGAGCCACAAAAACTAATTTATTAGAGTATGCCAATGTATCGACGGTGAGTGATGTTCTCACTCACACACATTTATATAATTAGTTCTAATAACTGTTTATCGGTAACACTATGGGTAAATAGAATCAATATATATAGTTCTCAATAACATGAGAAAGAAAACAGAATTGGCTATGGAACTGGGACAGTTTACATTGAGCTATCATACAATTATGGTAGCCGATTCATGCCAAATCGACATTAACTTTCACTTTCAAAATTGCTACAATAAACGTACCAGTAATATTGGAACCGCTTCGATCGACTGCACCCCCATCCATTATTATTGGGACTGCGGCGCCAACGAGCAAAAATAATCATCCTAATTCGCAATAAACTTCATTTTTGATGTTCATTATCGATTAGCGACATATTAATTCGAGAGAAAAAACTTTTTTTTAAAGTTTACATCAAGTTTAACAAGTGAATCGAAAGCAAATTTTGTGAACCCTAAAGATGACAGCAACTCGAGAAACATTGATTAGTGATTATTGGGTGTATAATCGAATGAGAGTTGTTAAAAACATATTCCCGTAGTTACTGAACAGATCATGTAGGCATGCACTAATTTCAGATTTGAAGCATGAAATAAGCTATTAATAAATTGCGTTTCATAGAACTTGTTTTGAATTAAGAGAGCATAACTTTCGAACGGCGTTAGCTTTTAATGAATGGATTTAACCATCAAGCAACAGGCCACACATTTATACGTTCAATTAGGTGGATGAGTGCCGTCACCGAAAACTATTCTAATGTAACCAACAGCATTAGTAATCAATACCGACTAAATTTCAACTCAAAACGTAATAGTGGGAGGTCATATCGTTTCTAAAACCCCTTCACTCACAACGAAGAAGCCTCTGCCAGGCTGTTTGGCTTGTTGAAAATAGCAGTCAAATTGCCCTCGAATCACACTCCACTATCATAAAAAGACACATATACCCTAAAAGACGAGATGATCATGGTTTGAAAGTCATTCATCAAAGATCTGTTCGATCACGGTTGACTTACAGCTAAAAGAAAGAACGAGCCCCAAGAAGGGCCTCTAGACCAGTGGTTCTCAACCCATAGATCCCTTTGATTCCTATTTTACTCGGGTGGATCTTCCTAGACAATCGTTGTTTCAAAAATGGTATCATATTCTTTTAAATAAATATTAGGAATTGTATTTTAAAAATTGTTAGCTATTTTATGTGTTGTAGAAATATAACCAATTTATTGCAAATAAATTTTTAAAAAATTTTATATGGACCCCCGGTTGAGAACTACTCTAGACAGTCACTCGATCCCTTAGCGAAATCTCTCAAAATCACACTTAATAAAAATTAAGGACACAGTTAATGTAGTACTGGATATACAAAAATACAGGTTTGTCAAGAATGACACGACTTTGACCATAAGTCTACTTGATCAAGGCCGACTTGAGACTAAACAATAACAAAATTAAGTCTACTAATAATTTTTAAACCGTTATTTCACACCCAATTGTATTGGTCAAGTCAACATTTAACCAGTAAATAAATTCTACTTGGAGTATGTTCTATTGATTCGGCTAAAATACGATTATATAATATATATGAGATGGAGATGAGCTGAGTTGGCAACTGTTTGGTTGTCTCCTTGAAATGTCTTAAAAGGGAGACGAAATGTTTTTGTTTCTGATATGTCGAGAAAATTATTCATAAAGTGTACATCAAACATGAAAACGTGATTTAAATAAGTTACGTCACAATGTGATAACAAATCATCAAGGGTTAACATAAGCATCAAACCTGCACACAATATACACGCACACACACATGTATGTATATATATATACACACACACATGTATATATATATAGATAGATAGATAGATATATATATATATATATATATATATACGCACACACACGTTTATATAATGGCGTCCTGAATATCGAGTAGTCATGCCTGGTAACCAGCCAGTGTGTACACATTAACATCGCTATTTTACACTGTTTTCTTTCACACTTTTTAAAGAATAAACTCAGCTTAATACAAATCAACTGAGAAGAATTCGAGCAACTAATATCCATAATGAATTTTACTAACGAATTGAGTTAGGAAAATATATTGAGAAAATAGTGCGTAAAACAGCAGCACCCCACGTGGTGTTAAGAGAAACTCAACTCCGTTTACAACAGACTTGGACGTTCATTCACAAATAAGATCCCTTACATTAAAAATATTTTTTCCAAAGTTAAATGTTTATATAGATTAACAATGTTCATTACTGTTCGGTTCCCTACTGTTGTCACTAGACATTAAAATCTTGGATGTGGAGACATATTATTGAATACGTGTGCATGTTATATAACAGGTTTTCAGAACCTAGAAAGAATCATGTGTTTGTAAACTTGAAAATATTGATTTCTAACATAGGCATAGGCCACTCTCGTAAGATAAACTGCTTAGTAAACATTTTTTTGTTTTTTTTAACAAATCTTTAAACACTTATTAAATGAAGAATTAACTATATTGTTTATTACACAGAATACGTGGTTAAGGAACAAAATAGGGGAGGGATATAGAAGTATTATTTCGATGAAGCAGACATAAAATAAAATAAGTTAAACTCTGTTGTTTTTATCGATCAGAGTAAAGTGATGAGATTTTCGAATTATTCCTATGTCAAAACAAAACTAAGAATTAAAACTTAATACAGCTCTCGTTTTTCTTTTTTTGTTTAGATATTTCTAACACATTTTAATAACTGTAAAGTCACCTAGTTATTAACTACTGGTACAGGTAAACTAAGTAGAGAGATAGTTGGAATGGATATAATTAACTCAGCTTTCAACAGCAAGTAACCTCCATCAAATCGCTTGGAGACACATTTCACTAGTTTGTTATGAGAATAGTGCAGCCATTTTACCAATAGTTTTGTTGTTTAATAATCTAACATTAACAGTTAACTAGATAAACACTTCAACCTTAGTGAAGGTCGAAATGGTTTAACCGATCTAGACAAAGCAACTGGCGCTGCAATCGAGAAATTAAGTGTTATTCTAAATAGAAAACTTTTAAGTTAGTGACCGAAACATCAAGGACGACCTTCATAGGTGTTTTACCATGTGGCGGGGAAATCATATCTCCATATCACTGTATAAAGAATATCGAATTACACTACAAGCATGCAATATGCAATAAACGTAGGTTTGTTGTATTAATACCGGCACGTTAATACCGTTAGCCGTTGACTATAACAATACACCTGAGTAAGTGAAAGTAATACACGTTGAATTAATGTGATTACGAGACCTTCGTATATAAAGCAAGCAAGGTCCTTTATGGTAGTAAACTTTGAAGGAAGAACACACCAAGGAAAAAGATTATAAAACGTGGGTGAAAATGTGTCCAAGTCACAGTGGATACGGAGAAAATGTCATCCGTTAGTTGGTCAAATAACTGTGATAATAATAAAGGTCAACTAAAGCTATAACAACAGACCGGTGTGAATTAGTAATCTATGGAATAAGTGAATGGAGTGAAAAGCTACAATTCTTTGCCTAAGTGGAATCTGATTAACAGGTAGGATGTCTTGAGAGTGTATGTATGAGAGAGAGAAAAGTGGATGTATACCTTGATACAGTCGATCGGGTACATAACGGTGTGCTCCAAAATCCCGGCAGCAGCACCTGCCATCATGTGAGTCACATTTTTGGCAGATGACGGTAACGCTTCATAAGGGTTGTCGTCGGTCCTTTGCAAACATACCAAAGACGATGTCGGAGAGGAGCTGTTGACAACAACACCTCCACCTCCACTGTCATCGACCAGCATCTCAATTGATAATAAAGACAATCTTCATTCGTTCATAGAGTTTGTAATAGAATAGTCAGAGAGAAAGGTAGAAGGAAAGAACGAATGATCGGCTTCTATCTTAATCTCTGTTGTTTAACACTTATATTCCGAATGAGTGTGTTGTAAAATGACATTTTATATACATTTTTTGTTTTGCGTTTTATCTTTTTTACCTTTCCGAGTAAAGTGAGTTTAGGAAAAACCAAAATTAGACTGTGGTGCCGTCATAGAGTGTAAAGACGCTCATTGGACTATCCTTAGGCCACGACTGAAATTAGCATATATCCTGTTCTAGTGGTTTTATCGCGAAAGAATAACCAGATACCAACGACTCTACCGGGTTGGTAAAGAACTGGCATATAGAGTGTAAAGGGGAGAAGTTAGGTTGGTTGCCTGTGTGTGGAGGGAGGAGTAGGTGCACATTAGGCATGCGTATAATTTATTTAACATCCGGTTAAGCACGTCCTTCGTAGAGGAGACTTGTCAACATTTGTGTTTTTTGTTGTTGATTCGCAATAAATGTTTTGTTTATTTTGGGGAGGAGTCGGTGATATAACAACACCATTGTAAGCTCTTATCGAATAAAGTTTAGTTTTCTTAACTTCTCCCTGTTCGTGACTTTTATATTTCGCTTATACATCTAAGGATAGCATGAATGTCTCAACCCCCCATTTTTCCTTCTGCTTTATAAATCTAAATTACTGTCCCTGCTTTTAAAAAAACTCAGGCATTAATTTCAGATTCCGTTAAGGAAGCATGAATGTCACAACGTCCCATTTTCTCTTCCGGAAAAAAATGAGGGGTTTTGTTTTTGCGTAATAATATTGAACTGAAGTTGTTTTTTATTGGTTGAAAGGATGGACGTTGCCCATGTCTTTTTACGCCTTTTTTTTTCAGCACTAGGTGAGATTGGTACATATGAAACGCGTTTCACTAAGTGAAAAGGTGTGGTGAGAAGTTTAGTATGAGTTGTAGGAAGTGCGACAAGTTATTTAGCCTCAAGTTGTCTGCCCATGCAGAACTATATCAAGAGTATTCTAGCTATGAACATCTCAACTAATGTACCCTGAAGTACATTAGCCAATGCCTCCCTCTTTTTTTAAAAGATATTGAGATGAAATTTAAGGAAAATATGACTGCTATTTCTAACAGAACAAGTGAACACAGTCTCCTTCAGTGGTTTAAGTATAATATAGAGTTAGTGAGCAAATAGCTTCAGTAGGTTTGAATAGAAAAATGAATAGAAACCATTTTAATGTCAGAAGAAAGTGAAAGACAGTAGACCAGAGCTTGAATTTACTTATCAAGCAGGCAGTTTAGTCCTGAAAATATAGAAAATATAAATGAATTATAAGCTCCAGAAGGCTTGTAAAGACTATTGCTGACCCCAGTTTATGACTTAAAGCAAATAAAAAAGAAATTTCCTTTTGAAATGATATCAGTATATCGCAGGTGAACTGGTATCTATTCCTTATAATTAGAGGAACTGAGGCAACATAGAATGTGTTCTGTCCAGAAATAACAACATACCAACTGCACAATAAAATTCATTGCCAATGAGCAAATAATCTACACACTCTACTAACTCACTGGTATTTATTTTGATTATCATTTAAAACAAGCAGGTCAACTTTTTTCAAGAAGCAGGCTCTTCATCAGGTGGGCTGCACTACTAAATAAAATTTGAGGTAATTTTTTGTTAGGCATGCCATACAGAAAATCTGAAAGTTGCAGCCCACAGTTTGCCCACAGGTCTGAAATGTGTTTGTGTGTGTTAAAGTGCACCATTTTAAATTTGCAAACATTTTCTTAGAGAAAAGAAGGAATGATTATACTCCATTGTATTCTATCTAGTATGGGAATTTCTTGCATAAGCAGTGGCCTACCATTACATATTCTATCACTGCCTCTTCTACAACCTCTACTCTTAACCTTGATTTTATACATCCGCATGAAGACCCGTCCAATGTGTCCATCACACATGTACAGATACTCATGCAATCATGCATTCTAAGTTTTTTACTGCATCCAGGACAAAATTACCTTACTGAATGTGATGCTGACATTCACTAAAATTATACAATCGCAACAGGTCCCTGATATCCTGCCACCAATTCTGTCCTTTGTCCTGGATCCTAAACCATAAATATTATATTTTCCATTCTATCTGTTTAGGCATTTATTATTATTAGCACACCGAGTAAAATGCTTAGCAGCATTTCATTCATCCTAATGTTCTGAGTTCAAATTTCACCGAGGTCGACTTTACCTTTCATGGTGTTTTATCTATATGACCTTCTCGAATAGACATTTTTTCTTTATCTTTATTTCATTTTATATGACCATGCATGAATCCTTGGCCATCAGCCAGAGCTATAAACTAATTGAGATAGCAACTCAAAGGTAAGTAGTTTTGAACTAGTTGCCCTCTCTATATTCTGACCTACTTCCTCTATAAATTCTTTTGTGCTTTCTCAAAATTTCACTTGTTCCACCATGATTGTTAGTGAACTAGTTACCTCTATTTTTGCCTTACCTGTTTATATGTTTAAAATTTACCTGAAGATGGCAGGGTTTTGCCATGATATACTCTCATAATGCATCAATAAAATGCTGCTGAAACAGCTGTTGTGAATTTTTAACCCTACTTGCATTCTTCTTTATACATACATTAGACTTGGAACTATCCCTGAGTTGGATTTACAGTTAATATTGGATTGGGTACCTAACCCATGCTAGCATGGAAGAACGGACGTTAAAGGAAGATGATGATACATATATATGCATAATATGTATGTATGTGTTATATGTATGTATGTGTCGGTGATACACTCTCTGGAGTGGTTGGCGTTAGGAAGGGCATCCAGCTGTAGAAACCAAG
>JAOPUL010003388.1:131377984-131388705 GCA_027564515.1 Octopus rubescens
GTCAAAACCGTCTAACCCATGCCTGCATGGAAAAACAGACGTTAAAAGGATGATGATGATGATGATGATGATGATGATGATGATGATGATGATGATGATGATGATGATGATGGACTCAGTGCAGTTTTTTTCAGAGAATAGCAACACTCAAAGTAATAAAAGATGAGATCTGTAACATATTGTGAAAAGGACCCAGGATTTAAGATGTGATGCATTAACATGGTTCTTTACCATGGTTCTTTTCAATGGCTGATAATACCTTACCGGCGCCACTTGAGTAAGGTAATTATTTAACTCATAAATGGGGCCCTAATAGGTTCTACTACTCCGGGCCAGAGCAGACCTGGGAGAGATGACAACTAAGGGGTAACTCCACATTCACCACAGCTCCTGAACTCCCGAACTGGAGCCTTGCTACTGGATGCAGTTTATTGTCATACCCAGGGCAGAGGAGACTCAGGTTAGCCGGACATGCTCATCAACATTCAGAGTTGACACTGCACTCAGTGCTCCTGTGGGAGCCTCTACATGGACACACTAGAAGAGGGAGACTGAGGTTGACATACATTGACGATTTAAGGACAGACACTGGTCTCTGGGAGACGCAGGAAATGGCAGCAATGATGAAGGACAGAGACCGCTGGAGAGAACTCGTCCATGGATCTCCGGAATTTTACCCGCCCTACTAGATGCATTAACATAACTTACAAGATATAAAATCTAAATATCTTCTGAATCCCATCTTGCCATGTTAAAGTAGGAAAACATGTGTAGATATATATATATATACATATATATACGAATGCTCTTGGGTGCTAAGTGGTGGCCACATTGTGAGTTAATAGAAATGCCTTTGGTTTAATGATAAATGGAAATGTGGTCCAATGATAAAATGGAAATGCTTGACGGCAGGACGAGTCCATAGTTTAATGGAAATGCCTTTGGTTTAAATGATAAATGGAAATGCGGTCCATGATAAATGGAAATGCGGTCCAATGATAAAATGGAAATGCTTGACGGCAGGACGAGTGTGCAACGCCCCACTGCCATACAGCGGATGTATGGGAAGTGGTGTCCCACTATATTGTATGGGAGGCGAGCTTAGAAGATCCTGTGCCAGTGGCACGTTAAAAGCACCCAGCACACACTGTAAATGTGGTGGGTGGTAGGAAGGGCATCCAGCTGTATAAACCAAGCCAAACCTGACTGGAGCATGGTTAGCCCCGGCCTGCCAACCCCAGTCAAACCGTCCAACCCATGCTTGCATGGAAAAACGGACGTTAAATGATGATGATGATGATGATATATATACATATATATATATATATATTGTGAATTAGCTGATGAGTGAATGCAGGATAGATGATCAGAAGTAGCTCAAACAGGATCTGAGAAATAGTGTCCTTCACAAATTAAATATGATTTTACAGTGCAAGCCCATCCATCTCATGCCAGTATGGAAGAGGTGAGGACATTAAAATTACAGTGATGATAGTAATAATTTTATAAGTAGCCAGATGCTCACAACTTGTTTTCAATTACTTTAGGTAAAGTATGAGTGTCATGACTTCTTATTTCAATTCCATAAATGAATAAGAAGAAAAAATATAATTTTGCTCTAATTGTGAATTGAGAAATTGATTTCATAATAACGTTTTAAAAAATTATACAATTTTTCACCTTTTACTTGACCCAGTACTTATCTCTAAAGTTTGGTGCTAATTCTATCGGTCTCTCTTTTGCCAAATCGCTAAGTTACAAGGATGTAAACAAACCAACACCTGTTGTCAAGCGATGGGGGAGGAACAAACATAAACACAGACACAAATTATATATATGGTGCAAAAATACAAAACACGAAGACTGTGTAAAAGAAACAGTGTATTAGGTTTACGACGGGCTTCCATACAATTTCCGTCTACCAAATTCATTTACAAAGCATTGGTCAACCTGGGGCTATAGTAGAAAATGCTTACTCAAGGTGCCGCGCAGTGGGATTGAACTCGAAACTACGTGGTTTCAAAGCGAGCTTCTTAACCAAACAGCCATGCCTGCGCATGTGCACTTATTTTTTACCCATAAATGATTCGCACATATTTAATACATTCATTCTTACATAACATATTGAATAACTCTGAGTTCAATCCTAACCTAATAATCTTGTGTAAACTTATTTGGTTATTGTTGTTGTTTGGCCTTGAACCAATTATCAAAGATATTCTAGCCATGACCACCCTTTCTTATAAATTTAAGCCGACATTATCCAATGTGTCTCCTTTTTAGGGGGGTGATTTGGCTGCTATTTCTAACAGGTCGAAAGTATAGAAGCTCTTTCGTTGGCTCAAACTTGCATGGTATTTGAAGACGATAGATATCAAGGGAGATAGAACATGAATAAAAAATACAAAAGAAGTTAATAATCCAATAAATACCGAATACTTTTATAATAATTATTTTTAAAAATACAGAAATGTTTGAAACACCTGAAAAATTGACAAATTCGTATTGGTGTGGGACATTAGCCGACTAATAACTAATAACTAAAAAATTATAAGGTGTTGAAACGGTAGTATTAAAAATATTGCGGTATTTCTTTTCAATTCACTGTCCCACCTATTAATACGATTTTGGAGAAAGATATTTTCATTCCTTCCTTTTATAAATATATTATTTCGGAAATTGTCAACTTTCTTACTTCATTTATGACACTTTAAAAAAACTATTCCGTACCTTAGATACTTGAAATTATATAAGCAGGCATAATCATTTTGTTTTTCATGATTAAATATTGAAACTAATTTTATGATTGCATAAACAGATGATACGCAAATTGTGCTTCAAATATTTCTTGCAATTAGACATCCTGCCTTTTTGCTTAGAAGACATTTACTTTCAAGTGTAATATTTTTCTAATTATAATTTGTTATACTTTGATATTCTAAATATTTGGTCAAGGTCACTAACATGCTAAGAAGAATTGCAGCATTGCATATGTCCGAAGGGAAAAGTAATCGATATAAGCAGAAAGTTTTAGAAATTATGAAGTAATTTTTATGTAGGCATTGAATCTAAGATTTACAGAAAGGTGATGGGGAAATCGTGAAGTTTATGCCCTTGAAACATCTCAACATTAGTCGAGAAATTCTACTTATAGATTTCGTAACTGTCAAATTTATAACGGTAGCGCAATTGCGACATATTCCAGATTCCTTGAACAGGTGGTAATAAGTGGAGTTTCTCTGTATGAATTTCTAAATAACTGATACTTACATTTCTTACCGTTATATATATGATATATTAAATATATATATATTTAGAATTTCAGACACCTTAAATTCACCCTTAATTTATATGGAGTAGCCTAACTGAAAATTCAATCACGTGTCTTTAAGATGAAGTATGCAATCTAATTATATAAAGATATAAACAGTTGCATTAACTTAAAAAAAGGGCAACCTTGTTTATTATTAAGTAAATATTTATTAATTAGACTGTCTTGTATTTTAAAGAAGTCGTTGGTAATATTTTTGTAATTAATAATTACTAATTGGTTCTCTAAATATGTTGAACAATGTTTAGCCCTTAATAAATTATATATTTACTATATGATTGTGATCAAATGTTTCATCGCGTTAAATATTACTATATTTACTGAATATCATGTCTTCAATAATTTTGCCAAAATTCCACCTGTTACTAATACATTCTTATCATTTACTTAAAACCACTTAATAAAATCACCAATTAGATAACGGGTTTTACTTTCGATAGTGTCTACATATTTTTCGTCGAAAGTAATGAATATTATATTCTCGAGTAACATCAGAAAATCCTTTAATTTTAATCTTTGTTTTAATCCCAGACCTTACCTTTATTTATTTTTTAATATGTTAATGTTTAAAGAGTCGATTTAGAAAAAAAAAACATATTTAAACGTAAACAATACCAATATAAATAATTAAATCAAATTTTTTACAATATAATTTTATGAATGTGCGAAATTTTTTTATAAATAATCTACTCCATAAAATGTAATTGCGAGACAAACTGAAAACCTGACCGTTTGGGCCTTAAGTTTTTAACATCAAATCTAAACCGGCGCAGTAAGCAGAATACACTTTCGAAATACTGACAAATGGTTTTTATTAAAAAAATAAAATTTTCGGTGTTCGCTAATTTTGTTATAAAAAGCTTTATTTCTTAATCATTTGAACGTGAGTTTGCTTTTTTAAAGGTCATTTTGGAAAACTGCATCCTGTAGTGTAAACACCTATTTTCCAAGCACTCTATCGACAAATGAGAGATGAAACTGAGTTACGGATTCAGCTGAGATCTGTAGTGCTTGTCTGAAAGTAAAAAAAAACTTACAGCACTTAGGGTTTGCAAGGTCACCTAGATACGAATCACATGTTACTGGACGAAAACCGGTGTTTTCGACTTGAGTCGTAACTACTAATACTAATGACGATTTCTTTTGACTAAGCGAACATATACATAAAAATACCTCTCATTTACGGAGGCGCGAGAACGGAATGTTGTGGGTTCATGCTTTTCACAACTTCACCAAGATCTACTATTTCCTCTATGGTGCTCACCATTATTATTATATCACTGTTAGAAACAGCGATTTTAATGCTTAAAAAAGTCAACTTCCACCTTTTTGTGGTCGATAAAATAAATTACCAGTACTCGGTGTCAATTTAATATTCCTATTAAGCAACCTAAATGTGAATGGAATTATAATAAAAGGTGTAAGTAAGCATGGTGGTATGAATAAGAAATGTGCTTCACGGAAATGTGGTTTTGGGTCCAGCCTCTCTTTGGGCAACTGTCTTCCACGATAGCTTTTTGTCGACCAAAGCCTAGTGAGTAGATTTGATACACAAAAACTGAAAGATGCTTATCGCATACATACATACATACATTTATGTAAACAGCTGTAATGATTTGACACTTATCCATTGTTTATCATTATTCATTTATACATACATTTATGTTTATATGAGTGTTTGTGTACGTGCGTGTAAACAACCATAGATGGTTGTTTACATTTGTGCTTTTCCAAAGATTGCCTGCTGGCTGTGCTCCTTCGAAGACGAGTGAAAGAAAAAAATCTCTTACGTCAAAAACAGGTAAGAGTTCGCATCAAGAATGGTTTAAAGCCTCACTATCACCAGGAGTTTATTCTTGGTTGGAAATCTTGAGATGTGAAATTTTTAAAAATGGCAGCTGTACTTATAGGAAATAGATGATGAGGATGATGATATCATTATTTCATGTCTGCTTTCCATGCTAGCAAGAATTGGATGGGTTGTCACAGTCCAAGTTAATTTCCATTGGGAGTTACTGCTTCCAAAGTCTAGACACTCATACATGTCATTTGGCTTGGTTTCTATGACTGGGTGTAGTTCTTAATGCCAACCACTTTATAGAGTGTACTGGATGCATTTATTCATGGCACAAACACTAGAGATGTTGAATAGTCCTCAAAGAATGAGAACTAGAAGGATTTCATAACTCCACTCTTTCTCTGCTCATACAGCAAGCCACTTGACAGTGTGAACTGTGGAGGGAACAATGATGACAGAAATGAATTACTGAAAAGGGAAAAGAGCAATGACATCAGAAGGACACACATCATCATCATCATCATCATCTTCCTTTAACGTCCGTTTTCCATGCTGGCATGGGTCGGACGGTTTGACCGGAGCTGGCAAGCCTGGAGGGGAAGGGGCTGCACCAGGTTCCAGTCTCTCCGGACTCTCGACACTAGTGCTTTTTACGTGGCACCACACAGGCGTTTGGTAGTTAGACAGACATATGGAACAGGGACGGACGTGGGGACAGACAGACATAAGGACCGGGGTACACATAGACCATGGACAAACGACATATGTAGACCGGGGGCAAACGGACATGGAACTGTTGGTCAGCCGGACATATAGGCCAGGGGCAGGTGGGCATATAGACCATGGACGGACAGACAAATACAGAGTTCATAAATAGATATACATAACCCAGCGTGCCTGGACCCTCTTTGTAGAGCAGTGGGGAAATTTTTATACAGCAAGGTAGAGTGGGAACTTGCATCCAAAGACATATCTTCACACTTCCCGCACACCATAGCAGAGACAATTGAGAATCGTATTTTGCATTCCCTTGGCACTTTGTATTGCCAGAAAAAACTTTGCTCTCTCAACCCGGCCACTTTTAACCCTAGACTCTTGATGCAGCCGCCTCTTAGCAACTGAACTCTCGATGCGGCCGCTTCTTAGCAACTGAACTCTTGATGCGGTCGCTTCTTAGCAACTGAAGTCTGGATGAGGCTGCTTCTTTGCAACTGGACATTTCCTAAAATTTCACAGTCTGAAGATTTATGACTTGGGATGAAACTGCTAGTAATTGTGAGGTTTTAAACTAATGGTTCTCAAACTGGCATATATGCACCCACAGGGGTATGCAAGTGGAATTGTTGGGGGTATGAAAATGAAATTGTTGGGGTTTTAAATTAATCACAATAAACTATATGCAACTATGTCAAGAAAATGTGTGTATATATATATATATATATATATATACACACACACACACATATTCGGTAAAGTGTATACAGACACACACACATACACATATCATCATCATTGTGAACATCATTTAATGACTGCCTTCCATGCTGGAATTGGTTGAATGATTTGATAAGATCCTATAAGTCAAAGGATTGCATTGAACTCCAATGTCTAATTTGGCATGGTTTCTGCAGTTGGATGTCCTTCCTAAAGTAATCTTTGTGTGTGGTAGGTGTATAAGTACAATAAACATTAGAAATGTACAGTAAATAGACTTTGTCAAATACTCGGAGGGATACTTAGAAGTAGTAGATAGCTTCCGTTGCCTAGGTGACCAAGTCAGCAGTGGAGGTGAATGTTCTGAGAGTATAGCTGCTAGAATAAGAATTGGCTGGGCAAAGTTTCTACTTTTGTTGGTAACAAAGGTCCTCTCCCTCAGAGTGAAAGGCAGATTGTATGATACCTGTATGCAAACAGCCATGCTACATGGCAGTGAAATATGGGCTGTGACTGCAGAGGACATGCAAAGGCTTGAAAGAAATGAAGCTAGTACACTTCACTGGATGTGCAATGTCAGTGTGCACGTATGACAGAGTGTAAGCATCTTGAGAGAAAAATTGGGTATAAGAGACATCAAATGTAGTGTGCAAGAGAGAAGACTGCGCTGGTATGGACATGTGATGCATATGGACGAAGACAGCTGCGTAAAGAATTGACGATCTCTAACTGTGCAGGGAACCTGTGGAAGAGGTAGACCTGAGAAGGCATGGGATGAAGTGGTGAAAGTATGATCTTCAGATGTTGAGTCTTACGGAGGCGATGACAAATGACAGACCTTTGGCTATTTACTTTGCTTGAGAAGACATGTCAAGCCAAGTGAAATCATAGTCATGGCCAGTGCCAGTGACACATAAAAGGCTTCCACTACACCCTGTAGAGTGGTTGGCATTAGGAAGGGCATCCAGCCATAGAAACCAAGCCAAAACAGACTGGCATGGTTAGATGATTTGATTCAAACTGATGAGCCAGAGAGCTGCACCAGGCTCCAGTTTGTTTTAGCTTGGTTTCTATGGCTGGATGCCCTTCCTAATGCCAACCACTATATATATAATACAATATGTCTTTTAATTATTTATTTGTCTGTGTATTGTCTATTTGCACTGTTCAATGCGTACAGTTTGTTCTGTAGACCTTTTACATTTTTATATTTATTCTTGTTCACTTTCTGTCATGTTTGTTTTTGTTTGTCTACCGTTTATAGCTATTGTCCAGCATATCATATTCACTGGCACCGCCTGGGTGGAGCGATATTATCATTAATGGTGTGAAATCGTGTTGATTCCCAGGTTGATAACTGATGAGGCTTAGCAAACAGTCTATTTGTTTGTGCATTGTCCATTTGCAACATTCTACATGTATATTACGATTTGTATACCACAATTTTGACTATATATATGTGTGTGTATATGTATATATATATATATATATAAAAGTTTAGGGAATGAGACAATTCCAATTATCTGGATAGATACTATATTAGATGTTGTTATTTAAGATAACAACATATAGTAAATTAAATTTATAATCTTGCAATAGATAAATTAGGGAAAGAGTAAGATTGACAAAAGTTCGGATGAATTAAATAAGTTTAAATATGGTTTTAAATCGAAAATTGAACCCCCTTATAATAGGCCATTACAAGATTTGGAAGATAAAATTTGGGAAGTTATTAAAAAGATTAAATTTGGTAAGTACCCTATTAGATATAATAGCCACCTTAGAGATTTAGCGACTAAATTAAGCAAAATAAAAAACATGGATGGTATTATAGTACAATCTGATAAAACTAAAAACTTATATAGATTAGATTTACAGTTATATGATAAACAATTAGAAAAAGAGATTACAAAGAAATATAAAATAGTTAACAATGATCAACTAACTAATATTAATAACCTATCTAAGAATATAATGATAGATTATGATCTAGATAAAATAACAGAACTATATGTACCAATGCAGCCTAAATTTACAATTAAAGACCATAAGGTCAATTTTTACTCTAACCCTCAAGTAAGACTAATTTGTCCATGCAAATCAGACATAGGTAAACTAAGTAAAATGATTTTAGATAAATACATAAATAAACTTAATCAATTTAACAACCTTAAACTATGGAATTGCACTAAAGATACATTAAATTGGTTTAGAAATATAAATTATAAAAATAGATGCAAATTTATACAAATAGATATAGATAGTTATTACTCTTCTATTAATGAAATAGTATTAAATAAGGCTTTAATGTTTGCTAAAAAGAAAGTTAATATGACTAATGACGAAATTAAAGTAGTATTAACAGCTAGAAAATCAATCATTATTCTTAGAATAAATTATGGGCTAGGAAAGACACAATAAGTTGTTTCGATATACCAATGGGTGCCCCAGACTCGGCCCAGGTTACAGATTTAGTTGGAATATATTTATTATCTGAGCTAAAAGCACTAAATTTAAAAATTGAGTGAGGTCTATATAGGGATGACCTACTTTTAATTAATAGAAATAGTAACAATAGATCCCTTGAGATTACTAAGAAAAAACTTTACAAATTTAAAAAAAGTTTTGGCTTTAGTATTTCGATAGAGAAGGAAAATAACATAGTTAATTATTTAGATGTAACATTAGATTTAATTAACAATAAAATCTGCCCTTTCCGTAAACTAAATGAAAACTTAAAATATATTAACGTAAATAGTAACCACCCATACGCCGTTAAGAAAGCTTTAGTAGAAAATATAAGTAAAAGGATTTCTTCATTATCATTTAATTTAGAAGCTTTTAATGAATACTATAATTTTAATGAATACTATAATTTAATGAATACTATAATTCTATAATGAGTATTATAATTCTGCTTTAAAAAAAGCAGGATATAATACAGAAATTAAATTCTATAATAATATAGAAAGTATAGATAATAATATAAATAGACCTAATGTGAAGACGAACATTACAGATAATATAGATGCTCTTAAGAAGATATAAGTTTAATAAGAGGAATAAAAATAAGAATTACAAGAACTTGAATTATCAACCTAAACTACCTCATAATAACATAGATATAAAAAAGGCGGCAAGCTGGCAGAGTCGTTACCGCACCGGGAGAAATGCTTAGCGGCAATTTTCCCAACTTTATGTTCTGAGTTCAAATGCCACCGGGGGTCGACTTTGCCTTTCATCCTTCCGGGGTCGATAAAGTGAGTACCAGTTACGAACTGAGGTCGATAAAATCGACTACTCCCCTCCCCCAAAATTCGTGTCCAGTATAGAATGGAATATTAAACACATACAATACTCCAACAACACCCTAAAGATACTATCTCTGTCATTAAGCTTGTGCAGAAATAAGGACCAGATACGCACACCCACACAGAAATAGCCTCTTTGGTTCCGAACACTGTGCTGGGATGTACACCACCAATTTTAAGTATAAAGGAACAGTATCAATCATGCGCTTACTGAGCCCATATTGCCCATCTCTATTGTGGACATACAGGAATATGCTATACAGTAGATAGAAAGCTTGATGTCCAAACTATCACACTGTACCCCCATATAGACTATTACTGTATATCAGAATTTGCAGTATGGTCATCAACCAACAAAGACATGATATATAGGAAGATGGGTGTGCTGTGTGTGGTATCTTGTGCTATATGACTACTCAATCAGGACTGACCTCAAAGTATCCAACAATAACAATAACAACAGCAACAGCAACAGTAATAAATATGGCCAATGGAAATAGAAAAGGAAAAGAATTAATATTGTAAAGAATTGTTAAATGTTTAACTCGCTGTGACTAATGGAACAACTTATAACAAAAGCTAATGGAGTTGCATTGTTTTCTAGAGAAACTGGAGAGACAGACAAACAAACAAAAATCAAAATAATGTTTAAAGCTAGTTTCAAGATAGACGAGCGGCAAGATGAGACAACTAAAATTGATTTCTATCGAGTCAAGTAGAAATCTATTTTTAGCAGAATGTCGACAATATAAAGATAATAGTAAGAAGGACAGTAGATAGATAGATAGATAGATAGATAGATAGATAGATAGATAGATAGATAGATAGATAGATAGATAGATAGATA
>JAOPUL010003388.1:132243381-132255066 GCA_027564515.1 Octopus rubescens
GTGTGTGTGTGTGTGTGTGTGTGTGTGTGTGTGTGTGTGTGTGTGTGCGTGTGTGTGTGTGTGTGTTTGTGTGTGTCATTATATAAGGGTAAGCATATATAAGTGTACATCAACAGCTGGTGACAGAGACAAGCATGGATGATGCTGAAAGCCTCTAACTTGAAGCTTGCATGTTGGCGCTATTATTAAGATGATCACTGAAGTCTGCACCAGGAGACAACAGGCTTCTTCAACCCTGCCCATGTGTCTAGGCAACCCTATTTAGGGAAGGCACTGCCTACCTCAATCCTAGGAATTACCTAGAAGAGGTGGCCCAATCAAAGCTTGCCCCATTCTACCCTCTCATTAAACTGCACCTGGCAGGTCACCCTTCTAATGTGGTTGAAACTTCAGGAAACTGTCAATTGCTTCCTGAAATGTCAGAACCTTACTTGATCTTCCTAACTCAGATTGACCTCATCAAAGAACTGCTCTGGTTGCATCTGAGCTGAAATGCTATGATGTGGATATAGAGGCGCTTAGTGAGACACACTTCTCAGAGGAAGGCTCTTTCACTGAACTGGGAGAGGAGTACACATTCTACTGGAAGGGTGTCCCTGGTGGCAATGGCAGAACTCATGGAGTGGACTTTGCTGTGAAGACCTCCATTGCAAATAGGATGGCAGAACTTCCTGTCAGACTGCATGAATGTCTCATTATGCTGTGGCTCACACTCTCCAAAGGCCAATATGCCACCATCATCAATGCCTATGCACCCACCTTGGACTCTCCTAAAGAAGCCAAGGATGACGTCATCTGAAGGGTACCCAAGTCTGATAAGATGATTCTGCTAGGAGATTTCAATGCCAGGGTCGGTCACAGTCATCTTATCTGGCTCAACATTATTGGTTATCATGGTGTTGGGAAAGTGCATGCCAATGGCCTTTGTCTTTTATCTTTCTGTTCCCAACATAGACTGGTCATTACCAACGCAGTTTTCCAGCTCCCAACAATTCACAAAGTCTCCTGGATGCATCCTCAATCCAAATCTTGGCATCTTCTTGACCATGTGATTGTTCGACAAAGGGATCATAAGGATGTCTTGATCACCTGTACCAAATGGTGTGCCAAATGTTGGACTGAACATCGAATGATCAAATCTCTCCTTCTTCTGACTTTGAGACCTCCAATTTGAAAATTGCAACCCTTTCCTCATTTTGACATTGCTGCCCTCTCCAATCCTGAGAAGTATACTCAACTTCAATGCAGAATTCAAGATCAGATCCCGCCTAACCCAGATCTTCGAACTGCTGACCTCACCCAAGAGGAAATCAACAATCTCTGGGATTAATCCTTCAATGTTCTGCAAGACACTGCCAAGGCAACCCTTGGGACAACTACGCATCGCAACCCCAACTGATCTGATGAATCAGCCGGAACTATACAACCTCTCCTATCTGATAACAAGCTCCACGATTCTGTTCTATCCAACCCAGTCTCTGCAGCCCTGCACCAAAAATGGAAGGACGCTCATGCCACTGCACAATTTGTCATCAGGAATGCTCAAAACAATTGGTGGCTCCAAAAGGCGAAAGAAATTCAACATTTTTCTGACAAGAACAAAACTTATGAATTCTACAACTCAAGAAAATCTTTGGCCCATGAAGAAAGGTGACTGCTTTGATGAGATCATCATATGGCACTTTACTGAAAGTGAAAACTGCAATACTTCACAAGTGGGCCGAACATTTCCCAGAACTCCTGAATCCGGTCAACCCTACCGACTCCACAGCACTTGAAAAGACTTCAGATCTTCCTTTCTTGACAGAGCTTGACAACCATCCAACACTTTATGAGGTTTAACAGGCCATCTGCAGTCTCAAAAGCAAGAAGTCACCCAATGATTATAGGAAACCAAATTAGATCTATAAGTATGGTGGACCTCACCTCACATCCCATCTTCACTTCTTGTTTCTTCTCTGTTGGCAGGGGAAGGCTACACCTGATAGGTGGAAACACTCCAATATTGTCACAATCTACAAGCACAAAGGAACCCATGCAGAGTGTGGCAACAGCAGGGGAATCTCTCTTCTGGATGACACCAGCAAGATTCTCTCTCGTATTCTCCTCCAACATCTTCTACTTCATGTTGTCAACCTAGTTATGCCTGAGTTCTGGATTTCAATCACAAATAAGCACTTCTAACATGATATTTGTGGCCCATCTTCTCCTTGAAAAGTGCTGTGAATGGCAGAGAGACATATGTTATGTCTTAATTGACCCAACAAAGGCATTTAACATGGTCGACTGTCCTATGCTGTGGCACCTGCTTCAGAAGTGTGGCAGTCCACCAACATTTTTCTCAATCATCCAGAAGTTTCATGATGGTATGCAAGCAAGAGTGATACTCAGCAGTGAAGCCTTGGAACCCTTTGATGTCCAAGCAGGGGTAAAACAAGGATGTGTCCTTGCTCCTGTATTGTTTAACATTTACCTGGTGGCTGTAACTCTTCTTTCCAGGAGGCAGTTCACCGAAGAAGACAGAATTTGTATCAGGTACCACTATAATGGCAGCATCTTTAACACTTGCCACCTGAAAGCCACATCAAAAACCCTCTCAACCACAGTGTACAAGATTCAGTATGCTGACGATTCAGCTGTACAATCTCATACCTCTATCTCTCTTCAACACATGATGAACTCAATGAACAGTGCCTATTCTTGGCCCAGTCTTCAATTGAATCATCGAGAAACTGAAGTTCTCCAATCAGCCTTCCTGTACTTATTTCCCTCTCGGTCCATTGTTCTTGATGAGGCTCCTCTACTGCAGGCGGACTAATTCTGCTATCATGGAAGCACAATCTCTATCAAAGACTCCTCGATGAGGAGATACTCCATCAGATTAACTTGGCCTCTGCATCTTTCAGGAGACTCAATGAACAAGTCTTTTGGAACAAGAATCTTAGAGCAAGTACAAAAATTTCTGTTTATCATGCTGTCTGTGTATCCACCCTCCTGTATTGATCTGTGTGCTAGACCCTTTATCAGCACCAGATCAGACAACTGGAAGCATTCCATATCAGATCGCTCCAAAGTATCCTCAGTCTCACATGAAAAGACAAGGTGCCTCATCCCGAAATTTTCCTGAAGGCTAGGATCTACAGCATTGAGACCTGCATCCTTCATCATCTCCATGGGGTTGACCATGAGATTCAAATGCCGGGTAACCAATTCCCAAAGATGGTCCTCTTAGTGAGGTTGAGACTGGAGGTAAACCTTATGGTTGTCTAAAATTTCAATTTCATGATCATCTCAAGCAGTTTCTGATTTTATACAGTGTCCTTCTCAATTGGTTGGAGGCCCTGGCTGTAATCGAAAGGCATGGGAGTTTGTGTGTGATGATGGAGTAGAGCTCTTTGAAACTGAATGCAGGAGACTGCATGAAGAGAGGAGGAGACATTGTCATCAACCCCCTGCAGTTGTTGTTTGGGGTTACTTTCAGTGTCCTCAGTGCCACAGGATCTACTTATCTCATATCAGTCTTGTCAGCCATGTCTGCTCCCATGAGAAAAAATGTGTTGGAGGTGGAGGAGGATAAATGCCCTGGATTAACACTGTCATCACCTTTGATGAGCCGTCATAAGCAAAAGTAAGCATATATGTATATATATATATGTATACACAGGTATACAGGTCTGGGCATAGAGAAATGTTACCTTGCTTGGAAACAGGTGAGGGTTGGTGATTGAAAGGCTGTCTGGCCAGAGAAAATCTGCCTCAACAAATCCTTATTTGACACATGCAAGTATGGAAAAGTGGACGTTAAAACAATTATGATAATATATATATATATATATAGCTGTTAGACTATCCTCACAGATGATTTGTTTGCAGTTATGAAGCTTTGTGTAAGACTTGACACACTTGCAAATGTTGATAGCAGAAAATTAATGCAAAGGAACAAAATACCTCAGGCTTGGAATTTCTCCTAAATGAATATTCACTGAGGAGTAGCATTGAAGTGAAGTTTCATACTCCACCATGTATTGAGTTCTCTCTTCCTTTTCCCTGCTATTTTGATTATGAATCAACAAATACAGAGCAATTGTCAGAGAGAAACTTTCACCAATTTTAACAAATCTAAACTATTAAAATACTTGCACACTGTTGAGCAGAGGTTATTGATTATCACTGTAAATCACAAACTAAAGCCAACTTATTAATTGCTTCTATACCATTATTTTTTTCTAAACACAACACATCACATTAGTGATAATGAATGTCATTGTATTTTTCTATTTAAAAAAATAAGGAAACAAATATTTACTATTCTCAATTGATATAAATGGCCCAGTATAATCTTTTAACCTTCATTAACTATTGGTATTTGTCTTGGAAAATAATTGAAATGTGAGTTATAGGTTCTTGTAAATCTTTGCTTTAATGATTCAAAATGGATATTTTTTTGTTAAAGACAATTTCTATCAAAAATATCTATCTACAAAGCAAAATAATGAATGATGACAGTAATTTATTTGTCTACAACTTCTCTTTATTGAGACTTAGATATCAACTCAGATTCATTTATGCACATATTTATCCATGAGCTTACTGACTAGAGAAATGCCAAAAGAGAGTGTATAAAATACTATAACAGAGTTAAATCATTTAGTTTATCATTTAGTTTAACATTTGTTTCCTATGCTAGCATGGGAAATCAAGGCAGGATATTTACAGCCAGATGCTCTTCCTGTCATAAACCTTCAAATAAGGGGATTTTTTTTTATTCCAGAAAAATTTCTAAGTGCATAGCTTGTGGAAGATTTGTTGATAAGAAATGTCAACAAACAAACATCACAGAGTTACTGAACTTCTAGATGGGTCAGAGGACTACATCTTGCTTGTACTTTTTCGTTTATAGTTGGTTTCTATAGCTGGATGCTTTTCCTATTATTAATCTTTTACAGAGTATATAGGTTACATTTTATCATAGTACCAGCAATAGTGTGCCCAGTCAGATAAAAGAATCCTCATCATACAGTGTTCTTTCTGTTCATTCTGTACAATGTAACTGATAGAGTGAGTAGAAGAGAGGGTGATCGCACAAGATGAACTAAAGTGAGTGGGAGAAAGAAGAGAAAATATTATGGGGAAAAAAGTGATTGGGGTGATAGTGTGGGAAAAGAGGAAAAGACGGGAGACACTGTTAGGTGGATTAATGGAAGAGAGATAAGGATTACAGAGTGAGAGAAACAGTAAATATCAGAAGGTGATGGGAGAAAGAGAGAGACACTAATGGTAGCTATCTCACTGCTGATAAGAGAGTGTGATAGATGTCAATTGTGAGGGCTCTTGAGGAGAGGGAGTGATGGCTGGCAACACAGGAGGTTAAAGAAATACCTTGTTACTTTGTAATGGGAGTGAGAGAGAGAGAGAGAGAGGTACAGAATTACAGATTGCAGGAGGGGTTGGATTGAGTATGGACAAATCTAAAGTTATTTCTCATAGGAGAGAGGACAAATGATCTGAAAGCTTTGTTCTGAATATATTTGTAAGAGGAGTAAAGTGAGGAAAGATATAAAGATAAAATATAAAATCGAAACTGTTACAATTGAGCAAAATGAAATAAAAGGATGTGTTGGAAAGATACAGAAAATATGAAGGAAAGATGATGATGTTTGTTGATGAAAATTTGCAAAAGAAGATTTAACCCTTTAGCATTCAGATTACTTTGTCTAATGTAATGCTTATTTATTCACATTGTTTGGAATTAATCATGGATTATCTCCTAGTTTTGAGATTTCAATGATATGATTGTTTATTTTTAGAATGACAATGTAGGGGAGGTGTGAGAAGTTGGATCTGGCCAGTTTGAACAAAAAACAAATAAAATATTTGGGCCGGATATGACCGGTTTGAATACTAAAGGGTTAAAGAGAAACAATTTAGAGGAGGTTGATCATCTTATCAATGATGATGATGATTATTGGGGAGTAGGGGTGATGTAAGTGCACTGTGCATAATGTGAACAAGTGATAAAGAGGAAATAGGGATCTGTTATGTTTTTTTTGTTTTACTTTTATTTCTATGGGGATTGTTGTTGTGATGGTGGTTGATGTGATTGTTATTGTTGTTGTATATGTTTCACCCTGTGTCACCACTGATTGAACAGGCCTAGGATCAAAGGCATTTTAGCATCAACCATCACAACTTTTTTTTGCTGTTTTTTAAGACAGTAGAGTGTGATCAGAGGGAGATTCGACTGGTATTTCTAACAGGTCAAACAACTATGTAGAAACTTGCTCATCGATTCATGGTGATTATTGTAAGTGGGGTGCTGCTGATGCTTTTGCTGCTGCTTGTGGTGGTGCTAGTGATGCCGGTGGTGCTGGTTGCTGCTGTTCATTTCTTCTTTTTCTTTTTTTCTTTGTTTTTACTTTATACTAATTTAACAAAGTTTCATTCTGTTTGAAACTGATAGGCTTGGAATCTATTAGAAACAGGAATAGCAGAGAAATTCTATCTTATGTATGAAATTGTGTCTGATGGAATAATGTAGTTAGGTGTTTGATGGAATAATGTAGTTAGGTAAGAAATGTATAGCACCATAGATGCAGCTCATGGTTGACACAGTAATACAATGAGACTGAAATAGTTCAAGATGCTGCTTCATCTTCTTCTGACAAAGAATTTGTTTGAATAACTAAACGAATCTCCTAGCTATCGAATATCTTATTGCTACCTCCTGTTCACAGATAGGACAATGGAATTAGTTTCCTCTTTTTCATTTTCTATCGTTATTGTTTCTTATTTCTTATCTTCTTATTTATTATTTTGCTTCTTTCTTTTCTTTTTTCTTCCTTCTTTATTCCTATCTGTAATCTTTTTTTTTTGTTCTTTCTCTTTTTTCGTTTTCTTAACTTTTTCCCTTTCCATTTTTCGTCTCTTCTTATAGGATCATTTACTCTAACAACTTAGTGTTTCTTATTTTATCACTTACATAGTACCCAAGTTGCTGTTTCCAATATTACCATATTAAAACTATACAAAGAGTATTCACAGACATTGGTTTAGCAAATTATATAAGAAGACTATGTGGATGTAATTCAATCCTCTTTGGAACATATGTGCATACAAAGAATGGCTGACACAAGAAAAACAAGGATAATGATGGAAAATTTCCATAACTCACTTGAATATTAAAACTCTTCTTTTCTTTCTATATCTCCAGTATCTAGAATGTTGACCTATCCATAAAACACAAACCTTCATAATATCAGGTTAGATGTCATCTCTACCTAATCCTATTTTGTTACAGGTCATAAAGTTTTCATTTCTTTCTATTGCTATTGGTATCAGCTCTTTGCTAAAGTAATGGATAACAATTAATTTAAAATACATCTAGCATCTTGCTCTAGTTTTTTTATTTTTCTAAAAAAATTATAATTACTCTTTTATCTTTCTTTTACTCGCCCCCAGTCCTTTTTATTATTATTTTTTTTTGCTTTAAAGCCTGGTACTTATTCAATCGGTCTCTTTTGCTGAACTGCTATAAGTTACTTAAGTTACTGGGACATAAACACACCAACACCAGTTGTCAAGCAGTGATAGGGGACAGACACAACACAAAGACACATACACACACACACACACACACACACACACACACACACACACACACATATATATATATATACATATATACGACGGCCTTCTTTCAGTTTCTGTCTACCAAATCCACTCACAAGGCTTTGGTAGGCCCGAGGCTATAGCAGAAGACACTTGCCCAAGGTGTCACACATTGGGACTGAACCCAGGCCATGTTGTTGGGAAGCAAACTTCTTACCACACCACCATGCCTGCGCTTAACATATATCTAAATACATTTTTTTACTTGATGCTAGATACTATAGTTTTGTATGTGATGCATTTGATAAATTTTTCTAAACTACTGTAACAGTAGTTTCCTAGGACAGAATATTTAGTTGAAATGAAATGGTGATTGCTAGAAAATTGAATAATACTATTCGTTTTGTTCCAACATACATGATTTAAAACAACAACAGTAAGTGATACTGGACAATTTACATTACATAATAGAAAATCTATTTAACAGTTTAAAGTTTTATGCTAAAATCCGACCAAGTTCAGTTTGACACACTTTCAACAGAATAAGCATTTCTAGCAAACTGTAACTGGTTATGAAAGCAAATTCATCATCATCATCATCATCATCATCATCATCATCATCATCATCATCATCATCATGTGTCTGTTTTCCATGCAGGCATGGGTTAGATGATTCGACTGGACTGGTAAGCTGAAGAGCTGTACCAGGCTCCAGTCTGGTTTGGCTTGGTTTCTATGGCTGAATGCCCTTCCTAATGCCAACCACTCCAAGAGTGTAGTGAGTGCTTTTTATATGTCACTGGCACAGGCCATGAGTAAAATTTCACTTGGCTTGATGTGTCTTCTCAAGCACAGCAAATCGCCAAAGGTCTCGATCACTTGTCATCGCCTCTGTGAGACTCAACATCCAAAGATCATGCTTCAACCATATCTGATATATGAAAATCTCAGAACTGACCATGTTTAATTTCAGTTGTCAAAGCCAATGATGGGGCCTTTATGTGGTCTCTCACCGTGCTAGAAATGGCAAGTAAATCTCCCTTAAATTACAACCTACTTAAAAAGAGAACATGTTCAATATACACTATGCCTAGAAAAAAAAAGACAAGATGGTCACAACTGGAATGCCCTTGATCACAGGTTTCCTTTATCAAAAACCAACCTAGTTTTATGCAACAACTTTCAGGACTTCAGTATATTCAGAGAATTAAAACTGCTTCTTTGTGCAAGTGTTGCTAATTGAAAGCTCTACATACCAGACACCAGTAGGTTTCAGGGTCATCAAGAGAGAAAGCACACTGTTTTGGAGCTTTCATTTCAACAACTTTACAATGCATTGGCTCCTCTCACAAGTGTGAAGTCCCCACCTACTGGATCAACTGACTGGGATTTGATCTTACTTATATCCTTCCTCTCACGATCATCAGCATCATTCAAATTGTGGAGTCATGCTGGTCTGACTTTCCATAAAGGCAAACAAGTACCTTCCTCACATCTATACATCACTTCTCTAACTAGGTTCCATCATCCCTTTTCAGCCATGTCCAATGGCTGCCTCTTTCAACTGTTGACTGGATTTCTTTCTTACCAGAACTATACATCAGCACTATCTGGGGAAAAAAAATTAAACACAACTACAAACTAAAATAGAAATTGTCTTTCTTCCCTAATTGATGCCTACTTTATTGACTAGACAAATTAATGAAATATGTCAGTTTTATCTTAGGTGTTCAACAAATGTTTAAAGTGCTCGTCTATTTCCATCCTTTAATAATTATTGTGTTAAAACATTGGTAATTTTAATAGTTATGGTACTTGTTGGCGCTCTTCTCTATCTTTCTTTGATGTTTCCTATAAGAGATATTATCTGGAGAAGCCCTCAAGCATCAACATACCTTAAGCTGTTGTTTGTAGCTGGAAACAGTTCATAATTAGTAGAAAACTATTGAGATAAAAGAAAAATGTGTTCTATCACGTGCTACAAAAAAAATATATGTAAGTTGTGTGTGTGTGTGCGTATGTGTGTGTGTGTGTGCGTGCTGTATGTTGGAATATTTGCTAATGATAGAAAGAACAATCTTACCTTTTTGATTAGTCCTGTGGAATGTAAGCAATTCTTATATATATTCTTTATATATATTTGCTTTCTGTTTGTTTTTGTTTGTTTTTTCTCTATAAATCATTGTAAGAAAATTTTGGTAAACATAAATAAAAAAATTTTAAAAAAAGATAATAAAAAGAAGGTATTAAACAACATACTTGATTCTTACCAATTTTCCTGAGATATCTATGTCACCTATCCAGCTTCCTATAAATTAATCATTCCTGCGAGCAGGGGAGCCAAAGTGGTGCGAGACTGAATTACTTACTGACATTTCCAAATTACAGCCTAAGCTTAATTAACACCTACATATCTGGTATCTATAACAATGTTGCATTTCTTCCTCTTGTTTGCCAGTGCGTGTCAAACCCTTTGAGTCTGTTCTTCTTTCATTCATTGCATTCATTTGATTCTTTACTAATCATTCTTCAGCAGTTTTGTTTTTTTACAACTTTTTTTTTTACCCTTAATTTGTTTTCTCTTTCCCAAATCACCTATTTCCTTATTTGAAAAATGGTTTCAGAAATGTTATATGCCTGTTTAAGATAACACTTGTCTTACAGAGAGCTGCTGCTCTGGCTAATATTCCAAAATAACCAAAAATCTCTAGTATTCAAAACAGTTAAAGAAAATAGCATAAGTTTTGATTTAAAATCAGCAATTTTAACAAAACCAATATCATCATCATCATTATTATTACTATTCTGCTGTTCTTCCTCACTTCCACCTACTTTTCTGTACAGTCAGTCATTTCCTACTCACCCCTACCTTCCACCATTCACTACATCCACCCCTCAACCCTAACCCATTCACTACAGTTGTCACCTACTCTTCCCTACTGTTCATCATTTTCCACCTTCCCATGCTGCTATGGGTTGGATATGTTTGCATATTACCAACATTCTTGTCTTGCTTCATGTTACCTGTAATGTTCAACATCACAAGATCTCACTGAACAACCTCTTTCTATATATATTTATCTGTTACATGTACCTTCCAATACCAACATAGGTCACTTTTTATCTTAGCTATCATTGTCCATTTGCATCATATGTCCCTACCATTGCAGTAATTTCTTCTGCTCACATTAGTTAATGTCTTTAATATCTAGCTATTTTGTCAACTCATATTCCATTCTTAAGGCAATTAACTATCATACACCCAGCTGAATATTTTCACTTAATTCTCTTCATCTTCTACACATATCCAGCATTCACTTCCATGTTTCACTACCCTCTCATTACCAAGTGAGGTAACACAAGTTAACAAGAGAACCTCTAGAAATAACAGCTAAATCTCCTTTAAACCATTCTCTAGCATCTTAAACAAAGAAGAACACATTAAAGGATGTAGTCTTAGATACCACTAAACATATGGGATGATATGGCTGGAATGCCTTGATCATATATTTACTCTGGAGCTAAACAACAACAGAAGTCATACTCTTTTGAAGTCCTATATTACCACAAATATACTTATGTATCTAAACTCTTTTGAAGCTACTCTATTACCACAAATATACTTATGTATCTAAACGTGTCTCTAACCTAGCACTTCAATTATTAGCTTTTCACTGAACAGACATTTCCTGAAAGAACACTCTTAACATTATTTGAAGGGTATAAAAACACACTTAGAAGCAGCTGTAGTAGAAAGTAGTTAAAACAAACTTTATAGTACATGGTTGGCATGATATTGGTTCACTGAAATTTGTTTTTCTTATTTAGAATGTCTTTATCAGCATCAACATCATCATCATTATTATCATCACCACCAATTCCACCACCATTACTAATCTAATGTCTTGTTTTTGTTGTTTTGCTCTAAGTCAGCTCTGATCAAGAAGATCTATGATCTAATGTGCTTCAGCCATAATCATTGTCTCTTTTTTTTTTTTACCAACATAGGCGCGGCGTGGCTGTGTGGTAAGAAGCTTGCTTCCCAACCACATGGTTCTGGGTTCAATCCCACTGCGT
>JAOPUL010003388.1:132330323-132345601 GCA_027564515.1 Octopus rubescens
ATATACACATATATATATATATATATATTTATATATACCACAATTAAAATAATTTGAAAGGATTCATTTAGTATTGAAAATATTATTTTTATTTTATATTATCCTGACAAATTTGATAAAGCATGTAAAATAAAAAATATTTTTAACATATCTAGATTTCACGTTAAAAAAAACAAATGTTGAAAATTTCTCCAAAAGAATAAAGTTTTGAATTTTCACTAGTCTTTACAATTTTGTAATTTTTTTAATCATAAAAATCATAAAATTAGTTAAAATGTATAAAAAGCAAAAATGTAAAATTTGTTTAAACATATTTTGATAAAGAGAGAATTTAATAGAATGTTTCTAAAATTGTTAACTTTTATATGCTTACATATCAACTTGTATAACCGTATATATTGATATAGCTCATGTTTAAGTAGTTAGATAAATATTTGTTACCCCCACCCCTCAAGAGTAATGGAAAACTAATACACTGTCTAATATGCTTTTTGTCTTCTCTACTCTGGACATGATGTTTTAGACACTCCAATCTGACATCAAATACTGGTGTACTGCTTCTGCATTTAAACTGCAACATTTTGTCTCCATGTTTCATATAGTTGCAACTGTTTTTAGTATAATTTATATTCTAAGGAAAAAATACTAATATATGTATATAGTTTACTAATCTAGTTTATGATATTTAGTTATTTCACAATATCTTTTTATAAATACTTTAACATAGAACACAGCTCAGTTGGTATTAAACTAATATTTTAAATCCAACAATTTGTAGATATAATAATCTTATGAAATACATTGTGTCCTGAGGAAAACATTATATTTGTTAATGTCAAAATTTCAAAGCAAAATATTTCAATGTTTGTCTGGAACTTGTTGTTGGTACAAAACCATATTTCTTGCTAGAAATATTGAGCTGTCATTATTTACTGTTATATTATTATCACTTTAAAAAGATAAGGAAGAAAACATTGACTTCTTAAATCTTGTGGCAAATGTTTGGTTTAATGATTCCTCACTTTTCTGCTTTATTATAATTCTATCACTGTAATATAATCTTGAAGTAATAGGGATATTACTATGTCTGAAATTCTAACATTAACTTCTCACAACAGTGACAGTAACTCTGTACCAGCTTTACAGTGATGGCTCAGTATTTTTAATCTCAATAAATAAGAGTAGTGGTTATGAACCAAAATTAAATTGATATAAACTGTATTAATCTCTCATTGGGTTGACATTTTTTAGGAAACTTTTGCATTGAACAAACTATTCAATGTATTTTAATGCTTCAAGTAAGAGTTCAGTTTTATTTCTTGTTCTCTTACCATTATCTGCTCCTCAACATAGACTACAAGTAACAATGCTAATTCTTTACATTTCAGGAAATTACCTTCTTTCTGGCAACTAAATCCTTCTCAGTAAGCCATAAGATATTTCATGTTTTGTTTCTTTTCTTTCTATATCAATATTTCCTTCTTCTTTTTTCACCTGATAACTTTATGTTGTGTACTTTTACTTTTATATCCACTTCAACTTCAGTTTATTGTTTCAAACATTACTTGCTTACATCAAAGATAAAGCACCAAAAGAAAATCAACAATATAATTCTCTAAAAATATATCAAGTTATTTGTTTCTTGAAAAACCATTTCAGATTCTGACCTCATGTCAACTTACATACATTTAAAGCCACCAACAGTGATTCTTATTTTGTTTTATCCTTTTTTTTAACCTTGTTTCTTACTCTACCTAGCCTGCCTTATCTTCAATAAATTTATCACTGATATAAAGTTATTTTCAACGTTTTTCTTTTTAGGCGCAGACATTGTTCTTGTGCTATAATCTTCAACAATCACTTAGAATTGTTTCATGTTTTTACAAATGGACACCAACGTTTATAATACTTGAAAACTGTTAACACAAATTCTAACACGTGAATCCTAGGAGGAAAAACAAAATTCAATGCACTAACTTTAATTTAAAGAAGTTAGACATTTTCTCTGCTGCTTATTTGTTATTCTCAGACAATCAATTTACAAACAAACCTTGTACTTTTGTACTTGACACAGATTTAGTTCCGATTCACTTCCCCAGTTATTTTCATTTCTCCAATTATCATCATTTTCTGCAAGAATCACTTATTTTTAAAATAATTTTAAAATTTAAGTTTATGATGATATGCTTAGACATTTTTCTTTCTTTTTTCTCTTTTTTTAAAAAAAAATGATTATATGGAGACAGAATGGTTGAATGGACTGCTAACTCATATATCATTGGTTCACAACTACTGCAGATACATTAGTTTGTCTCTAGGCAAGAGTTTTCATTCTAAATCCTTCAGTATAATTAGCTGATCAGACTAGGTGCCAGACAGTTTGTCCAAGCTGAGCCAACTGGCAGGATACCTAGGAGTAGACCAAGAATGACATGGTTGGATAATACCCATTGCCCTGGTTAGTCATGCTTGGGAATCCATCCAGAAAGTGTAATGATGGTTGCTTATGATAGGAAGTGTCTCAAAGAAGTGTCTGAAGACTCTACCCATACAACCCTCCCAGGAATAGAGAGCAGAGAAGATGGATGGATGGGATGGATGTAATAAAGAACTTTCACTTTGATCTTTCAAACTTCTGTGGGTCAATAAAATAAGTGCCATTTGAGTACTGGTGTCAATATAATTAACTTTACCAATCTCACTATTTGAGATTTTGTGCCTGTGTCAAAAATCATTAAATAATACACACACAAATGGGCATCTCTTCAAAAGTACATTTTCAATGCATGTGCCAACCAGGGAAGCTCTGCATGGTCACTTGATTTGTTAGAAACAGCTCCCAAATTCACTCAAATTTCACCGTATGAGCTTAACAAAGGAAAAATACATAAGACAAAATAATCATTTGTGTGTACACACAAAAGATCAAAGGGATACATAGCTGGAATGCCTTTGATCATAGTCTGTTCAATCAGGGCTGATCTGAGGCTACATACCAATACATATACTAGACTAGAAGAGCAAATGTAGACAAATAATAATACAGGTGTTAAACTATACAAAATCAGGAATTCTATAAGTCACTTGATGTGCTGGAGATTTTCTGATGAGTTATCCATAATAGGTTGGTACTATGTCCAGAATGAGATTTATCTTTCAGATGCTTATAGTATAGTACTGGTCAAATTAATCCCATAAGGTTAATGAAATAATTAACTTTTGTGTGTGGAAAGAATTTTAACCCTGATCCTAGTAATATTTATAAAAAGATAAATCTTAAAAACTTACAATGAATGTAACCTTGTTGCCTTTTCTTTTCTTATACAGTGAAAAATCAGCAATAATTTTGGTGATTCAGTATTTAAATAGCAACCACAGTTAAAAAAAGATTTTAAAAATTCTTTCTTAATTTTATTCACATAAGGTGCAGGCATGGCTGTATGGTTAGAAGTTTGCTTCCCAACCACATGGTTCTGGGTTCAGTCGCTTTACATGGCACCTTGAGCAAGTGTCTTTTACTATAGCCTCAGTTCAACCAAAACCTTGTGAGTGGATTTGGTCGATGGACACTGAAAGAAGCTTATCGTGTGTGTGTGTATGTGTGTGTGTGTGTGTGTCCTTGTTTGTCCCTCACCACCACTTGACAAATGATGTTGGTGTGTTTACATCCCTGTAACTTAGCAGTACAGCAAAAGAGATCAAAAGAATAAGTACTAGGCTTTAAAAAAATAAGTACTTGGGTTGATTAATTCAACTAAAATGCAAGGCCACAGTCTAATGACTGAAACAAGTAAAAGAATAAAAGAATAATTTTAGCTTTATTGTAGAAAATAGAGTAGTGCTGCAGTTTGTTTTAAGCATTTTTTGGAATAGAAAAACTATGATTTGGCAAGTCACAGCAATGTAGTTGGAAAGAAATTAAATGTAAATAGGTGCAAAACATTAATATTTTATCTTAAATCATGAAATAATCCTCAGCTGAAAGTCTCTAGTCATAGATGAAGAGAAATAAACTCACACATTGCTTTCTCACTTTTCCCCTGTGACTGGAGACATTGGTTGGTTGAGCTATCAAAATTATTAAATGATTTAAGATAAAAGTTGTTTTTGTTTTTGTTCTTGTATTCAATTTATTCTCAGCTACATTGTTCTGGTTTTCCTAATCAGTTTTTCTCTAGATAATAGTTCCCTGAGATTTATGTTCCATTTTTATTTCACCCCCAATATTCCATGCTTCTTGTTCTATGGCTCATCTGCCTAGTAAAACCAAATTGCTGTAACTAATGTATGACTTGCAGCTGTTAAGGTTTAAACATAGGCTTCCTATAATCTTTGCTACAATAATCTGATTGTAGCATCTGTGTTACTGGTGGATTCACTTTATACAAGGATTTTCTTTAGTTTTTACCTCTTCCTTCTTTTTATGATTAGTAGCAAGTATTGACGCAATACCTGTTGGTTGGTTACTCTGAGAAACAAAAGTGTTATCTCTGAAATGAGGATGCGAAACATTTTATTAAAAAAAAGTATACCTCCCAAAATACATACATGGGAACTGACCAACTGCTACAAGAGAAAGCCAAAGGCTGATTCTGATATTTACTATTATTATAAACCAGTGGTGACTGAAGAAATGTTTAGCAAGTAATATTTGGACCTGTGGAAAGAAATATTGTGAGAATGTTTCTTTGTGTCCTCCTTTTCTCTCTTCAAATTTTACCTTTGTAATGTTGTGTCTCCTTTCTTTCTTTTCTCTTTTTATACACTTTACATACTTCTATCAATTAACTTTGGTTTTCCTTTCTGTTTGTCATTTCTTTTTTGACATCTATATTTTTTAATAAATTTTTCATTTATTTTCTTTTGTCACTAAGCCTGGAATCTCTACATAATAAGCAGTGGTTTATCTTCAGCAAACTTTATCAACAAAGGATAAAAACTGTTTTTCGATATCATTTTTTTTTAAATAATTATTTTTCAATATAGTTATGTTTTATTTTTCACTTTTGACAATTTCTATCAGTGTTATGTTAATCACTTTTTTTGCACATTTCCTAGAGGGGGGGTCTATATTTTACACATTTATTTAAGAAATTGTTACTTGCTTTTTATATTAAAAGTTGTATATATGCTTTATATTAAATTGAAGGTACTTATAAAACAAAGCTACAAGATTTTTAAAATAATTAACTTTCTAAATTTTCAGCAAATATTCCATACTATTTTGTTTTGGTGCTGATTTATGCATTATGTTAACTCAATCTTATTTTCAGAATTGTAACATTAAAAAACTAAAATACTCAATATAAAAAATATTTTCTAGTTACCAGTTTCTCTTCTAAATTCATGCACATGTGGTGTAAAATATAATCAAAATAATCACTGTATTTCACCAAAGTATTAAGAATGATACTATTGGCATTTTATAAAATAATATTGATTGGTTGTGCAGTTTCTAAAATCAAGTGAACTTTTTTAACTTACATAAAGAAAAAAGTACAAGTTAACATCTTAATATAAACAGGAAACAGAATGATTGCTTAATCATAGACATGAAAGAGACTTAGAATAAAATCTATAAATTCCAGTTGAAAAATTCTGCTCCGCTACTCCATAGAAATTAGATCAGTTAAAGATAACCAAAGTCTGAATAATGATCAAATATTCTTTTAAATGATAAAGTAGGATTAAGCATGTATTGATTCTTTGTTTTGCTGTAAACTTTTGTCAATGTTGCAGTTAATGCTTTGAAAGATCGTTGCTGTCCATGTCTAAGATGATACATTTAAGATCAAATAAAATTTGTATGTAAAGCTTGTAATTAATATTAGATTTTGAAAAACAAAAGTAGCTTAATCTCAGATTTTGTGGGTCTGATCTATAATACTTTCTGCTCTATAATATATTTCTGATATTGCCTGATATTAATGACATTTAGTCTAACATGGAAACATGAAGAAACAAGTTATAAAATGTCAATGATAAAAAAAAGAAGGTTCATGACCTTCTACAGATATTCTTTGAAAGCAGATATTATCTTGTTTAGGATTGGTTGAATACTTCTCAGTGGATTAAGAAAAATTGTTGTCAATACAGTTAGTCCAAACTTAGTTATCTTTGTAGGAGATATATCCGTAGGCTTATCCAATACCAATAATAAATGGAATACAATGGACAAATAAATAATGAATCTGTAATGAGGCAATCAGTTCTTTGAAACTTACGAATTTTAATAATTGGGTGAAGTTAGTACACCTGATATTCAATTTGAATTTGTTGTAGTTTTTTTATGCTAAATTGTGCACAGAATAGTTACAGAGTGATTCTATTTTGGGAAAGAAGGGCTAGAAAAATATTTCTAATCTGGGGTAATAAAAATAATCATATCAGCATAGGGAAAATACTTGAATGATATTATACAAAATTATGCCATGATCAAATTCACCCTGTAAAGTTGTTGATGTTAGGAAGGGTATCCAACTATAGAAACCATGCCAAAATATAACATATGTAATTTTCCAATCATCTACAAGGGTAGTATCTCCAAATAAGAACTAACACAGATCATGATGACTCATCAAACCAATGCTAGCATGGAAATTAGATGAAAAATAATGCAACAATGCAGGAGTTAAAATATGAAAAATTAGGAATTCTATGAGTATCATTTTCTTTTAGCATTGATGGAAAAGTTTGAGAAAAAAGGATATGATGAAGATGAGGACAATACTGACAATGATGATGATTGATCCTAATGAGTAAAGTATGTTCCTCAAGAACTCTAACTTTGATGCTATAATTGATGCCAAATTTGAAATGGAGGAACGACATGTGTTCTGTAGTATAATCAGTAATACTGACCCTAGTGGCTAATATATTTATGGAGCTCCTCCTAGAAAATAATGATAAAATAACTGAAAAAAGCAATTTTTTTTCCTTCATTCATTCATTAACTTATAAAGGGGAGGTCAGTTCTTATAGTCTTTCTGAGCCACTCTAAATTGAAGGATTTTAATAATTTGATGAAATTAGTATATATTCGATAATTTGAATTTGATGCAGTTCAGTTATTTGAGAATACACTGTAATTTGAGATACACTGTGGAAAGAAGAATTGGGAAAAAGATTTTGCATTTGAGATAATCAAAATAATTATATCAGCTAATCAAAAATACTTGAGTGTCAGTGACATTAAAAACACCCATGCCAGTGACACATTAAAGGCACCCGGTACACTCTCTGGTTAGTGTTAGGAAGGGCATCCAGCCATAGAAACCAAACCAAAATGGACTGGAGTTTGGTGCAGTCCTCCGGCTTGCCAGTTTCCAGTCAAATCGTCTAACCCATGCCAGCATGGAAAATGGACACTATATGCTGATGATGATGATTATGTTCTACAATATTATAATTATTATAACAATTAAAAGAGGATACACTGAAATCTGTGCATATTATTATATGAGCTGTGGAGGAAAAATAACAAAGAAGTGTTAAAGTATTAAAATATAGTAAGATACATGGAAACTTTGTCTAACTAGCATTATGTTATCATGAGGCTAATTGAGTGTCAGAGTTTGGGGGGGGGCAGACGGGGGGATGGGGTTATAGTCCAGTAAAACTGAAGATAAATTTGATTGAAGAATAAATTGAAATTTATGAGCCGACAATTTTATTCAAATTTAAACTCACTTGACACATTTTGAAATGTTTGTGTCACTGAACTTGCCTATTCAGATGGAAATCTGATTTTTTTTTAAAATTACATTTGTGAAATCACATAAATATTGTCTTAATGGTTCTTTTACATAGATGTGATATTAATATTGGTTTCAAATTTTGATTCAAGGCCAGCAATTTCGTGGGACAGGTAAGCTGATTACATCAGCCACAATGCTCAACTGGTACTTATTTTTTTATCAACCCTGAAAGGATGAAATGTAAAGTCGACTCTGCCAGCATTTGAACTCAGAATGTAAAATCAGAAAAAATACCGCTAAGCATTTTGTCCAGCGCAGTAACAATTCTGCCAGCTCACTACCTTATGTCATCATCATCATCCTCCTTTAACGTCCGTTTTCCATGCTGGCATGGGTTGGGCAGTTTGACCAGAGCTGGCAAGCTGGAGGGCTGTACCAGGTTCCAGTCTGATTAGGCTTGGTTTCTATCACTGGATGCCCTTCCTAATGCCAACCACTTTACAGTCTGTGCTGGGTGCTTTAACGTGTCACTGACACCGGACTCTCGGTGCTAGTGCTTTTTACGTGACACCGTCATGAGTGCTTTTTACGTGGCACCGTCATACATTTATTTACAAGACTCTCGGCACGTGAGTTTTAATGTGGTAGGACTCTCGATGCAAGTGCTTTTTGCACAAGATTCTTAGCATGGGTTACATGATACCAGGAGTCTCAACGCAGGTGCTCAACAAGGTCAGGACTCTCGACGCAGGTGCTCAATGGGCACAAAACTCTATTATGTGATAGTAATATTAAAATAAGGTAATGCAGCAAGCTGGCAGAATCGTTAGCACACCAAGCAAAATGCTAAGCAGCATTTCGTCCATTTTTATGTCCTAAGTTCAAATTCTGCCACAGTCGACTTAGCTTTTCATCCTTTCAAGGTCGATAAAATAATCAACTTAAGTCCTCCCCCGAACTTGCTGACCTTATGCCAAAATTTGAAACCAATATTAAATTAAGGTAAAAGGCAGTGAGCTGGCAGAATAGTTAGCACACCAGGCAATGTTTAGCGGCATTTCATTCGTCTTTACGTTCTGGGTTCAAATGTCACCAGAGTCGACTCTGCCTTTCCTCCTTTCAGGGTTGATAAAATAAGTAGCAGCAGAGTATTGGGGTCAATGTAATTGACTTGCATCTTTTCCAAAATTGCTGGCCTTGTGCCAAAATTTGAAACCAATATTAAAATAGGGCCAAAGGCAACAAGCTGACAGAATTATTAGCTTGCCAGGAAAAATGCTTAGTGGCATTTCATCTTTCTTTATGTTCTGAGTTCAAATTCCGCCAATGTTGACTTTGCCTTTCATCCTATCGGGGTCGATAAAATAAGTACCAGTTGAGCACTAAGGTCGATGTAATTGACTTACCCTGTTCCCCCCACCACCACCACCAAAACAAAATTGCTGGCATTGTAGCAAAATTTGAAACCAGTATGAAAATAAGGTCAGGAAAATGAGATTTTGTGAAATTCATGCTCTTCTGTAAATACGAGATGGTATCAAAGAGTTCCCAGAGTAGTTCTATAGCATGCCAACAGATGGCAGCACATGGTTGGGTGCACAGTGAGAGCTAGCAGTGACCTTCATGAGGCAGTGTGCCAAGTGACATCGCTGCATATACTTAGCAAGTTGTGAAATTTGTGTTTTTGTGATCACATGTATGCTGTAGTCTGCGATTTTGTCATGGACAGGAAAGAATATTGCATCGAAGTCTGTCAAGATTTCTGTCAGTGTGCCACTGATGACCCATCCTTCATGTTGAGGATCATCACTAGTGAAGAGATTTGTGTCTACAGGTGTGACCCTGGAAGGGGGACATTCAGCAAACGCAACCGGATCTGTGGAACACAAAGGATTGGATTCTTCATGATGACAATGCATCCTGTCACCGAGTTCTCCTCACTCATGAGTTTCTCACCAGATTTAGCACCTGTGGACTTCCATTTCTTCGCCAAGATGAAAATGCAGCTAAAAGGTCACCGTTTTAACACCGTTGTCGAAATCCAGAGTGAATCACAGAAGGTCCTTGACTTGCTTATGAAAAACAACTTCCAGGCCAGATTCTAAAAGTGGCAGAAATGCTAAGGATTGGTGTATTGCTATGCAAGGTGACTATTTTGAAGGAGATGATGGTAAATAAGTTATTTTTTATTAAACATAGCTAGTCCGGGAACTTTTTGATACTATCTCATATACGAGTTCTACCTGAAAATTTAATCATTAGCTGAATAATAAACATATATTCAATTTAAGCTATCAGTTTTGAAATTGGCATTTTCTAAATATAATATTCCATATTTCATTTAAGCACCAATGTTGTGTGTGAGAGAGGGGGAGGCAGGCAGAGAGGAAGTTGATGACAAAACAACATGAATTGAAAAACTTTGGTGAACTATTACCTTGATTTAATTTTAAAATTCCTTCATATTCCTTGTAATATAGCAAATGAAAATAACAAATTAAACCAATATTTATTTATTGAAAAATTATTAGCTAACAACTCTGAAATAACTGACAGATATCAGTCTGTTAATCAGAAAGTGAGGAAGTTATTCAATTATGCAAAAACATTTAAGTTTTAGCACATCAAGAAATCAAGAATGAAAAATAAATGAAATAGTCTAATTTTTGCTTCAAGACAAAGAAACAAGAGAATAATATAATGAAACCACAAGAAATACAATATAATAAAATAAAGTTTCTAAGTAGTCACTCTACTTAAAAAGAAGCCTAAACACCATACAAAAATATGCATTGCTTGGAAATGTTGCTGTTCTAAAGAAGTGCTTTCTGCTTGATGTAAGACCCGAAGAAACTTTTTTTTATCCCACTTGTTAACTTCTACACTGTATATACAAACTTGAAAAAATAAATAATATTGATAATCATTGTCATCATCATAGATTTGATATTTGTTTCATGGCTTGGAAAAAAATAGGAATTTTCTGTTCTGTTGAGCAGCAAATAATTAAAGGTAATAAACTTCTATTTAGGTTATTCATAATAATGGTTCTTTAGATATGAAGATATAACTATATAAAACATTTGACAAGTAGAATTAGTTGCAAAAGACTGGAAAGAGTGGAGTAAGATTATAGTCATTGAATTTGCCATAGGTTAAATAATTGTTTCAAATTTTGGCACAAGGCCAGCAATTTTAAGGGAGAGAGTAACTTGATTACATCATCCCCAGTGTTCAACTGGTACTTATTTTATTGACCCTGAAAGGATGAAAGTCAAAGTCAATCTCAGCAGAATTTGAAGGTTAAATAATGATAGCAACATTAATGTATATCTAGAAGACTTTTAGATCAACCATTTTATAAAGTTCAAAAGTAATTGATATATTTATCATTGCACATCAGAAGGTTTTATTTGTATGTCTCAACATGTTACATAAAATAAATTATTAACACATTCTTTTAACACTATTCTTATGTGAAAATTCATGGATAGATTGATACAATAAATATTACTGGCACAAATGAAATGTTGTTATATAACTCAGAAAACAATTTTATATTGTTCTTAAAGTGTTTATGTTGATAAATCTTCTCTTAATAATAAAAATTCTTCAAAGGTGTTTTGAAATGATATCAATCATTTTTCATCTTATTTTTTCTTACAATTTCTAAAGTAGCCAATATAAACTGAAATAGTATACATAAGTGCTAAAGTATTAAAACAAAATACCATGTCTTCACTTTATTTATACATTAAATGCTTTCTCAAACAAACATTTTCAATTGTATTTGGAAATGTTTAAATTTGCATGATTTTCCTGTTTATCTTGAAATTCTTGTAAAATTCTAAACTATTATAAAATATAGTATTTTTACTTTTGTAATATAGGTGAGGAATAAATAATACACATTTCTGTTGTATTCATTTAATTTTGTATAACATAACCTGTTTCTTTCAGATGAAGATTCCCTTTCCAATGTTTTTATTTTCAGCTTTGGGAATCAAGATCTTAGAATTATTTGATATTTTCAATTTAAGATTTTGTTTCCATATATGCTTGCCCAAATGATTTGATTAACAGTATATTTAGTTGAAAAATGATTTCTCAGTTTCATACCCTTACTAGTTGTGTGCGTTTGTTAAAGAGTTAAAATTTTACTAAGTTGATAAAATATCTTTCTAAATTATACTTAATTTTATGCTTTCACCCAAACATTTTGTATATCCTTAACTAATACATAAAATTATAAATTCAACCTTGAACATAATATAAAGGTATTCTAATTAATTACCATTATAAACGATGTATTTATCATTCAAAAATTTACCTAGAAATATAAAATCAAAATAGTAATGTCAAGTGTTGTACCTAACTCTTCCCTATTTTAAAAAAAGGTAATTTTTGTAGTATTTTCACTCACAAAAAAATTCTAGTATTTTTTCAAGTAAATTTTTTTTTAATCCTTTCAATTAAAAATATTTTCCTAGCTTTATTTTTTTTTATTTTTATTATTAGACCAACATAGTGACTTCATGCAAAGTTATTTGCTTCTTTATAATAGAAACTCCATCCAATATCCCTGATAACTATGGAAGCCATGTTTGCAGTAACAGATGTTTCTGTAACAATCTCATTGATTCACTATACCTATAGATATCGTAGTATGGTTTAGGGAAGTAATTTCATCAGGTAGGATAGTAAAAAAAAAAAATAAAAGATGTCCTTGAAGATAGGCTAATCTTGTTATAATTGATTTATTTTCTGGACATTTAACAGAATAGTTAAATCTTGATAAAGTAATATGCATAAAACCAATGTAGAGAAACTTGTATATTCATGATATTAAGATATTCTGTTGAGTTTAGGTCATGCTAGTGTCTCTCTTGGTGCAAAGAACAAGGGGAAGTTGCTACGACCAATATAACTGTAGAGCAGATGGCAAAAGACAGCATGACATAATAATGTGAAGTTTGGAGCAAAGTTGAAGCAAAGAATTGTTCATAATTATCTGAACTCCATGAAACTAGATCCTGATATTGACTTATTAAGTGTCGTGGTAGCGTTCTGTGCATCAGCCTTTATATTCTAAGTACATTAATGCACAGAACTTCCTTTATAAAAGAAATCATTTGAAAGAGAGCATCATATAGTCTACAAAAATAGTCCCTAATGAGGCCAACAAGGAGGAGGAGGAGGATGAATATATTTGCATAACTAAAACATGACTGAGACTCTAAAATGGTAAAATAAAATTTTATAGGAGTTAAACAAGTGATTGCATATAAAATAGATCTATTTTACTTTGTCTCCCCACCTCTCTCTCTCTCTCTCACACACACATACATAAATATATATATATGTATATAAGTGTAAGAGGGAGAACTTAATATTTAAATTTTGGCAGAAACTGTGATTTCCGATTTCTTTGAATAGTCATCAGTATTAAATATCACACTCATCAGCAGGGATCTTTATTTTCTTTATATCTTCATTATTTAATACGTTATTTAATATGTATTGTCTACTTCAATTGCTAAAGAGAATTTCTTATTTTTTATCAATGTTTTTATGTTTTCATTTATATCTGAATTATACATTTTCTTCTTTCTATTTGGTTTTGTCATCAGGCCCACCAGTCCATCTAAAGGAACTTTACCAGCTTTAGACAAAGGAAACTCCGCCAATTTACCCCCTGATATGAATGTTGTGCCTGGAGAGGAACCTCGAAAATTTGATTCGACAGGAATGTTCCACTGGTGTCCAGAACGGTGTATTGAAGATGTTCTTATGGTAAACAAAATAGATTCCTTAAATTGTTGTGGCTTTATTTATTATTTACATATCAGCCATTACAAACATTTTTTTCTAAATGTACCACATACACAGAAAATAAAAATTCAGCACAAAACAATGCACAAACACAGAACAATTACAATTATTTTATTATTATTATGACCAGGTTCCAACCTAGGCCAACAATCACAAACACCTCATTTAGTCAAAACAATGAAGCAACAAAACAACTGTAGAAACTTTATTATAATAAACCCTTTATTATAATAAACCTTATGAACCCTTAATCTCCACAAAAACTATAAAGAATATGAGCAAATAAGAAACTTCAATGTGATTACTTGATCTGCTAGAAGTAGCTGCCAAATCTTTCTCAAATTACATTCTATCATCATGGAGAGTGGGGACATGCTGGATAATGTTATTTCAACTATTCATAGCCTGAAGAAAAGATGGAATGGTGATGACTGGAATGCATTTATAATTTTGCCTTGCCAACAACAAAGAACACAAAATAGCACACTTCTCAATTACACAGTCTATATATAGACTGCATTCACACACAGGCATGTGATGGTCAGTTTCTTTGCCACTTCATGCACTGTCAGACCCAAGCAAGCTGGTACTTCTAAGGATCCCAGAACTCCATCCTAAGAACATGATCCCATTCATTCAATCCAGAGAAACTTTTAAAATACATGCAATAATAACAGCAGCAGCAGTATCAGTAAACTTGTAAGCTCTAACGAGTTTACTGCAGTGGCATGCTGACCACCTCATGAACACACATACAGATGAATATCAAATGTCAGGCCTACCTCAGATGTGGCTGCAGTCAGGCATAAAAACAGATTGAAGAGTGGAATGTAAAAACAAATTTCCTCACTTCCCTCAATACAATAAACTGCTTCATATCAGAATGCACAGTAAGGTTCTCAGTTGTGGACAAGCATGGTATTTAGGTAGCAGTGGTTGTAAACAAGTTATAGCAAACAAAATCTAGGACTTAGATATTTCTGCTAATGCATTAAAGTTTATCAGAAATTGCAAGGCCTGGAATTATCAGAGAGTTTGATGGTTTTAGCTGTGTGTTGTTCATGAATAAACCAATTGCAAAGAATGATGAGTAAACCAGTTACAAAAAAGTTGTGATAGTTGAAGTCTTATGAGAGTTACACCTTATAAGGTTTTTACAAAGGGATTCAGTATTCCTTATCTAAGATTATTTATTTTTTATCTTTTACTTGTTTCAGTCATTGGACTGCGGCCATGCTGGGGCTTTGCTTTGAAGGGTTTAGTCAAACAAATCAACCCCAGTACTTATTTTTTTTAAGTGTGATACTTATTATATCAGTCTCTTTAGCCAAACTGATAAGTTTTGGGAACTTAAGTAAGCCAACATTGGTTGTCAAGAATTGTGGTGGATGGAGACAAATGCAAAGACACACACGCACATATATATATATATATATATTAGGTTTCCAAACAGTTTCCATATACAGAATTCACTCAGAAGGCATTGGTCAGCCCAGGGTTATAGTAGAAAATACTTGCCCAAGATTTCACACAATGGGAGTAATTCTGAAACCACTTGGTTGCAAAGTAAGCTTCTTAACCACACAGCCATGCCTGCACCTTGTTGACAATATCCAAATAGTTTTTGTACACATCCAGTCCTTGCAAGCTTTGAAAAGCAGTTGAAAAGATAAATCATCATCATCATCATCATCATCATTTAACGTCTGTTTTTCCATGCAGGCATGGGTTAGACGGTTTGACTGGAAA
>JAOPUL010003388.1:132498864-132512881 GCA_027564515.1 Octopus rubescens
GCCCAAGATGCCACGCAGTGGGATTGAACCCAGAATCATGTGGTTGGGAAGCAAGCTTCTTACCACACAGCCACGCCGCGCCTATTATAAATATATAATTTGAATCTAAGTTGATTATAAGTTACTATGGAACCATACCATTGCAACAGAAGGCAACACTTTAAAGTTTGCATGGAAAAACTTCAGGCAGCTCTAGGGATTAAAAAATATCTGACAGGGCAATTAAACAAAAAAATTAGTTGGCTTGGTTATTCCAGAAGCAATGGTGACAGAAGACTAGAACAGTTATGACTGTCTGCCTTACATGGAATATCAGCAACAAGTGTTATAGTTTCCATTTTTTTTTTAATCAATCAGTTTTAAAAATTACTAACAATTACAAAACTAATTATATAGTCGATTAAATACCACCCGCCAGTTTATTACTAGTGCATATTTTATAGCTCTAAGGGCTGTTGTCGTTTAACCCTGAGTCTGCTCTAATCGAACAAACCTATGATCAAAGACATTACATTTATGACCATTTTTTTTCTTTTTTTGCGTGAGGGATATTTATGTCTACATTATCCTAAATATAGTTCCTTAATTAAGACGATAAAGTGTAATTTGAGGTAGATTTGGCTGCTATTTCTAGTGGGTCTAACATCCACGTAGAAGCTCTTTCGTTGTTTCATCTTACAGAGTTGAATGCAGAACTCAATTGCTGAGGGATTTGAACGCAGAATCGTGAGACAGTAATATAGAAACCGCAAAACATCTATCCCGATGCTAACGCTCCATCCTAAATGACGAACAGTTAAATATTAGTCTAATTTTTTTTTAAATTGCTGATTTGTGTAATGTTTCTTGAGATTAGGCATCACTTGGTTGACCATATTGTTGACATTCTGAGATGTACAATAACATGGACCAACGTAGAGACGAAGCTCATGCGAGCCTAATCAACGTCTTGGTTGACACACTAATAATGCCATTGGATATAGGGATGTTATTTGTCATTATATATTTTTCTTCATAAATAATCACGTTCTCTTTATTTATGAAAAAAAGATATTGAGATGTACCGTCTTGGGGGTAATTATCATAGATTCATCTGTTAAAGGAGGTCCATGACTCAAAATTCCTTTGTTTTTATTAAATACCGATGAACCAATTTTGAAAAATCACTTATAAAAAAGAAATGCATGGTTTCTCAATCTTTACTATTGACGGTGTTTTTAAACCAAAAAGGTTCTAAGTTAGAAAATCAGGAATGTAAATAAACATCGAATAAGGCTGGTTACAATTAATTAAAGCAAATAATAAAATATACTAATAAATGTAACTTCTATCAATTATTTACTGGAAACTCTATCATTCAGCCACCTAAAAAACAAGTAAACTTTACGACTATTTATTTTGTGATGACTAGATTTTTTTGTATCTTCTTTTGAGTTTACGGTTGTAATATGAAGGAACTCCAATATAAGGTGTATAAACATATTTAGTTTGCATTTGAAGAGTAGAAATATATTTTGTTTACGTTGGTAATTAAATGTTCATTCTTCAGAAGACAAAATTTCAAATTTCTACGAAGTGGAGCAGTACAATACTAATACTTTCATTATTGTATACACATTACTTTAATTATTTTTCTCAATAAGTCATAACCAAAGTAGTTTCAAAACTTGTCAATAAATACACCAAAATTTACACCTTTACATACCCTAATCTTGTAAATAACACGTGCTTACTTTAACCATAATCCTGTATTAACACGTGCTTACTCTACGCAGTTATCGCCAGTGTCTCAAAGTAAACGGTGTACCGGAAATAGTTCTTTGTACATTATTATTCCTTTTAAAGTTATACTTGTCTATCTAGTGACTCGATCTGAGATTATGTGTTGAATCGAAACCAATTAATTCTCGGAAGAGCCATTATGGACATTTAACAATTCAAAATTTCTTAAATTCCCATTTCATTTATTTCTTGAAGTTACAAAATGTTCGTTGCCCCACTGCGACCTGGTCACTAACACAGTTCTTAGTTAATGGCAAACTATTTATATTAGCGTCGATTTTTTTTTACCATTGCTGAACTTACGGATATATCAGTCTGTTGTATACATGTTAATTGACCTCGATCTCTTGTTATCGGTTGTCGTTTGTCACTTCCAGATTAATTTCGCAAATATTTTCTGAAAATACGCAAAAATAAAAAGGTTATCACTGGTTAATTGGTATGCTTTGCTCAGAACTCCGCCAAACTAAAGAATTTTAGCAACCTTAAACATTTAGTACTCTATACGGTGATATCTCTTCTATTGCCCTTTGAAAAAATCTTATGGGAGTGGGGGTTTCTATGTAAAATACATAGGTGTTACATAGGCTTGAAATATATTGCCGCTTTTTACATTTGTGTGTGGAAAACAAACAATCCTCCCTAACAATTTTCCAAGCTAGGGAAGACATGAAAAATACGAATAAGTCGAAGCTAAAAGCCACGGGTCAGCAGAAACGATTAAACAATTAGAATGAACATCTTCAGAGCCTTCTCTAAATCCCTCTGCAGTTTCGGATATACCTGAAACAACTATTAAACGTGATCTTGACATCAAAAGTTGGTAATTTCCCATTAAATGAACTGACCTTGATATTAGTTCATTAAATGAACTGACCTTGCCACCAGATTTCTGGAAGACAGAAGTATTGAATGATACCTTCCTTTAATTTTATAATGCAGTATACTATCAAAATCCAATTGAGATATGGATTGAAGGTTGTATTTTCCCATTCCCCAAGAAAGGAAATTTAGGCGTGACTCGATCCGAGACAACTACTTTTTTTACTATTTGTGTTTCTAACTGTGCCAAATGCGAGCTCTGGCTCCTCAACCATCTAGCTTCACATCAGCAGACGGTAAACTTATTTACAGACTCCTTCCCCTCTATCGCGGTTCCTCCCTCATCAGCGTAGTGTTCTCTTGGAGCCTCAGTTACTGACCAAGTTTTCGATCCAAGATGGCTGACCTTGAGCAACTACTAAAAAACCTTTGAGGCAATTGAGTCCCACCAAGGTTTTTTTTTATACTTCGGAATTACTTGTCGATTCCTAAGTTATTGTATTTTCTCAGAGTTAGTTCCTCTTATAGATTCTCGTCGTCGCTCCAATGCTTCGACGACCTAATCTTCAGGAAACTCGAATGCCTGCTCAATGTCAGGCTCACTCCAGAGTCCTGTCACCAGGCTGCGTTGTCTAAAAAGGTTTGGGGGGTCTAGGTTTGCGTAAGTTTTCTTTCCTCCATCCACGCATGCTCCCCTTGGATAGGTAACATTCTCTCTATTCCAACATGGACTAGTTCCAACATAGACCAGCTCTGTTAGAGTGGAGAGAGCTGGGTTTGTCAGTTCCTATTACAGCTGAGGATAGTCGGAAGCAGAGAGTATGGGATAATTTGCGCTCAGGTGCCACCTTCAACTCTCTCTTCGATCAATCTGATCGCCTACCTTCTGCAAGTGCGAAATTCTCGGGGGACTGGATTGATGCCCTGCTTGTGGCCAACATTGGTGGTCTGCTCAGTTTGGATGTGCTCCGCATATCCATTGCACCCAGAGTGAGAACCGATGTTTGTGGGGGACTGAGATGTCGCTGTGGTAGGCCCCTTGACTCCACGGGCCTTCACGGTTTGTCTTGCCGCCTAAATTCTGGTCGTTTCGCTCGTCACACCGAGCTAAACTTTATCATTAAGCGGGCCTTAGCTCGGGTTAATATCCCCTCAGTTCTGGAGCCTGTGGGATTATCTAGAAGTGATGGGAAGAGATCAGATGTTCTTACCCTTTGTGTCTGGGCAAGAGGTAGGTGCCTCGTCTGGGACACCACAGTCTGTAACTCCTTTGCTCCCTCTCACATCCTGGACGCTGCGGTAAATAAGAGGGTCACTGCTTCCGTGGCCGAACGGAACAAAGCTCTTAAGTATCGGGACCTGTCAGTGAACCATTTCTTTCAGCCTGTGGCATTTGAGACGTTTGGAGGGGCTGGGCCGTTAACAGCGAAGTTCTTGACATCGTTGGCTGCTCGCCTAACTGAGGTGTCAGGTGATACCCATAAGGGTGCTTGGCTGTTCCAACGCCTTAGCCTCGCCATCGCCCGTGGTAATGCCACGAGCATGTTAGATTGCTTCAGTAGGTTCCGTTAAACCTTGTGGCGTGCGATTAATTGAGGCACTTGGTGTTAAATTGATGTCTTTTGTTTTGTTTTTTCTTTCTTTTCCCTATTTCTTTGCATAACTCTTAATATTTTTTTACCTTTTATTATCTGAATAAATTTCTCAAAATGTTTTTTTTTTAAACAAAAAAACAAAACAATTGGATGAAAAAAAAGACAGCAGGAGAGGGTGTGTTTTGCTTCATTTTGCGCATGCAACTTTACACATTTCAACTTGCCGCCACTTCTCACTGTAAGTACTGGAATTTATTTGCTCAAGGAACAGATATACTACGCACCGTTTGTGTATCCGGAATTAACAACTTTATATGGTAGGTTAATTGACTTTCTTTATCAATATGTTAAGAATATCTATCCTTCAATGAACTATTTAACATTTCTGTGAATTTAATACATTTCACTGTTTCGTTTTGTTTTCCTTTGAGAATTATTTTACATCTTTTTTTACTTAAAAACTGACGATATCACATTGAATATGACATTATTCAGGTTTCTCGTGGTTAATTTGAACCGAACGCCATTGCAAGTTTTCAGGACAGTAAATCGCTATTATTCTAGAAAATATACCTTATGGCATTCTGTTGTACCTTGTTTTACAAAAGTGAAATCTGTTTATCTTCATCCATGCCGTTTTGTCGGTTATTCTTCTCTTGCAATTGGATGCGTTGCATTTTGCGCGGGTAATATTTCTAATGACAATGAGGCGCTGTTAAAGTCTATTAAGATATTTGACAACTCAGGAACTGAAGCAGCAATAAAATCTGGTGTAGATATTAACCAAAGACACGTTCTTGGGTGGACACCTCTTCACTTAGCTGTTATTAACCGAAATTCAATTGCAATTTCGATGCTTCTGAAGGCCGGTGCGGATGTACAGCTGGGAGATGAATATAGCAACTCTTATAAGATCACCCGAGAAAAAAAAATGAATTCCCTCCAAGTTCTTTTAACGAGAGAAGAAGAATTTTGTGATCGACTTAGCAACCGTGCGAATTTCAAGGGTTGTACAGCACTTCATTATGCTGTGCTTATTGATGATTTAAATATTGTGACACAATTATTAAATGCTGGGGCTAATCCTTCAGCGGAAAATGAACTGGGTCACAAACCATATGATTACGCTCGAACACAAAATCTGAAAGCAATTTTAATTGAGAGTGAGAAAAAATTCAAAGAAATGCAAGCGAAGAAAGAGCTGGAAGATAGACGCAAATATCCTCTTGAAGAAAGACTTAAAGAACACATCATTGGGCAAGAAGGCGCTATCAATAATGTTGCTGCTGCTATTCGGAGAAAAGAAAATGGATGGTATGACGAAGACCATCCACTGGTGTTTCTTTTTCTTGGTTCATCTGGTATAGGTAAGACGGAACTTGCTAAACAAGTGGCGAAATACCTCCATAAGGACGTTAAAAAAGGTTTTGTCCGCATTGATATGTCCGAGTATCAAGAAAAACATGAAGTAGCAAAATTTATAGGTTCACCTCCTGGTTATGTTGGTCATGAAGAAGGTGGTCAGTTGACTAAGAGATTGACAGAATATCCGACTGCTGTGGTTTTGTTTGATGAAGTGGACAAAGCTCATCCAGATATACTTACCATTATGTTACAATTATTTGACGAAGGTCGATTAACTGACGGTAAAGGCAAAACAATTGAATGCAAAGATGCTTTGTTTATCATGACATCAAATTTAGCTAATGATGAAATAGCAAACCATGCCATTCAGTTACGCGAAGAAGCTGCTGAAGTATCAAAACTAAGGCATTCTGACTCCTTGGAAGATATAAATGTATCATCAGATGTTGTAATTTCAAAAAAATTCAAGATTCACGTTGTACAACCTATTCTCAAACATCATTTTAGAAGAGATGAATTTTTAGGTAGGATAAATGAAATTGTCTACTTCTTGCCATTTTCTCCTGCAGAACTCAGCAAACTAGTTATTAAAGAACTGAAATTTTGGTCCGATCGTGCAAAATCAAAACATTCTATTGAGCTTACATGGGATCATTTAGTGGTTGATGTATTAACTAGTGGCTACAATGTTAACTATGGAGCTAGATCCATCAAGCATGAAGTTGAAAGACTTGTTGTATCTCAGCTAGCCCTAGCACATGAACGAGAGCTCATCAAGAAAGGTTGTTCAATTAAACTGTGTGTTAGTAATGTTGATGATTTACTTAAAACAAAAGGTGGAAAAGAGAAAATTTCAACTGAAAATACAATAAAAATACAAATTTTGGATGAGGGGAAGTCAAATAAGTATATAGACTTAAAGTTTGGCAATGAAAACAATCCATTTAATTTATTACCCGGAGATAACTGAAGTGGCTGTGTGTTTTCCTAGCTTTTTAGAATTAATTATATATTTTGTTTGCACTAAAATCAAGAACAGAAATAATTAGCAAAATTTTTTTTTGAAGCTGATAAATGTAATGAACATATTTGATGCAAAACAGCTACAACTGAACAGGAGACACATGTAGGATGGTGAGTCACTGAAGAGGTCACAGGATGTGTGACGAAAGATTTACAAAGTAAGAACAATAATAAATCCGAAGTGAAGGAGTATATATAGTGCGTGTGATTATTTAGCAAAAAAAAAAGTGACCAGATTTAGGTCAACCATTCCAACTCTAGATTTTATTGGTTTTATTTGAAACCTGTTGTGAATAAAATTGAATTATAAATATATCTAGATATGTGATGATTGTCTATTCTCTTCAACATTAACAATTTTTGTATTTAAACAAAGTTCATATTCTTTCTCTTTGATTAAAATATTTTTTGCGACTGTAGTATTCGCAAAAAATATTTTAATGAAAAATTGTTTCAAATATAGATACATGCGTGTGTGTGTATACACACACTAATTTTCATTAGCTATTTTTTTTTCAAATATCCTAAATATTTGTCTCTTTTCTTAAAGTGATGATATCCTACACTGATAGGAAATAAAAGGGTAGATTGGTTAAGGTTTATAAGAGAGAAAAAAAATTACTTATCTTAACTGGAAGAGTCCGACATAAGAATCTGTATGTAGTTTGCCAGTTACATGTTTGGGTGTGTGCTTGCCCTTTACACACATGAATGTACATTAGCATCTGAGACTGGGTTAATAATTGAAATATGAAAAATTGGCATGTAATTAATTTATGAAGATTATTTTTCATTTTTGAACTCTGCCTTCTCAATTTTTCCCTTCTCTTAAATCTCCTTTTCATTATTGTAATTGTGGTTAAGCTATAGGACTACCTGTGATTATGTTGTTACTTTCTGCTCTGCCAATGGCATTTAGTTGTTATTCACATCCCTCTGCAGGATTTTTTTTTTCATGAGAAAGTCCCAATCAAAGCAAGAAACCACTTAGTGTAAGGGACTATGAAGAAAGACAAATTAAGACAAAAGGGATAAATTTACTTTAGACTTGAAAGAGTTCATGTCATAAGGAGGAAAACGATAAGATAGAAGAGAGTCCCAAAGTCTGGCAATTTGAGGTTGGAAAGCTATGACCGTAGAAAGAGTTCCTTATTGGGGCAACACAACTGCATTTAGATGAAGATGCTGTGAGTTTAGAGTTAGGCAAGATGACACAAAGTGATCTGGAACTAAGAGAGAAAGTTCATCAGAGCACTTCCTGTGGCAATAATGATAGAACAGACTATGACTGGCGATGTCACGTCGATGTGAATAGGGTTGCAGAGTTGAAGCAAGATAGGAACCAATCAAATTGGAAACTCACTTCTCAACCCAGTCGAGGAGTTCCAAGTGACAAGATGGTGCACCTACCCAAGTATGACAACAATATTCCATACAAGGACAAATTGGGGACTTGTAAAGGTACAAAATGGCCTCATGTGGTTATTGCTTCAGATTGTTTAATAGTGCCTTCTGGGAAATCCTTTAAGAATTTCGGGTTTTCTTTGCTTATCACCTTAACCCTTTAGCATTCAAACCAGCCATATCCGGACAAAATATTTAACCTGTTTTATGTTGAAACTGGCCAGATCCAGCTTCAATCCTACAATGTCCATTCTAAATCTAAACAATCACATCATTGAAATCTCTAAACTACAAGGTAAAGCATGATTAATATAAAACATTACATTTGACAGAATAATCTGAACACTATCAAATTCTTATTTATGAAAAGATTAGGGGTTTATTCTAATTTATTTTTGTTACTTGATTCATAATTCGTGATTTCAGCATTACATCAAAGTTTATTTTCCTTTTACATGTATCAGTTGAGCAGGTATAAATGTAACATTTTTCCATATGCACTAATCCTGCATCATTTTATATGTGATCCCCAAATGAATGACCTTACACTCTCCCAATAAGTAAGTTTCTACATGATCACTCAACCTGCTAGAAATAACAGCCAAATATCCTTCATATCACATACGCTTCAATGTCTTATATAAAAGGACCTATTAATTAAGGCCATCCTTGTCGTAGGAACTGGGATATGATCATGGCTGGAATGCCTTTGATCATATGTCTGCTCTAACATGTCTCATGTGGCACTAAATAACAACATATTTTACCTACCCATATGTCGTATCCCCGGAACCCCCCCCCCATATATGTGTGTGTGAGTGCATATTTGGTAAATAGAGATTGATAAAAATAAGTACTGGGGTTAATATGATCAACTGGAAGCAGAGCTGCAGTAAAATGGCTGACATCAGTAAAGAAATAAAAGTATATCCATGCAATTGCCTTTTTGGTACACATCCACTAATATCTTTGATAACCAGTTACTTTCTCTGCTCAATTGACCAAGGCTGGTTTTGAACTCAGGATGTGAGTAAATGCTGTAAACCACTCTAATTTTATCAGCACTAATTAATAATGATAATTTATTACAATTGATATGTTTAATGCATTGTAATTTAATTTTCTCTCTCTCTCTCTTTGGAAATGTAGAAAATTATTTTTAGATTTTTTTTTCCCAAGACATCTGGGGCAAATATCTTTTATAGTTGAATGTCCTTCCTATCACTTTGCCATACAGCCATACAAATGAAGGTCATCTGCTTTCTAGTAAATGAAGCAAGTGAAGTTATGTCCCCTTCGTAACAAACAACAAAAAAAAGCTACAGTATAGTTTGAACTTACTATGTAGATTTTTTTTCTTTATTATAATATATTTATAGATGTAATTTTGCCAAATAATAGGTTTCCTTTCCATGGTTAGAAGATATTTCTGTCTTAATTAGTTGCTGACCTACAAAATTCATGTAAGACACACATACACCCACATTACTAGAGTACTGCTTATGGTGGTGAGCTGGCAGAGTTGTTAGTACACCAGGCAAAATGCTTAATGGCATTTCTTCTGGCTTTGTATATTCTCACTGAGATCAACTTTGCCTTTCAGAATTGATAAAATAAGTACCAGTTGAGCACTGGGGACAATGTATTTGACTAACTCTTCTAAAATTGATGGCTTTGTGCCAAAATTAGAATTATTGGAGTACTGCTTGCATAGATGGAGCAGTGATGCTGTTCAACACCAGAACATCATAGACTACATCTAAATGAAGGCCATTTAATCGTAATTGTTAAAGATTCAATTACCAACAAGTTCACAGACACACATTGCTTTCTCACCTGTCAACATAACAGGTGTTGAAACTGAACACAAATTTAATCAATATTATCAATGTCAGCTAATGGAGTCTCTACATGGGTGCTCCATATGCTGAAAATAGCAGCTAAATTTCCTTCATATCAAACCTTATCCTAAATAATAAACGGACTACTTTAGATAATGCAGTCCTACATAACTCTAAATCAATGGAATAGTAATGGCTGGAATAACCTTTGATCCTAGCTCTGCTCTATCAAGGTTCACCTAGATCTAAAACAATATCTTTCCTAACAGTGTGAGAAAACTTACAAATGTCATTAGCAATGTCCTTCTGCCTCTCAAGTAACTCAGTTCACTTAACTGTAAACATCTGAGGATAGGAACAACTTGCTATAAGCAGTAGCAGCACTGTTTAGTTTAGTTCACAAATGATTTTGCTTGCTTGTAGTATTGAGTTCAATACTTTGAATGGATGTAAAGCTCAACCTATTGATTTGTTAACCAGAACGACTATTCACTCATTGAAAGATTTTCCCCGAAAGTCTAGTCATTTACAACAGATGGATCAATTAAGAAAGAAAATTATACACATGTTTTTATTTGTATTTCATATTCCCTGCATGTTTATAAATATATACTGTCCAGCGAAAACATAGGTGTTTCTATGCAATCATGCAACATGTTTGAGATAACAGCCAAATCTCCTTCCAATCACACTACCATTATAAAAAAGAAAGGACACTAGATAATGTAATCCTAGATAAACAGTCAGAAATAAAAGATACATGACTGGAGTGCTTTTGATTATATAGGTCTGATTGATCAGAGTGGACCTGCTGTTAACCAACAATGTTTATTGTCATTTAAATATAAGGTATTTTATTTTTATTTTAACTTTGATACAGTCAACCCACGTTGTTTCAATACCCCCAGTCCATCAATTTTCATGCTAGTTTGAAAAGTTTACCAAGTTGAACATTGTGCTTATGTATTTGAAGATTTGCAGTTGTTTGTACTACTGACACCTTCAGTGTGTATGGTTGACGTTTAATTTTTTTTAATTAGTTAGGCATGTGGCCTAGTGGTTAAGGTGTTGCATTTGCAATCGCCAGATCATGGTTCAATTCCCAGACCGGATGGCGTGTTGTCTTGAGCAGAACACTTCATTTCATGTTACTATAGTGTTGGGGAGGGGGGGGTGATAGCATGTCAATAAATAAACTCCATGTTTCCTCTGCCTGTCATAAAAGGCAACTAAAAGAGGTTGAGGTAGGATTTGCATTCTGACCTCATAAAACCCTCACCAGCAACAACTACCCCAAACACCCATTGGTTGGAGGGTTGTCACCCGAGTGGTGCAAAGGTGACATCTGCCACTAACAAATGGTTGATGCAGTAATGCGCTGTTACAGCGCATGCCCCCATACTACTACTACTAGTTAGACCAAGAATTATTTAACTTACCTCAGCAACTGAACTTATTTCCTCAAACAGTAACATCATCATCATCATCATTTAATGTCCATTTTCCATGCTGGCATGGGTTTGACTGGAGACTGGCAAGCCGGGGACCTGCACCAGACACCAGTCCATTTTGGTATGGTTTCTACAGCTGGATGCCCTTCCTAACACCAACCACTCCAGAGAGTGTACCAGGTGCCTTTAATGTGTCACCGGCACAAGTGTTTTTAACGTGTCACTGGCACGAGTGTTTTTAACATGTCACCGGCATGAGTGTTTTTAACATGTCACCGGCACGAGTGTTTTTAATGTGTCACCGGCATGAGTGTTTTTAACGTATCACCGGCACGAGTGTTTTTAACGTGTTACCGGCACGAGTGTTTTTAACGTGTCACCGGCACGAGTTTTTTTAACGTGTCACCGGCATGAGTACTTTGAAGGTGTCACCGACACGAGTGCTTTTAACGTGTCACCAGCACTTGTATATATGTATATCCATATGTATATAAGTATATGTGTCTATGCATGTTTACACATATATCTCTATCTGTTCATATATGTGTATACTCTTTTTCTTGTTTCAGTCATTAGACTGCAGCTACGCTGGGCACATATGTTTGTATATATCTATACACAGATGTCTATAACTCCATGCTTATGTGTGTGTATATATATATATATATATATGTCCATCCATGTAAATGCATATGTATGCATATCATGTAGAAATAGCTCTATATCTGTGTATCTCTATACAGATGTATGTGTGCACGTGTGTATCTGCACATGCATGTGTGTGTGTGTGTGTGTGTGTGTGTGTGTGCATATAGAATTTTAATGGATGGTGTTGGTAAATCGTAAGAGGCACCCAGTACACTCTGTAAAGTGGTTGGCATTAGGAAAGGCATCCAGCCATAGAAACCATGCCAAAAATGACTTACCTTGGAACCTGGTGCAGCTCTCCAGCTTGCCAGCTCATATCAAACTGTAGAACCCATGCCAGCATGGTAAAACGGACGTTAAATGATGATGATGATGATGATGATGATGTGGTGGTGGTGGATCTACAATGAAGATTATGAAAGAATTTTGGCTAGTGAGGTATGGCTCCACCATCCCTAGTTCCATTTTTAAAATGCAAATATTAACTCCACAAGATAAGTATAGTTGAAATACATGTTTTATTCATGGTAATAATCACAGCAGAATGGAATTGATTTCTATGAGCCTGTTCTAATGAGACTCAATGGATTCCAATAGCTAATAATATTTAATGGAAGGGGTTTCTGTTTGAATAAATCTGAAGACAAGAACTGAATCATTTCAAATAGTGTTAAAAGGTTAAGAACATGTTTTAAGTCAAAAACGAAAATATATTGTGTTGGCATACATAATTGCACATAATATAATAGAATACACAAGTTTATGAATTACAGAACGGAAATGTTTGTAAGTGGAGTGAATGTATCTTCTGTTAAGCCAATGTTAATGTCGTTTCTTCAGAATCTTTGTTTACATAAAACACAACAAATGTAAATAAGTTGACGAAAATGTCAAATGATGCAAAACATATATGGTGGTGAGGAAATATAAATTAACTGTAAAACAAAGAAAAAAAGACTAAATAGCTTCACTTTCCTAATGAAACTGTCGAAAATGGTGAGACAACAATATAATTGTAATGTCTTTAAATTGACATCTGGAATTGTCTTTTCTGTTATTCTTCTTTGGTGAATTACTTCACGAGCTTGTTGTTGTCTGATTTGAAAAGAAGCTGTTGTTTTTAAAGTAGTATCTATGCGTGTGTCGATTAGCTGGAAATGTGCTGGTTTATATGCAAAGGTTAATTTTAAGAATGAGCATTTGAAGCTATGCAGTACCAACATTTAGACAGCAACAGGTTATAGGAATGGTGTTAGCTGTTAAGAGAACCGGTAATGATAATCTGTCTGCTGTATAATCTGATTGCAGAAATAGGGGAAAAGGTTGAACAACCTCCATCCTGTAAAACACACTATCTTTTTATTTTTTACTTATTTCAGTCGTTGCACTACGGCCATGCTGGGGCACCACCTTGAGGGCGTTCAGTTAATCACATTGCCCCCCCCCCTCAATACTTCTTTTTAAGTTTGGTAGTTATTCTTTCAGCCTCCTTGCTGAGCTGCTAAGTTATGGGAACATAAACAAACCAACACTGGTCGTCAAGGGTGGTGGAGATGAGGGGCATAAACACAGACATACATACACATGCACACGTACACACACACACATATATGTGAGATGGGCTTCCACATAGTTTCTGTCTACTAAATTCATTCACAAGACATTGGTTAACCTGGGGCTATAGTAGAAGATACTTGCCTAAGGTACCATGCAGTGGGACTGAACCCAAAACCATGTTGTTGCTCAGCAACCTTCTCAACCACACAACCCATACACACACATACACACTTATCTTTACCTGTATATTTTCATCTCACACTGTACATACACACACACACACACACACATTCCCTTCTCCCTCTCTCTCTCCTTCCCTTCCTCTCTCTCCCTCCCTCTCTCTCTCTTCTCTTCTCCCTCCCCTTCCTTCTCTCCCTCTTCCTCTCTCCCCCTTTCTCTCCCTCTCCATCTCTCTCTCCCTCTCCCTCCTTTGCTTCCTCCATGTCTCTCTACCTTGAATACAGACTAAAAAAAAACAAAATAAAAACAAATGATTATAAGTCTTCACTATGCAACACCCCACCCCCAC
>JAOPUL010003388.1:132530568-132541153 GCA_027564515.1 Octopus rubescens
TGATGGGCGTGGTTGCCCAAAGGCTAGGCCCACCGCCGAAAACTGTGGATTGGCGTCAGGAAGGGCATCCGGTCAATGATTTCTGCTCCAAATAAAACCTCATGACAGGAACTTACCATGATACTGTTACAGCTGTGCTGAGGTTCTGTTATAGATATATCTACAGGATTATTAGAAATGTAACTGTAATTTTGTTACAGCTGTGAATCTAGTGTTTTTACAGTTAAGACTGTAGTATTATTGCAACTATATTTGTAGTACTGTGGTGGCTCTTACTGCTGCTCACATATCATTGTAGCTGTGACTATTTATACTAATCTTGATAGAAGTATAAAAATTTGATCTTAATTGCTGAAACCTCTTCAAATAATGATAAAATAAGACTCCTTTCTTTTCAGAATGTATATGCTAACATTTTTGCCTCTGAATCAATGTCAAATTCTGAATATGCCATGGTCTTGCTTACCTTTTGGAATAAATTTCATTCAAACTTGAGAGAGAAACAGTCCAAATGTTTAAATAAGATAAAATGGGGTGAACCCGTCTTAACTGGAAAACATGGTCTTTCTACTCTCGATCGTAAACAGCGTGTTGGGAAGAATATCTTAGATTCTGAGGAAAATACTCTATCAGGAGATGAAGAAAGTAAGTCTCCAGAACAAGTACCATCTAATAAGGAAGATGTTTCTGTTGCAGTCACCCCAATAAATGTAAATATTTCAGCGGAACATAGTAACTGTTTAAGTCCTGATTTAAATAAACCAGTATTAAGACTTCCCAAAATGAAAATAAAGTTATCAGAAACACATAATAAAGAACTAGATAAGAATATTGGTGATGACAAATCGGAATATGTTGAAATTAAAAGAAGCACGAGACTGTCTGTGAAAAGATTGTGTAATAAGAAACAGGTTAACAAAGAGAATGTCATCAGTGGTGTACGTCCTAATTTACTACAGCGTAAGAGATTATTTAAAAACAATGAGAGTGTATCTGAAACATCACCAACTTGGACTAGTATTAAATGTCATTTGCTAAAAGATACACCAAAAACTGAACCTATGTTTTCAAAGTTATGTCAAGAGATGTTGCCCCATTTTTCTGAAAATATTAGTGATATTAATTCTGCAATGGACAAGATGGAGTTTAAAGCATCACTTCCTACACCTGAAATACAAAAGTCACTAGATAAGAAAAGTTCTGCTGATGAGCCATCAACATTATCACCTCTAGAATTAGTAGAATCTTCTAAACATGAATTGCAAGAATGTCAGAAATTCAGCATATCTGTAGAAAATAATGTTGCAGATGAAGAAATTCCTTCATTGTCACCAACATTTAAAAAATACAAAGATAATTCAAACATGGTTCAAACTGCTAAAGAACAAACCAGAGATATAGATTCAGGTTTTAATAAAAAGAAGAAAAGGCCAAAAACAAAATTTAAAAGTTCTTCTGAGGAATCTGAAATAACAGATAAATGTGATACAAAATACACTAATGAAATTCTACCTCATGTGACTGATGAAAACAACAAAGATAATGAAGTTTTAACAAATCTTCAAAAGAGAAAACGAAATATGCAAGAAAGAAGCATAGAAAACAACAAAAAGCTGAAACTTCCCCAAAAGGTAAACAATAGTAAAATTAAACTTCTAAATATCTGAAATGAGTTGTTAATATTATAAATTTTTCAGACAATTAACTTCATCATTAGAGATGAAATCATCATCATTTAATATCTACCTTTCCATGCTTTCTTGGGTCAGACAGATTTTCTATGGCCAGATGTCCTTCCTGCCACCAACCCTCACCAAGCACGGTAATGTTTTCCTATAACTAGACATTTTTTTTAACAGAAGACTGGAATTTAACAACCTCACTTGTATGACATTGATGCTCATTTACCATTATCACATGATATCTAGGCGAAGGTGCACACATGTTCAAACATATATATATATATGCACACACACACACACAACAGGCTTCTTTCTGTCTACTAAATTCTCTCACAAAGCTTTGGTTGGCCTTAGGGTATATATAGTTGAAGACTTTGCCCAAGGTTCTGAACACAAGAACATGTGGTTTGGAAACAAGCTTCTTACCCACAAGGCCATGCCTCTTTCTAAAATATTTTAATATCTGCATTTCAGGACAGGCATGGCTGTGTAGGTAAGAAATTTGTTTCCCAACTTCATGTTTTTGGGTTCAGTTCCACTGTGCTGCATCTTGAACAGATGTCTTCTATTATAGCTCTAGACTGACCAAATCCTTGTGTGTGGATTTGGTAAACAGAAACTGAAAGAAGCTCTATTTATGCAGGCACATGTGTGTCATTTCTTCTTTCAACAAATTGCCCATTAACTTTGTGCCTTTGAAGATGTATGAAATAAGAGACTTTTGAAAAACAGGTGAGGATTAGCAACAGGAAGGACATCCAACTGTAAAATAATGTTTCAGTAATATATCTGTCTAACTCATGCTAGTGTGGAAAAACAGACATAAAAACAAACAAAAAATTACTGATATAAATATTGGAAGTCTTTTTATCTTTAAAAACAAATGTAATAATCTGAAAAATTATCTTAATTTAGAATTTATTCAAATTGTTGTAAATATTTTGTCTTTGGCATTTCTTGAATTTTAAAAATCTTCGGTAAACTATTTTTTTTTTACAGGTGTAGGTATGACTGTGGTTAAGAAGCTCACTTTGCAACCACATGGTGTGGGGTTCAGTTCCACTGCATGGCACCTTGGGCAAGTGTCTTCAACTATAGTCTTAGGTAGAGCAATGCCTTGTGAGTGAATTTGATAGACAGAAACTGTGTGGAAGCCTGTCATATGTGTATCTGTATCTTTGTTCCCAACCTGCTTGACAACTTATGTTAGTTTGTTTACATCCCTGTACCTTAGCAGTTCAGCAAAAGAAACTGTGGGAATAAGTATCAGACTTAAAAAACATAAATACTGGGGTCAATTTGTTCAACTAAACTCATCAAGGTGGGGCCCCAGCATGGCCACTATCCAATGACTGAAACAAGTAAAAGCTATAAGATGTTTGCAGTTTAAAGTTTTTATGACATTCTGTGATTATGAATTTATCTCCTTGCTCCACCACTGGGTGTTTGAGTGTCTTTAGGGAAATATACCCTGTTGAAAGCATTTGGGCCAGGTCTCTGGTCTAATAATGATATCCCCCTTCCTTCACCAGTCTTGGAGTTCTGAAGTCACTGGTGCTGCCCTTCCCCTATAAGTCATGTGAACATTTTTTTAAAAATCAGTCTTTGAGTTTAAGTGTCATGATAAGTCATGTTGAAGCAACACAATTTTTTTTTGGCACTTTCTCCCTTCTCTATCTTGAAAATGTTGAAAAAAATTGTCTTTTTCCACATGGCTTAATACACTGAGTTTCATCTAAAAGTATGTTTGAATTCTGCTGAGGCAACTTTGCCTTTTGTCATTCTGAGGTTGATAAAATGAAGTACCAGTCAAGTACTGGAGTTGATGATATCAACTAACTCCCTTCCCTTTAAAATTGTTGGCCTTGTGCCTAAATTAGAAACTATTATTGCATTTAATTATAAGCATGGTGCCACATTAAAAGCACATGTGCCGGTGCCACGTACAAGCACTCATGCCAGTGCCATTTAAAAGCACTCTTGCTGGTGCCATGTAAGAAAACTTGTGCAGTTATTAGAATCATGCATGTCAAGAAAACTGATCTAAACAGGCAAGTAGTCTATACACTTTTAACTTCATGTCAGATGTCTAAACCTTTAGGAAAATGATATTGGTATTTTTTCTTCTATTAGAAACCTACCGTCCAGTGTCCTCTGTGTTGTGATTGGTTCAGACCAAAAGTGATTGAGAGTCATGCTGCAAACTGTGGAACGTTTACGAGGCGAGAACTTCGTAGAAGTAAAGATAATTTCATTGTTGAAGTATCATTTTTGTATTCACCTTATAACAGAAATTCTTTCAATGAATTGACTTAAAAGAAATTTCTTTATAAATATTATTAATAATTTGAAGAAAAAAACATGATCACAGCTCAGTTATTTTAATTGTTAATAAGCTGCAGTGAAAATTTTCTGATCCTGTGCATACTTACCTTAAAATTTAAAAGCCATTATTCTTTGCTATTACACCTGAAAGACACAGCTTCAAGGTGCATTCTATAAATTCAACTCTTTATTAGTAAAACTTTTAAAGCATGCACATTTTTCAAAATCTTTCTTCAAATACCAATATGATTTCTTTTCATAATTTGTATTTACGAAAATGTCTTATATTATTTTTTTGTTCTTCTATTATTTGAAATGTCACTAATTGCTAAAATGTGACAAGACTATTTTCTTTTCACTTCTTTTTCAGCTCCAGTTTCTTCACTTTTCTCAGATGACAAACCAAGTACTGACATGTTAGGCTGTGATGCAAATAGCAAATTATTGTTTGAAATTAGTGAGAATTCTGCTGCTATCCATGCCACAAATTGGGAAATGGTTGTAGATAATTCAACTCCATATGCATTAGCCTCAGATATTAAGCAATCAGAAAATCTGCCATTTACTAACAAAATATTGAATGAAAGTAGAAGTGAAGTAAATACAATTCCAGTGTCAGCTTTAGACAGAGATCAACAGAGTCAAGGAAATAGTGATAGATTGAAGATAGCCCAACCTGTTTTGGATCTTCCTTTTAATTCTGTTAACACTCACAAAACTAATCAGATTGACACATCTGACAGGTAAGTCACAGGGTGTTTTGTTTTTTCTCTTCAAATATGTAGGCTGGGCCAAACTTTATAAACACACATTTAAATTGACTAAGATTTTCAAATTTCACCTTAACATGTTGGGCAAGCTGCTATGGTGAAACTTGAAGTCCTAGTCAACACAAACACAATTAATAATAACTTAATTAACAGTATAGAATTCTACCATCAGTAAATATTTTGTTATTTTTGTTTTCTATAAATTAACACTAAATACTATATATATAAATATATATCATCATTTTAACATTCACTTTTCCATGTTTGCATGGGTCAGACAGAATTTACTGAGTCAGATTTTCTACAGCTGGATGTCCTTCCCTTTTCCATGAAAGACTGGAAACAAATGACTCCCTGTTCTGAACCCAAGGGTGCCCTCTCCATTTACCTGAAATGTCTTTCCTACCATCTTATTTTTCTTGAGGGTCACAAGCCTACTCTTTTACACCTTAAACTGAGTCCATACAATCAGCTCCTCAAGCTTTCGTAAACCACCCTCACTAATGGGAACTATAATTCCTCTGTAAGTAGTAATTATTCAATATGCTTCACAGCACAAGTCAAAACCTCCTGCCTCATCACAAAGAAGAATGATGAGCCAGGACATCATATCAGGGTCCCTACCTCCAAGGACTGCCATTCTGTAGTTTATGACTTTGCAAGGAATTTCATTCTGAACTCAGGTGTGTATATAATGTATTGTCTATGTATGCATTAACAAGGGTACCCAGCCATACAAACCCATGCTAAAACTGAGAGACTGGAGCAAGACATGGTCCTCCAACCTATCAGATTCAATCAGACTGTCCAACCCATGCCAGCATGGAAAGTAGATGGGAAATGATGTTACCTAACGCAAGACACCTGGAGAATATATCAACTAAAACATTGTTACTATAGCAACCAAGATAAATAATTTTATAGATAACTTCCGTGGGGCAGACTTTGTTTTGTGAATGTAACTTAAATGAATTTCTTTGTATTTTTTAAGTGTTACTCCAAAATTACCTGCAGAGGATTTTACTGAAATATTTTCAAATAATCCTTACAGTACAAAAGGTAACTAGAATGTTTTTTTTCTTTTTAAGTATATTGCATAACAAGTATTGAATTATTAGCCTGGGTGCACCAACTGTACAATTTGTTTTCAATATAGGACAAGAATCAGTTCGCTATACTTACATTGGGAAAGGTAAAGACATCTTGTCTCCTCTCTCTGCTTTTCCTATATATTTACTACAGTTGTATTCGATGATTGCCATTAACATTTACAATTGACTAATATTCAGCTGTTTGAGCACAGTGTCAGTGTACTTATGTACAAATGTTGAGCTGCTAGGATATCAAAAGTAATGTATTGAAGTAGAGATAACTTAAAATCTATTCCAAGTCTCTCGTAATATTAGACTTTGAGACATTTTTCCTTTCTATTTTATATTAATTTTCCCAGGCTTACATGAGTAGTTTTATTTTTAACAATTATTTTTAAAGCTTACTGTCCTTCCTACTAGTAACAATTTGATTGCAGCAGAACCCGTCTGTCAGGTAAACATAAGCAAATAGTTATAAACCTTGCTGAAGGGTACAATACATGTCATAAGATCTGAACTTCTGACCGATATAATTAATAGTGCAGCACTTCGCTGCTGATTGTTAACTCATTCAACTTATATCAGCATTGAAAGCTGAAATTAAATCCTTGATGCTGTCCTCTTGATACAAATGGCTCAGCTGTAAAGTTAGTAAAATATTTACTCAGCTCGGTTGAATAAGGAAAATATGACATTGGAAAATTTCCCAGAGGTACTTTCTACATAAAGAATATTTAAGTATAAGATGATATCGTATTTAATGTAGTGGGATGAAAATAATTTTTAACCAATTGAACTTATGCATATAATGAGAATTCTTTCCAAAAGAGACAAGTGGAAGAACTTGGAAATTTAAATTAACTCAAAAGAGATGTGTAGGAAGGGTAAGTCTGATCTTTTGTAGGTATATTAACTCCTGGTATATGTTGGTCTTATTGGAATATGCTTCACTCACATATAACTATCAGGTCACAGAACATGAAAAGGAAAAAAAGAAAATATATCCAGAATTGTCACCATAGCTACCATAGATTAGAGTTCTCTCCCATGCTTCTTTTGGAAAGTAATGATTAATGCTAATGACATTATTTTCCTCTCATTATGGGAATAATTTAGAACGATTAAAAATTATTTTTTGCTTATGACATCAAATGTATTGGCTTGCATTTAACTATAAACACTTCCTTAATAATGGTACCACAAAGTGGTCTAGGCCATCAGCACTCCCCACATCTCAGTTGTCACAACTCTATAATTCTTTGACTGATTTAGGATATTAATTTTGTAAATTTTATGAGATTTCATATAAACTAATATTAAACTTTCTTCCGGGATGTTTTTTAGTTATTCTTATTGAGAAAGGATTTCATCATCATTGTAAATCAAATAACCTGTTCTTCTAATCGAAAAAATTAATAAGTAAACAAAAAAAAATTAAATATGTGAATTCTATACAACTTTTCCTTATCATACCTCAATTTTACATTCAAATTTTTAATCCTGCCAATTTTGAAGAAATGGTTATCTCTCTTGTAATAGCTACACCCACGGAGAGAAGGGGCACATGCTTTTTCTGCGTATGTGTATCATCATCATCCTTTAACGTCCGTTTTCCATGCTAGCATGGGCAGGACGGTACCACAGGAGCTGGCCAAGCCGGAGTCTGCACCAGGCTCCTGTGGTTTTGTTTTGGCAGTGTATGTATATATATATATATTAATATTTATTTATTTTAATTATAGTTTCTGTTGAACATTGGAAAACTGACTCAGAGCAAAAATACACAAAGTAAGATTTGATTTCTGATTTTTCCTTTATATTGATATTATTCAGATTTATAGTTGTAGAACATTTTGATTATTGTAATATCTTATTTACTTTGCAGCTTCACCACAAAACAGAAACGTTGTTACATTTGTGATGCCACCTATGGCGATGATAGTCTTTTTACAATGCACCTGCAGAGTTGTCAGGAAAAATACAAAAAACTAAAAGAAAAGTTTGAAAATGAATACAATAATAAAGAAACTCCTCGAATGACTCGTAAACAAGCAAAAACCAAATGCCCAGTTCCTGGTTCTGATGCTGAGATTAAATGGAAAGCATGAAGATGACAAATGATCGAGAAAAGGAAAGATGTGAGAATTGTTGAAAGAAAATGAAAGTGCCTTCATTTGATAATGGATTGTTGAAAAGACTTATTTGTTTAAGTTTCATGTTAATGATTTAGTTGACATAAAAATGAGTAATACTGGCTAACATCTAGTGGAAAAATTTTCTTAGTCTTGGAGAGTGAAGGCATGAGATCTTGCCACAAAATTCTGTGATTATCCATTGTTTAGTTTCACCAAAAGGGACCACTTGTTATTGATTTTAATTACTTTCATTATTTTATATTTTGTGCTGATTAAAATATTTTTTCTGCTTTCTGTGTGTACTTTCTTTTTTTTTTTTCTTCCGAAGTTATCAATAACAACTAACTCATGACAAATGGATGTTGGAATGATGATAAGCTAAGCATCAATAAGATAAACAATTTGATATCAACATTTTTTATGAAGTTTAATGATTTATTCAGGATTCTTTATATACTGGGGCTGAACTTTGGCTACTTTACGTTTTTCTTTTATTAAGGTATGTGGGCACTGCATTTCCTTCCAGCTGATGGGTACCATCGGATAACCTGAAAAAAAAAATGATACATTTGCAACTAGAGGGTAAATGATTCTGATAATCCATAATACAAAAGGGAGGGGGGGGATTTATCAATCACTATTCATGCTCCTTCCATTTCTGATTCAATATATTCTTAACCCTTTAGCATCCAGATTTCTGTCAAATGTAATGCTTATTTATTCACATTATTTTAAATTAATCATGTATTACCTTGAAGCTTCGAAATTTTGGTGATGTGATTGTTTATTTTTAGAACGACATTGTAGGGTAGGTGTGAGAGGCAGGATCTAGTCAGTTTGAACATAAAACGTTAGAATATTTGTGGCCGGTTTAAATAAGTTGTTTTTTTAAATCTACTCTGAAGAAATGTTGATCTAATTTGATATACTTGCTGAAGTGGAAAGTTATACAAAATAATTTTATGCTTCTTAAGTTCCAAAGCACTGCAGTATTTCATGTTAAGGAGACGGTGATCAATATGAGCAACGCAAATCAAGAGAACCTGAGTAGAGGCTACTGCAGTAGCAATCGAATAGACAAAGAGAGAGCAACACATCTGTGAGTCAGAGGTTGGAGTGAGTTGGTGACTTCAACCCAATCATTTAAATGGCTTTTCTTTGGAATTTTATTTCTATTCGAAAAATAAAGTCTAAACAATATCCACTCTCTCACAGGAAATAAATTAGTCTGCCTATAAAAATGGCTAAGAGTAACCAACCGTCTTGACCATAATATATTACTTTATCAATATCCCTTTCAGCTGTATAAAAGGAAAGCAAAGTTGACTTCAAAAGTATTGGGAAATAGTAAGCTAAACAAGCATAAATGTCTACACAGTAACTTTAAGTCGGACAACGCTCTTGGCATTCAGTAAAGAAAATGCTGATTAAACTATACTGAGGGTTTCTGGGATGGGGGTGATTACATAAAAAAGAAATTAAATTTAAACACTGTACCTGCTTCACTGGTTGCAATAATTACTCCAAGTTCATTCTCAGCTGTGGTCAGCAGATATGAATGTGCATCTCCCAGTGAGAGATAATCAAGTCAAGGATACATTAACAGATATTCATTCTCAGGTTATGATTACAAGACATCACTAAAGACTTCCAATTTCAAGAAAGTGATTCTAAGAGGACACCTGAAGTAGTTTCTTGTAACCCTCTCTAGACTCAGTATTGCAATACCATGATATCAAATACAAAGTTCATCACTGATTATAGTAGTGACCTGTGCTTCCCTATTGTTAAGTGAACTAGACCTTGAAGAAAGTTAAGTTTCTTTTCCAGAAACACAGATCATTGCCAACCTTTACCTGTTTCCTAGTAAGATAATATTTCCTGATGACCCAGACATTTTTCCTGGAAGATTGGAAACAAACATCACTTGTATGATGGTGATACTTGTTTACTATCATCACAAGATATCAAAACAGGAACACACATATATGACAGGTTTCTTCTAGTTACTGTCTACCAGATTCACTCACAAAACTTTGGTTGAATCGGGGATATAGTAGAACAAGAAGCCAGGTAGAGACACTGAACCCAAGACCACATGGTTGGGAAGCAAGCTTCTTAGCCACACCTGCACCTACAAGCTGTATTCTTAATATTTGCAAAAATGATTTTTTTTTTTTTTTTTCTCTTTTAGTTTTCTTCAACAGTATAAAATCAATGATTTATAAAAAAGGAAAAAAAAATGTTAATATTGATATTTTCTTGAAAACTTTAGCCACTTTGCTTATGTTGCTGGATTTCCAAAGTAGGAAATAGCAATGTTTCCAAGAAACCTAAACACTGGTAAAGAATTTTAAATAAATAAAATTCGTGCCTATAATTACACTGTACAGCAACTTGGGCTGTGCAATGGCACTATAGGCACAACACTTTTAAAATACCTTGTGAGTGAATTTAGTAGACAGAAACTGTACAAAATCCATTTTGTGTTTGTGTATGTATATATATCATCATCATTTAACGTCTGTTTTTCCATGCAGGCATGGGTTAGACGGTTTTGACTGGAAACTGGCAAGCTGGGG
>JAOPUL010003388.1:132546155-132556353 GCA_027564515.1 Octopus rubescens
CTTGCCAGTTTCCAGTCAAACCGTCTAACCCATGCCAGCATGGAAAACAGACGTTAAATGATGATGATGATGATATAGATGTGTGTGTGTGTGTGTGTGTCTGTGTTTGTCCCCCACCACTGCTTGACAACCAATGCTTGTGTGTTGACGTTCCTGTAACTTACTGGTTCGACAAAAATGACCAATAGAATAAGTACCAGGCTTTAAAAAAATAAGTACTGGGGTTGATTCATTCGACTAAAAATTCTCCAAGGCGGTGCCCCAGCAGGGCTGCAGTCTAATGACTGAAACAATTAAAAGATAAAAGAATATTTGCATTAAATGTGCTAATAGCCTGGGAGCAATGTTCAGCTATCACTGTATTAGCTTTTAAGATTTCAGACTGGACTTGACTTGATGTAATCGATTTTAGGAAAGTACAGCATATGAATTATGAATTAACTGCTAAGATCTTGATGTAAATATAACAGATATTATGAACACCAATTCAAGACAAAAATACTCCTTAATTTGAAAATAGGAACTCCAAACACTGTAATACAATCAGTAATGCAATTACCAAGCAAATAATAAATACATGATTGGAGTTACACCTGTGAGCTGACAGCTCTTTTTTGTTCTAAATTGTGCCTATCATGTCTAGTATAATTTATAATGTACTTTAAATAAGACACAGTAGATAAATACTTAATAATGAAACATGCTGTTCAATAGAAAAGATTTGAAGACATATATACACACATGCATTAAAGTTTCATTTTGTTGCTACAAGAATTTTACTGATAGCTGCAAAATACTTGCTGCAATAATTATTTTGCATCCTTCAACTTACAAGGCAATACAACACATATTATGAAAAACACAGAAATGATAAAAGAAAAAGAAAATGATTAATCATTAAAGTATAACTTACTTTATCCTCAGTGATTTCTGTATGAAGGAAACCTGCTAGGCTTGAATAGATATAACCATTTCGGATATAAGTCCCATTTCCATTACATTTATCATCAGTTAGTTGACAAAGCTTTTGCCCTAAAAAACAATATACATCTGGATTTTTACATATTTCAAATGCACAAGCATATTTTAACATCACTAGAAAGACAGTTTGTTTACTTAGTACTAAAGGAAGTTGTAGTCAAAGTATATTTGCTACAATAAAAACAGTTAGAAATTCAAAGTTCTTGGCAACAAATCATTTCTCATTCACGCAAAAGGCAGACTATTTGCAAGTGTAAGAATAATAATCATCATCATCAACATTTAACGTCCATTTACCATGCTGGCATGGGTTGGATGGCTTGACAGAAACTGGCAAAGTCAGGGGCAACTACAGACATGTATGTTGATTGTAAAAGACTTGCATTTGGCTACAAGTAAGAGGTTTTCCTTGTTTTATTGTGGTCAGCACTACACCCAAGAGTCATATAGTGAAAGGACTTGCTTCATAGATATTTCATTGATCCAAGAGGCACCAACAAAATTTGACCTCATTTAGGAAGTTAATATGATACCCATCAGTTCCTAAAGACCTATTATCAATGGAAGAGATCAATCTACTAGGAACCCAGGATTGGACGTCTCTCATTAAAGGATTCCTTTCGCTGGCCTCAGTGGGTCAAGGCAGTATTATCTGAGGTCTCAACCAACTTCGTGTTCAAGGCTGAGCTAACACTATTAGAGGAATGTTACCAACACAGCTACTCCTTAGGATACTTTGTAGAACAGGTGGACTCTATTCTACTGGCTAGGAAAGGCATCCAACCATAGAAACCATGCCAAAGCCAGCATTGGAGCCCAATGCAGCTCTGTGCTTGTTGGATCCTGTAAAAACATCCATGTCAACATGGAAAACAGATGTTAAATGATGATATGAAATTTGAGTACATGCACAGAACTGGAAACTGAATCGGGCAAATATATTTTTGAAATATCTGAGTTGAACCATCATCTCCAGGATACCTGGGATTTTGTTTAATGTTCTTGAACCATTGCAAGTCAACACCTGCAGGGAAGGAGTTCAGAGGACTGACTTTCTAGAAAGGAAGAACTGAGCATAGTGATTAGTGCAGGGGCCTTAGGAGAGGAGAACAAACGAGCACTTGAATGAAGATGGCATGTGCCCAGCCAGTTGAGGCCAATATGATAACAGTAGAAAGACAGAGAGAGGAGACAGTACACCTGTGGGCTACAGGTTGAATCATGTCCATGAGTGATTTTAAGCCAATTAGTTAGGTGGCACTTTTCTTGATGCAGTTTAGATGTCTGTGTATATGGCAGCAGCCCTATTCCAGATGTGGGAGCAAGACTCCTTTGTGGGTATCACTTGAACTCTGATAGTCAATAATTGTTGGAGCTAAAGTATCGAGCTGGTCCTGAAGAGAAGAGCCAGTGATTAGAATGCAGTTCTAGCTTTGTTAAAAATGCGCATTCGCCAGGAGAGATTATCAGTGATAGTGAGGCCCAACATATGAAGTGATGATGACAGCACTAGTTGCTGCGGTATTTTCTTGATAGGAGTAACACTTGAGTTTTCTTACTGTAAATGAGACAAAGTTAGCATATTCCCATTGGAGCATGCTTCCGAGGTTTCTATACATGAAATCGATGCGAATTTAGCGTGTGTGGTGAAGCATGATTGGGGCAGTTCAGAGAAAGGTATCATAATCGACGTAAGAGTTGGCGTTGTTGGACGTAGCGGCAACTCGAAACTATGGTAGAAGACTCATGCCCAATGTGCTATGCAGTGGGATCGAACCCCAAAACACGTGATGTCGCATTTATATGTTCCAGAATTGAAAGATCGCTTATATAGTTGCGAAAAGAACTTCTTAATCACACGGCTATGTCTTTTTTCTGTTCGAAGCATGGTGCCTTTTTTTCTTTTTTTTTTTACATCGTCAATACAACGCTTCGCGCCAGTTACTTGCCCTGAACCAGCGAATGGATCATTGATCATTGAATATTAAAATGATCACATTGTCAATAAATCTTTCAATCTCTACTTATGTTTATCACTAGCTTTTCTCAAACTATATTTCTGGACTATCCTTCTTGCACAACACATGTTTTATTTACGACATTAATTTCAACCTCTATCGAAATGTATTTTCAGAAAATTTCATCATTGGAGTAAAATTGCACTGAAACATGCGAAAAGAAAAGTCATTTAACTTCAGTTCCTCTTCCATTCTCTCATTTTCTAAGTTAAGAAATAATTCTATGTTGTCTTCAAAAAGTTGTTTAGACAATAATGTTCAGATATGAAGCGTTGCTGTTACATTCATGTTAGATCACCAAGACATGCGGGACTGAACTGTACAATTCCATGAAAAACACGTGTTATTTATATAATAAGAATGACTGAAGTTGAAATTTTGACATAAAAAGAAAAAGAAAATTTAAATTAGAGAATATCATATGTTAATAAGTTACAGTAAAGTTCTGAAAATATTAATAACGAAATACAAAGTTCTGGTTTGAAACAGGATGAACGAATCTATTTACATTTAAAATGTTTAAAAGCATTAAAAGGAATTTTAAATTATAGTTTAAATATTTCTTTAATATAAATAGTAGAAGAATATATTGTAGCTACACAAAGCTTCATATAACAGATCTTTAATTAGAAATAATCGGTTACTCACCAGGTAAACATATCCCTGATTTCAGCATGTTGTATACGAAACTGTGGATCAACAAAATTAACTTATCATTATCAGAAGCCGCTTAGGAACATCATTTCCCGCCACCTAAGGTAAACAATTGTTTTGATTTAAAAACACTGGGTTTCGAAATTATTTCACCAAACATCCTGTTGACAAAAAGTGCATTAGCTAATTTCTGTTGTTTTTTGTTTTGTTTTTAATGTTGTTGCCAAATCGTTAGAAAATTTTCAGCTGTTTACTTTGCGTTGGTTTAAGTAAATAATCTATTTTTAAAACTCGACTTTGGAAATTTTACTACGTCGAACGAAACCAGGAATCAAATTTCAGGTTGGTGATTTCAGCAAGAAAACAGTAGATAGCTTCGTGAAGAAGGCAAGAGCGAAGATGCACCAGGAGGTGATGGAGTACCATACAAAGTGTACTACTACTTAAGAGAGTTGTGGCGTAAAGGTGAGTTGGTTGATGACTGGTGCAAGACGGATGGAGTGTACTTACCAAAGGAAGGTGAAGCAGAACTGATTGGCCAGTTCAGATCAGTTTCAGTCCTGAATGTAGATGGCAAGATTTACATGGGTGGACTTGCTTAGAGAACAGCTACATATCTTCATGGGTTGGGCAGTTTGACAGGAGTTGGTAAACCTAGGGACTGCGCCAAGCTCCACCGTCTGCTTTGGCATGGTTCTTACAGCTGAATGCCCTTCCTAACACCAAACACTTTACAGGGTAGACTGGGTGTTTTTTTTATGTGGCAGCAGCACTGGCGAGGTCTGCTGTGGTAATGTTTTACGGCAGGATGCCCTTCCTAACGCCAACCACTTTACACTGAACTGGGGGATTTTTACGTGTCACCAGCACCGGCGAGGTCACCACATAACTTGCGAGACAAAGATCCCGCAACTGAGAGGAAGGTTGCAGGAGATGGCTTTGTGCCAGGTAATGAGGGGTTAAACTATGATAGAGGGACAAACAGGTGTCTTGCTATAGAGGAGATACATGGTTATCCCAGTTGGAGGGAGAGAGATGGTGGCAATGTGCCAGGGCATACTCTCAAGGTTCAAGGATGTGAATATAAATGAAATGGTAGAGGATTGCTCAGGGTGCATGAGTAGGGAGTTCACAAGAGTGCAAAAAGGAGGAGAAAGCAGTGAGTGATGAAACACGAGTATATAAAGGAGCGACAGGATAGCAATGATACAGTCGGTAGAGGGAGGACAGGAGAGAGAGATGACAGCAGGAGTGGGGGGAGGGAAAGAGAAGCATAGTGCATGATAAAGAGGTGTAGTATGGTACATTGGGGTATCATCATCATCATCATTTATCGTCCGCTTTCCATACTGGCATGGGTTGGACGGATTGACAGGAGCTGCATCAGGTTCCAATCTTTTTTTTGCCTGGTTTCTATAGCTGGATGCCCTTCCTAACACCAGCCACTTTACAGAGTGTACTGGGTGCTTTTTACGTGGCACCATCACCAGTGCTTTTTATGTGATACCAGCACCAGTACTTTTTATGTGGCACCAACACCAATGCTTTTTACATGGCACTTTGGTTTTAGGATATCAATTTTGTTGTGGTGGGCATATCTTCTTGAGTACAGTAATGCACCACATATCTCAGTCCTCTGTCATCTCCTTCATAAGGCTCAGTGTTTTGAGATTTGCCTTCAATACTTCGTCCCATGTCTTCCTGATCTTCCTTTTCCACAACTTCCCTCCTCTATGAGTGATTAGCACTTCTTTATGCTACTGTCCTCATCCATCTGCATCAAATGACCAAACCAGTGCAGTTTCCTCTCTTGCACACTGCATATAATTCCTCTTATGCCTAACTTTTCTCTTAATACACTAGTGCTCTGTCGTGCATATACACTGACATTGCACATCCAGCGGAGCATACCAGCTTCATTCCTCTCTAGTTTTCGCATATCCTCTGCATTCAGGGCCCACGTCTCACTACTATGTAGCATTGCAGTTCGTACACATGCATCATACAATCTTCAACCTTGCCAACAGACATAAAAGCTCTCTGAACTTTCTCCATCCTTTTCTTATTATAGCAAATACACTTTCTGTACAATCTTCTCCACCACTAATTGGGTCACCTAGGTAGCAGAAATTATCTATTCCTTCCAGAGAGCCTCTGGGACATTTGAGGAAACCAGTTTCCTGTGTTTCTATAGTCTTGGCTCCCGTACATCTACCATATACAAACACTACTTTCTCTGTTAACCTTCCTTCTATTCCACTGCACCTCTTGTGTGTCCATAGCTTGCACCATAGCTTATACCAAATGGAATTTCTGCCAACACCCTTCCTACATATCAAGCAGAGCCATTTACCTGAGGAGTAAGGGGTCCTGTCCAATTTCTTGCTTACTAGGACCTTGGTCTTTGCTAAGTTAACTTCAAGACCCTTCACCTGAAATTTCTTTTCTAATTCTGTTACAGATTCTGCTATGAGGGCAAGGTCGTCAGCATATAGTAGTTCGCATGGGCTTACAGTTTTAAATTCTTCTGTTATGGCCTGGAAGACAATGATGAATAGGAGGGTGCTGAGCCTTGATGAACACCTACCTGTACACTAAATTCATCACTGTACCCATGGCTAACTCTTACCTTGCTACTAACAGCATCCCTGTACATGACCTGTACTGCTTTCACAAGCTATTTTCTACCCCTAGCTTCATCAGAGATCACCATATAACAGAGCGAGTTACTCTGTCAAAGGCTTTCTCTAGATCAACAAATACAACAGCTTATTCTTAGCTAAATACTTCTCTTGCAGTTGCCTGACTATGAAAATAGCATCAGTGGTGCTTCTACTCAGGACAGAGCTAAACTGCATCTCATCTAGTCTAATTCTGTTCCTAATTTATTGGGTTATAACTCTCTCCACAATTTTCATCACCTGGCCCAGCAATTTGCTGCCTCTATAATTACTTCTATCTAAAGCATCTCCCTTGTCCTTGTAGCAGCTGACTACTATGCTGCTACACCAGTCACTGGGGATTACACCTTCCAGAATAACCTGATTACAGGTGATTAGGCCATATCCAACTCTACCAGATATCTTAAGCATCTCAGCAGTGACCCCTGATGATCCAGAGGCCTTCTCTGTCTTCAGGGTGTGTGAATTAATGTTACATGTGAGTGCTTCCTGAACTTAGTTTCACTGAAGTGGGTGGGTTTTCTCAAGGATTTCATATCACCAGACATCTTGATCCATTATCATCTCCTCCGTGAGGCCCAACAACTTGAGATCGGCCCTCACTACTTCATCTCCCTCTTCCACAGGTGCCATCTACTTTAAGCAATTGGCACCTTTTTATACAGCTGTCTTCAATCATACACATCACATGCCCAAACCAATGTAGTCTCTCTTGAATGCTACATCTAATTCCTCTTATGTCTCACTACCATGGAGCATAACCATTTGTACACAAACATCATACAATCTGCCTTTCACTCTGAATGAGAGGTCATTTGCTGCTAACAGAGGTAATAGCTCTCTAAACTTCCTCCATCCTATTCTTATTCTTGCAACAATACTTTCAGAACATTCTCCGCCACTACTTATTTGGTTACCTAGGTAACAGAAACTCTTTACAACCTCAAAAGAGCCTCCTGGGCATTTGAGAGAGCTTAATTCCCATATTTCTTTAATGCTTATTGTTCCTGTACATCTGCCACATACAAAGATGACTTTCTCTGCTAACCTACCTGCGATTCTACTGCATCTATTATGTGTCCATAGCTTGCACTGGATGCAATGAATGAAATTCTTTCCAACTCCTTTCCTACATATTGAGCAGAGCCATTTACCTGACAGAAAGAGAGTCTTATCTGCTTTCTTGCTACCACAACTTTGGTTTTCAATAGATTAACTTTAAGGCTCTTTGATTCTAGGTTTTGGTTCCATACCTGGAATTTCTTCTCCAATTCCACTACAGATTTTACTATAAGAGCAAGGTCATCAGCATATAGTAATTCCCATAGGTAGCCAGTTTTAAATTAGTCTGTTATGGCCTGGAGGACTATGATGAATAAGAGGGGATTGAGAACTGAGCCCTGGTTAGCCCCTACTTGTACACTAAATCCGTCACTGTACTCAAGGCTGACCCTCACCCTATTGACAGCTCCACTATACATGGCTTACACAGCTCTAATAAGCCATTCATCTACTCCTAATTTCCTTAGAGACCACCAGGTAACAGAGTGAGGGACTCTGCCAAAAGCTTTCTCCAGGTTCACAAAAGCCAAGTACAATGGTTTACTTTTGACTAGATACTTCTGCAGCTGTCTCACTAGGAAGATGGTGTTGTATGACTTGATCTGACTAATGCTTATGGTTCTGTACCACACAAATTGTTGATGGAAGCAATGGACTTCTTTTATATACCAGAGAAGATTAAGGATCTGATGAGGAGCAACTACAACAATTTCAAAATGCAGACCACAGCAGAAACTTTCACAGACTGGCATCATTTCGAAATTGGAATTGCTGCAGGTTGCACAATATCAGTCATCTGGCTTGTGCTTGTTATGGAGATACTACTTAGATCAGCAGACTGCTCAGAATAAATGGTTAAAGTGAAATCACCTAAGAAGGCATTCATGGATGACATGAAAATATTAGAAAATAAAATATTTATCGAAAAATAACACAGTTTACAAAAGTAAATGGTAAAAATGATAAAAAAATGGAAAACAATACAAGATGAGGACATATCCGTCCAATGTATATAATGTACATAGTTTCTCGTCTCAAAAATATAGAACAATTTTAAGCAATAAATAAATAAAATACCAAGTTTAGAAATATTTTAAAATTATTTTGTAAGTGATTAATGAATGTTATCAATCCAGGATTAAAATTTATATTCTTCCTTCAATATAAGAGATACTCTATGTCAGGCATTGGCAACCTTTTTTTGAGAAGCAGGCCGCACTGCTAAAAAAAATTCAAGCTAATTTTTCCAATTGTCAACCCATTCAGAAGTCCTATAGGTTGCCGTTTGCCCAGGATTACTCTACGTGGTTGCTCAACCAGCTAGAAGTAGTAGCTGTTTCCTTTCAAATTATATCATAAAATGGGAAGGTCATTCAACAAAGCAGTCCACTTTCTGTAAAAGTAAATTTAAAAGATGCGATAACTGTTGGAATCTTTTTATCTTAGGTCTGTTCAATCAATGCCTCTCTAGTAGGTTAATCACATCAACAACATCATCCTTTAACGTCTGTTTTTCCATGCAGGCATGGGTTAGACGGTTTTGACTGGAAACCGGCAAGCTGGGGAGCTGCACCAGACTCCAGTCTATTTTTGGCTTGGTTTCTACAGCTGGATGCCCTTCCTAACGCCAACCACTCCTGAGAGTGTATCACCGGCACATACATACATATATATATATATATATACGACAGGCTTCTTTCAGTTTCTGTCTACCATTCTTTACAGCACACCCTGACAATGCTAAATAATCTAGATGGGATAAAAATTTAAGTAGAGTTATCATGCTAAACTCTGTATCATAATTAACAGACCATAACTAACACTACCGAGAATATAACAGCGTCTTCATCATACTTCAATGTGCTCAATACAGCAGTTTTATCATACTGAAGAAACTCTCTCTACCATGATTACAACAAGGAACTACCTATTAAATTCTGAAGGACACAATGGGCTGCTGGGAATTGAACACACAACCTTATGATCGTGAACCTAATACCCTAACCAGTAAGCTAAGCACCTTCATTATAAAACATTCACTGATGTTGCAAATAGCCTCCTGACTGAATATAAGTCTGATATATGCAATTGAGGCAGTATTAAATCAATATAGCTATTTATATATCATACTTGAAGTATACACACATACTTTAGATTCATTGGTTCCTTTATACATGCAAGCATGGCTGAATGGTTAAGAGGTTTACTTCAGGACCATGAGGTCACATGGTTGATATCAGTGTGTGGGATGTCAGCAAGTATCTTTATCATAGCTTTGGGTGGATCCATGCCTTGTGAGTAAAGTTTTAGAACCTTGTCGGATGAATCATACCGGCAAGTCATTTTATTATGCTGGTTCTCAGTTGATTGAACAATAAGGTGAATATACGTCAAAATCAATATATAGATAAACATGATGAACACATCTATCTATCTGTGTATATGCATGTGTGTGTATGTGTAAGCGCACGCATGTGTATGAATGTGTGTGTGAGTATATGTGTACGCGCGCGCGTGTGTATATATATAATATAATATATATATACATACAACACTCCACTTTTGTACAATGAAAAGAGGACATTCATTGATGTACCATTAATTGAAATTGTCTTTAAAATATATTTCACTGATATTTTTATTTTGGAGTTGTACCTAACTGTCTAGCCATGGAGCAGTTACATCAGTAATTTTATTCATTTAAAAACACACAAACTGTTGAATTGTGTCAGTGACGAGGTCACAGTTGTGTGACGAAAACTTAGTGACCGTAACGTTTTTTTTTTTTTTTTTTTTTTTGCT
>JAOPUL010003388.1:132562903-132579007 GCA_027564515.1 Octopus rubescens
CCAAGGCAGACCAAGGCATTTCCATTCTATCATTGGACCGTATTTCCATTTATCATGGACCGTTCCATTTATCGTTTGAAACCAAGGCAAGCCAAGGCATTTACCGACAAGCATTTCCATTAACTCACAGAGTGGCCACCACTTAGCACCCAAGAGCATTCGAGAAACAAAAATATCTTGATAGCTACAAAAATTAGCCTAAATAAGCATTTTAATATTTCCAGTCATTTGGTAATTTTTCTTTTAAGAATTAGATTATTGAAAATATTTTACTTTTAGCAATGATTTACAGGATATGATTCAGTTTAATTTTTTGCAGATGCCATATTTCAGTGAGAAAATATAATTTTTCAAAAACTCTACATTTGATAATTTTGGATAAGATTTTTTACAGAGTCCTATGTCCTATAATCTAGTGAGTATGAAGAAAACTATCCTCTGGAAAACAATAGAACTATGTGATGTAAGTTTGCACTAGCAGCAAATTCAGTGATGAATTTCGTGTACAGATAAGTGTTCTCGGGGACTACCCTTTCCCCTTCCATTCATTATATTAAGGTTATAACACAGTGGTAATTTAATATCTTAATGGTCCAGTTCTCATAGCAGAATTGTCAAAGGATCACAGAAAACAAAGTTAATATAATGGTCTTTGAGTATGAAAGAAAGAAATGATGCAAAGATACATTATACACCCATTGGATGCTGAATGTTAACCTTTATGAATAGCAAAGTACAAGAGAGCTAAGTGAGCTGCTATTAAAAGTATCAGCCAATATATGCTAATATATGCAAATGAAAAATGAATGCTAAGTGAAAGGCACTTGTGACAGTGGAATACTAAGGATGTTGTAGTGAGGTCAGATCTCTGGATGCTGGGCCTTACAGATGAGAGGATAAAAGATTGAAATAATGAGTAAAATGCTTTATACATCACATGCCAGTATTGAAAAAAAAAATAGCAAAACAGTGTTGTTGTTTAGCCAGTTATGACTATTCCATTCAGACACTGCATCCAAAAGCATATGCAATGTGTGCTCATCTTTAAGACAGTAAGACTGTGATTTGAGGAAGAGTTGGCTAGTTTTCTTTGCAGGCCAAGCAAACATAAAAGTTGCCTTATTAGCTCAACAATGGTGATGGTAGATCTGTTATTTCTTGTGGGTTATTATTTTTTATTGACTTTTGTAGCATTTAACTAAAACTTTTACTTGAAAATTTACCCTGTACATTTTGTAAATAAAGGTCAATAACAGTTTAGAAGGATATTTTTCATTGTACTAGGTTTGTTTTTTCATTAAGTTTAAGTTAAGGCACAAGAATTCAGTGTAACAAATTCATGAGTTAAAATGTTTTCCTAGATTATTGATTGTACAAATAATGTACAGAAACTGATACTATTATATCAATATTACAGACTTTCAGATAGTTTACATGTTACAAGTCAGAAACACAGAAATACTTAATTATTTACAGTTTGATCATGAAGTATTCAATAGGAACCTTTGTATTTTAGTCACTCGGTCAATAGTCATTAGAAAATACTGCGTCAACAAAAAGAATAACTTCTGACACCCGAATTTTCTGGAATTTGCTTATAACTTAAACAGACTTCACACTATAGTTTCAGATCTTCCTCAACCTTTTATATAACTCAGTCATTAGTGTACATTCTAATGATACAATGGCTTTTACTTCCCACAGAAGCAGGTTCTAAAAACAGGTAAGAAAAAAAGAAATTATTATCATCATCATTATCACCATTATTATGTTTGTTGTAGCTCAGTGGATCAGAATATGTTGAACTACCAAAAGATTTTTAGGGAAATTCAGTCTGTTTGGAGTATTCCAAACTGTAGCTCATTTTGCTTTCCAGCATACAAACTTTCTCAGCTGCTTTCTTTTCTTTAACTTACTCACCTATTTAACATAGGACTGCATCTCAATGACTGACCCTTCTCTTCAGGGCCTGAAAATACTTCAGACTCCCAAAATTACTGACACTTTACAAAGTGTCAGTGAGGCCCATGATGAAGTATTGTACCTATATCTGGAATGGCAATGGTGCTGTTGCTGCACATATACCTCCAAGACCACATGTACAGAAAGGTACACAACTGAGTGACTTTATGTCACTCACAGACATTCTCTAGCATATGGTTGACAGACATGCCTTTTCTCTCTTTTCTCTATAGCTACTACAATAGCCTCTGCTCTTCAAAGCTAGCGACTCCTGTTACTTTCACTCTTGTTACTCCCAACTCTCTTGCCACTCCTCTTTTCCTCACCCATCTTGTGTCTAACCCAGGCCCTACATTAACCTCTACTCAGTCATATCTCTCTACAATGTTAGCCCTCTAGAATTCTCTCCCTTCTCATGTGTTTTCTGCAGGTGTCATCTTGCTTATAGTTAATGCAAAACATTAATGACATCAATCTCACTAATCTTGGAGCCAATGCCTCTTCCTCCAGACCTAGCAAGTAAAAAAGAAAACAACCAATCACAAATTCTCATTTTTTCTTAAACATTTCAAAGACAAGCTGATGGTAATTTTTCAAATTCCCTAGCTATTTTTCCTCTTCAATTATCCACATTTGCTTTTAATTTTTAATCTCTACAATTAGATGTTTTTACAGTAGTGGTGAATTTACTATCTAAAAATCTTAGTATATATTCTGTTCTCACAACACTACATAAGCACTACAGAGCTAAAACCCTTAATGCCATGACAATGCTAGACCTCACACTCATATCTAATAGCAGACACTTCACACATACAACATTTGCATCCCATAGATGAAGTTTTCTCTTCAGAAATAGAAAATACTTTGGCTCTAGAAGGCCATATCAGAGTACTGCCGACATACCTAATATGGTTTTGCTCCTACACACAATCACCTTAGATAGCATCAAACATAAAAGGCCAGTCAGCTGATTGGCAATGTTACACTTGTTAACATGTTGCAACCTCTGTATAGTTGCTTGGCATGCTAGAAATTTCAGCAAATATTTTCTCAAATCACACCTCCAGCATGTTAGAAAATGACACTTTGGATACGGTAATCTTAGATGCAAGTTCAGAAAAGAAGATATGAATAAGGCGGGAACACCTGTAATTATAATACCTATGACTACAAGTGTTCAATTAGGTTAACCTGGAGTTAAGGTACTACAACTCTTAATACTACTACTACAACCTATTGCAACTCCCTGCCCACATTTTTTTTTCTGCATGATATAACTTAGAGAAGTTTAAACTAAATACCAACCACATCAACCTCACTAATTAAGAACATTTTGCAAAGGTTATGGACGATGCCCTAAATAATAATAATGTTTTCTTTAATTTTTATAGTTTAATGATTACTTTATTATTATTAATTATACTTATAATAATTCTTTCTACTATAGGCACAAGGCCTGAAATTTGGAGGGAGGGGGCTAGTCAATTACATCGACCCCAGTGCTCAGCTGGTACTTATTTCATTGACCCCAAAAGGATGAAAAACAAAGTTGACCTTGGCTGAATTTGAACTCAGAACGTAAAGACGGGTGAAATGCTGCTAAGCATTTTGTCCAGCTACTATTAATAACAATATTAGTTGAATATGTAGTGATGGCTACTAAGCCAAAACTAAAGTTACTGTCAACTTTTTTCTTGAAAAAATTCATGTAAAAGTATGTTCTCTACTAAAAAGTATTAAGTGATCCTTCAATTTAATGTCATATTTTTTTTTATATATAACTCCATTCAAAATCAAACATTAATATACAAATATATATAGATAGATATCTATGTGCATTTGGGAGAGGTTACAACCTCAGAAAAACTGCCCACCCTGTTGCCAACCCTCTTTTAGCCACTTCTTAACAATATGCAGGGACATGGTGTACCCATTATAAAATCAATATTTATCTATCTACCTCTCTATCTCTGCATCCCTAGGAAATATTTGATTAATTGTTGCACTCACTACAAAAGTAATATCACTTATGGAGATGTAAACATTCTTCACTTACATCATTCAACTGCTCCTAGAAAGAATTGAACTTAAGAACTCAAAAGGTTCTCTCAGTATTTGATAAAATCAGTTTCTATATAGTAGAGACTAAAATAATAAATACTTTTATTTGTATGCACAACATTTTGGACACTGATTACTTAAGGACAAATTATCTTGCTTCTTTATATGGGGAAAAGGCAATTTTATCTTGGAAAAATAAAGGTTGATAAAATTTATTAATTTGTCCACATGGAATATTATATTATGAAACATGACTTTACTTGCTAATAAAATTAATCTTTACATGATAGATGTTTGCAATTTGTTTTTTCTTTTTAAAATAAACATTAACCACTTACTGCAAACGGGTGACTCCAATAACTACATCTCTACAATTGGTAATATATAAGTTATATATAAATATACAATTATATACAATCATGTATGAATTATAGATTTATAATTACAATTAGGTATTGCATATTTATAATCTGCAATTACAAATTTAGAATTATGTATATTTATGTATTCAGCAACAGCATCAGTGTTGTCTTAAATGTCATTTTCTCAATACAAAATAGAGAGTAAGTCAACAATACAGTAATATTTTCTAGCTTTTAATCATGTGTCATCTTACCTGTGAAACCCAACATTCTTGGACCTGTGATATTTATTATTTTTATGCACCTATCTAGATTAATTTCATTGAAAACACATGGCAGTTTTTCACTTATGTATCATTCCTCTTCCTTCTCCTCCTATTTTATTATGTCTGCCCTCAGTACACTCTACCAATGAATTACTGTCTAGATGAATGAAGTAAAGCAACTAAGAGACAAACCATTCACACATTTGCTTCTTAGTTTTTGGGCCATCATTCTTCTCATGTAGTCATGTAGTTCTGTTGTAAATGGAATAGATGACCCCTCCTTTTTTCTGAGTGGTTGGCACATTACACTGAATACTTCGGCACCACCTCCTAGTCTAATGGTGCCTTTAGCAGAGTTCACTCTGTTGAAATAATTCAAATCTGGTTCCCAGCAGAAGGGTTTTATAGTCTCTCAATGTTACATTATGCTTGACACTTCTCCAAAATACAAAATACCAGAACTAAACCCACTGATCAGTTTTTCTTCCTCTTCTTTTAACATCTGTGGACTTTCTTCCAGCCTGGACCACATACATAACTTCTTACTAACATGCAAAGTTCATTCCTCACTGAGACACAAATCTCTCAACTATTTATAGGCCTTCCCTGTTGTCCACTCTTTACCCAAATTTCACTTTGAAAAGTGGTATCTGCATATATGTAGATTCTGCTCTCCCTGCCATGCACCTTTCTCACTTGGATATCAGTAACAACAAGTTCCAGTTACTTTGACTCAAATCTCTCTCTCTCACTCTCTCTTTTTCTCTCTCTCTCCATTCCTCCAACCACCAACAATGCTTTGACTATATTATTTCCTACATTGAAGACAACTATCTTCAGCCTTCTCTGAAGTCATCATCCTCTCAGTGATTTCAATACTCAACTCTTTTGGGATCTCACACTCATACTAATGTCACAAGTGAGGAAACTGAATTTTTTACAATTGTCAACTGTCTACAACTGGTTTTATCCCCTACAAATAGACAAACTACATCTGGAGTGCCATCCAAGATGTGAGATTCACTTGATCTTTGTAGAGTGTTAGTAATTGTCAGAGACTAAAGTATTTTCTGGCTTTGAAGAGAAAGGCCAGTCCTTGAAGTACAGTCTTAGCTATGCTAAGGATACTTTATGTCAGTTTGTCAAAAATTTCACACTGTGTTTCAAACGGCATCAAATTATTTTTTATGAATTCTTCACTCAGGAGAAAGGGACTGCACACATAACATTCACAGGCTCAAGACTGGTGATAATTATGAGATTGATGTTCATCTTGAATAAATTGCAAATGGACAACTGCAGAAAAAACACAGGTGGAGAGGGAATTCTGGAGAGATAACAGTCTAAGGAAAAAGGATTAAATGTATTGGTTAGTACTGGGTTTGATGAAATACAGTATGGCTGATAAGTGGAAGAGAGATGATGGTGTTGGCAGGGCTTGGATGGAGGTGGAATGCACACAGCTCAGAGGTGCAAAGACCATTATGGTAGCAATAGAAACGGCAGAGTTGTGCTATAGAGATCAGAGTTTATTGATGACTTCATGCCAATCAGTAGGGTGGCTTTCATTTGGATGTGATATGGAATGTTTAGCAGTAGCACTGTCCCACACCCAGAAATAGTATCCCATAGTGGATTTACCCTGAGTTTTACAGAGAGTCTGCAACTGTTAAGAGCTGAAATAAATTCTGGCCCTGAAGAGAAAAGCTAGTCTTTGGGTCATAGTTTTTGCTATGTCATAAATACTAGGTCACACAAGCAATTTTGATTGTTGTGTGACCTAGTATTTATAGCAACTTCGATGGTTTTAGCTTATGTTGCCCCAAAACTAAGGAAAAGGAGTACAGGATTGTTTCTGTGATATATGTAGTGATGGTGATATCCCCGTCTATACTTTGTAAGGTCTCTTTCTTGAAACTGTTTGATTTTTTTTTTTTATCCCTTCTTACGACTAACTAATCAATGCTTTTAGTATTGACCCATATTCATCATCAGTTTCAAATTTCTGCAAAGAGAGCTGTTAATATAAATGGTAGCTCTCAGTGATATTCAGTCCTGAATTCCTTTGAAATAATCTCATGGATAATAAAATATAAGAAAGAAAGCTGTGGACAATAGTAGTGGATATTCACCTACAATGGTCTAACCCATGCCTGCATGGAAAACAGACGTTAAATGATGATGATGATGATGATGATGAACTTCCTTACTGAGCTTGTTGACAATCTCAACACTGATTTAAAAACTTTGTACATGACACAAAAGTTAGACTCTTACATAACGGTGTCTCTCACTGGCATTGCTGTCTCTTTCTACTTTAATATTTGTTCTTAAGTAATATTTAAGTGATCTTTATCAACAAGAAATATGTATATCATGTATGAAATTTTTCAAGATGTACAGTTTTCCCAGTTCACCTAAACTAGTCAAGGGAGGCAACTTATAATAGGAAATTCATAGTGTCTTTAATGAAGCAAAACCTGTTCAAAACCTACTTTCAGGTTCCATTTATAAAATAAAAATTTATCCTTTATCTTTTACTTAGTTCAGTTATTCGACTGCGGCCATGCTGGGGTACTGCCTTGAATGGTTTAATGGAACAAATTGCCCCCCAATACTTATTTTTAAGTCAGATACTTATTCCTTCGCCCCTTTTGTTGGAACGCTAAGTTACGGGAATGTAAACGAGCTAAAACCAGTGGGTGGGGAGCAAACACAAAGACACACACACACACACACACACATGTGTATGTATATATATATATATAGAGAGAGAGAGAGAGTAGAAGGAAAAAATATTTTACAAATTTAATCCAGACCAATATCGTATTATCTCAATACGGCAAATATTGCATAGAGTGTATATTTAAAACAATAGGAGAGTGGAGATTAATTGTACATCAATACATTTATTAAAAACGCTCGCTACAACATGACCAATCTAAGACTGACAATTGTTTCGGTTACAACAGCAGTTGAACTACATCATATGCAGTCATGCATCGCACAGCAGCAATCTCATCGGGGTCTGCTCATTACAATGTTTACAGAACAACCTAATCAATACAAGCCTTAGTACACCACAACTCATCAAAAACAGACAAATTCAAATCGAGCGTTCCTCCTGGGAATACCGTTGGAGTAAGTAGAATGGAGTCTCTTTTCTTATTTAAAAAATATATATATAATGGAAATAGGTTCTTATGCATTACCTCTATCAAACCAACAATTGGAGTGTAGTTCAAAGGAAAGAAGAAAGAGAAAAAAAATTAATATTTTGGATTCTACATAATCGTAATGTGGCAGTTTGGTTGTATTTTGCCATGTAGCGTACCTTATTTATCAACAGAGGTAAATCATATAGTATAGGTTTACAAATTCAATTAAAAAAGATGTTATTCATATTAATTACATAAGCATTAACATTATTGAATATCATAGTCATTATTTTAACTCACATAATTAATATAAGTTACTAGTTACATTAATTTCAAATGCTTAAAAGTGCGTTTTCGTCTATGCAAGCAGCGTAGACCCCGTTCCACTCTAGAGTTTATAAGATTGAATTTAGATGAAAAAATATGGTAAATTTCTTCTACACAGAGCTCACACCTACTGTTCCCTATTCTATAAGGCTTGGCCTTACCAATTATTTCCAAGGCGATAGAGTATACTTTATTACTATGTTTCAAATTCCAAATTAGAGTACTTAGACTAGTCGAATTCACATTACCCCTTTTTTGTAAAAGAATTTAAATGATTGGCAATTCTTTGTTTAATATAGCACGAACTAGCACCGATGTAGACATATTCATTATTCTCCGAGGAAACCTTACATCTATTAACAATATTTCTATACTTACAATTTGAGCTGAGTGAACATACTCTGCTTTCAGCGAAGTCACAATTTCTTGAAATACTACAATTGTTGATAGTATCTAAGTCAGTGTCACTTTGATTATTTGCCGAAAGATTTCGAGTATCGACTATGCTATCATTTCTTAATACATTAATAAATTTTCCGGTGGAATACTTATTATTATTATTATTCCCGTCTTCCAATAAAAGAAATCATTATTATTCCCGTCTTCCAATTTAAGATTAATGTGTGGATTTATTCCAGAAGACGTTATTTTGCCGGTATTCGAACCAGCTTTGTTATCCCGGTGTTTATTTACATCAGTTGGGGCTTGCTTGCTCTCGCCGGAATTATTACTATTTAGATGTGTATCATTATTACACCTACTAAAGGCGGCGAGCTGGTAGAATCGTTAGCACGTCGGAAAAAATGCCTAGCGGCAATTTTTCCTACTTTACGTTCAAATGCCGCCGGGGTCGACTTTGCCTTTCATCCTTCCGGGGTCGATAAAGTGAGTACCAGTTACGAACTGGGGTCGATAAAGTCGACTACTCCCCTTCCCCAAAATTTCAGGCCTTTGTGCCTAGTATAGAAAGGATTATTACACCTACTAGAATTGCTACTATCGCTATTATAGGGAGCATTTAAAGTCTAATTGTTATGCGCTGCAATGATATGTGCAAGGTTTCCTTACTTTGGGATTGGTATCTCAGTAAGCTCCCGAGTTTGATATGTATGCAGTCTTCCACACTTATCAGTCCCCTCCCTCAATTTGCTTTCTTCATGCATAGGCAATCAGTGTCTGCACATGGATAATAGGCTCTATGCATTCTTAACTATTATTATTATTATTATATATTAAGGCGGCGAGCTGGCAGAATCGTTAGCATGTCGGGAAAAATGCTTAGCGGCATTTCTTCCGACTTTACATTCTGCATTCAAATGCTGCCGAGGTCGACTTTACCTTTCATTCTTTCGGGGTTGATAAAATAAGTACCAGTTGAGTACTGGAGTCGATAAAATCGACTACTCCCCTCCCCAAAAAATTTCAGGCCTTCGTGCCCAGTATAAAAAGGATTATTATTATTATAACAAAATAATAGCTGATTTGAAGACTATGTGGCAGCAACAGAAATTACAAAGCTATCTCCACAAAGAATTAAATTATTTGATGGGAGAGTTTCTATAAGAATTTGATCAGTTCAGTCACCATTAAGAATGAAGAATCCTTTGTCTATCATCTAAACGTGATGAAGATAGAGAAAGCAGTGTTGTGAATTTGGTCACAAGTTAGAAAATGAAAAGAGGAAATAAAGGGATGTGGGAGGTGATAAGGCAGAGGAAAGTGATGTGCAAGGTGAACGAATGAGAGGAAGTAAATAATAAAATGATGTAGAGAGAGCTAAAAGTTTAAATAAGGCCATGATGAAAGTCAATAAGTGAAGGTAGTTTGGGAATGAGAGACAGTTATGCCTTTACATGACCAATATTTCTTAAAACTAAGTGCCTTGCATATAAATGAATAATAAAAAAACTATTCTTGCTTTACTGAATAATTCTAGATGGAATATTGAAGCATCAGCATCAATATGTGCTGTACAAAAGCAATCTATCACTACTAGACATATTGAAAGGAATCATTTCAATTCCTTCAATATTGATGAAAGATGTCACTAGTGAGTTGTATTTTCTGGAACAATATACCCACCAGTCTTACACCAATTCCCACAAAATAACATGATGAAGTTATTCTACATGTGCTTAGCCACTCTCCAGAGAAAAAGTTAAGGTTCTCATATGAATCTCTACTTCTCTCAGAAAACTACAATGAAAAATACTAAAGAAACAGCTCAGACAATGTTCATTCCATTCCAACCAAATGTTGCACTCCAAACCAAGCCACCACTACTTGTACCAATTCTTAAGCATTTTTCCTTCTACATGGATCTAGCCAAAAATTTGAAAACATGTCACAGTGCTTCCCACTTCAATCTATTTCTCTTATTTCCAATGTTTCAAAATGGATGGTCACATCTGGGATAGTGAAGAGAGATACTTGCCACAAAAGTGGTAGTAGCAAATATGATTGCAAAATTTTTGAAAAACCGAAATTAATTTTTAAAAAAGGGGAACAAATTACAATGAGACAAAAAAATAAACACATCCACAATCTGCCAAGTAAAAACCTAAATACAACACTGATAAATGCACCACCACTAAAACTCCTAACATATTCTTTAGTAACATTACAAGCCAAAAGGAATTATTAGATACATCTTAACCCAGAGCAAGGGAGGTACACAGAAATAATTCACCCAAAATAGTACTTCTTTGCAAAAAGAATTTATCATGGAAAGAGCAAGGAGTAAGTTGACATGCATTTGTTTTTCAAAACGTGGAGAGGACTTCCATATACTATTAAAAGAGGTGTTAGAAGCTTTGAATGAAGTGTGACAGAACATGCGCTTTTGTGATTGGGGAAGGGCATATGGAAGTGTGTGACTAGTTTTTAAGATCAATGATGAAATAAGGAAACAGACTGAACTGGTACTCCACACACCTGCTTTCAGGCTGGTGTTGCAATGTATAGGGAAAAGAAACACAAAACTCATGATCAGAGATTTTGGTAGTGACATTAATCCTTAACTTGTCATCACCTTTGCAGCATATTATGGATAGGTGGTGCATGCAGAGGTAACCAGCAACAACACGTGGCTAAGTAGGATCTGTATGGATATCCAAATCCTAATGATCTAAGAAGACCACAAAACAATCCCAGAACTGTATCCCATTGAGGGCAGTGAGAAGAAGTTAATCAGATTGGTTGTGCAGTCTCTTGTTTAAAGGTATCTCCCTCCCTTTCATCCAGCTGAGAGGCCCCTGTAAAGAGTCATAGGTATTGCCCTTCCGTCTAAAGTAAAATATTTGAAAGAAATTATCTTTAGTAGTAATAACAGCATCAACGCCAAGCTATAACTAACTAGCTTGTTTACAAGTGTGGCAAGACCCATAGAACTATTAGAGTTATGTAAAGAAACAATAAGAGAAACAAAGGTTCCCACACAAAAAGAAAAGAGAAAACTCACTTGCAAGAAAGGGAGAAAAAAATTAGTTTCATGATGGGCAATAATTGGCAACTTTATCTCTTTCATGCCTCAGTACACAATATCTTTTAAGAATTGACTAAACTTTACTGTGGACAATTCTTATTTAAATGAGGTTAGAATGAGACATGAAAAAAAAAATGCATTAGAAATGAAACAATATATGGAATTTACGACTAAAGAACAGAAAGAATCAAAATCAATGTCGTAATTATTAAGCCTAATGTGTATTCTTATGAATACGGTTATTAAAAAAAATACTTAATTAACTGCATAAAGTAAAAAAGAAAAAAACAAGCACACATAAATTATCAAAATCCACTTGACATGGCGATAAAGTAGTTTCAGACATCTTGACTATATGGGGATAAAGAAAGATAATTAAATGGTCAAATACTAGTTGAATGCATAAAATATTAAAAGACTAAGTGGCGAAGATAAAGTTCATTCATGTCAGCAACTCTAAAATCCAACTGAAAGATACTGAATAATTTAACAAGAAAAATGTGGTTCCTTAGTATCTAATAAAATGTAGAATTAATGAAATACATTATCATCTGCATCATCTTCTCCTCAACACAATTACTATTATCATCATTATCAATAATATTTATTAAAAAGCAGACAATTTTAGAAAGCAAAACTGTTTTCATATTTTCTTTTATAAATAGATCTGATTTAAGAAAGTTAAGCTTTATGGGAAACTGACAAAAGATACAACAGACACAGACAGATGGGAAGGAGATATTTTGTGACATAACAAAGCTATAATATAAAAACAAAACAAAGGAGATTGTAGGTGATAATAATAATAATAATAATAATAATAATAATAATAATAATAATAATAATAAAAAAGAGTTTCTTTGCCCTAGGAGTCAGGAAGACACTTGGCAAGAAATGGAAACAAAATTGAAAAAAGAAGAAAAACTTATAAATATAATAATAATAATAGTGGTGGGGTAATAGCGGTGTGCTGGTGATAATAATACAAGTGATAATTGTATGCCACAAATCAGAATTTCCTTCTGCACTAATTTTATCTGGTATTTTGCTTCATCAAAAATATATCTTAGATATTAAATCCTTTGTTGATGACAGATTTTAAAATAATGAGACAATACTAATAGGAACAACAAAAGATAGAATACAGATATAACTTCAAAATTATTTAACTCAAATACTTTTAAAATTTATTTAGATCAACAAACCAGATATGGAATTTTTAACAAAATATTGAAAAAAAACTTTTAAAAAAACTGACTCACTAATAGGACAAAATTTAAACTATGGGGACCCAGGGCACTTCAAGTTCGGGACCCCTCTTACACAAGAATTAAAATCTTGGAAAATTATTGGTGCCGGTAATGGAGAAATCTATGGTTATTTATCATAAAAGAGAATTCATTACACTTTTAAGACATCAAGATATGTTTGTATATTGAAAGAGAGCTTCTTCATGCAAGATTGCTGGGAGATGGGCCCTCCCTGTATTGAGTGCTCCATACCCTTCGTAGCAGGAGGGCCCCCGATATCGTGGGTGGCCCGGGACAATCGTCCACTTCGCCCCCCCTCCCCATAAATCCGGCCCTGTCTGGAGGTGTTTAATGATTCTGCTATTCATCTATTTTCCCCACCTGATATAATGAATGCCATTGGATTAAGAATAAGTAAGAACTCGCTATTTCAGTCGGACGAAATGTTAAAAGAATGGAACCGAATAACTTTTTATTGTTTACTTGTTTCAGTCATAAGACTGCGGCCATTCTGGGGCAATTCCTTGAAGAATCTTTAGTCGAATGCATCGAACCCAGCAATGATAATTTTTGTAGGTGTTCAATCTTTACATTTGTACCAATAATAATAATAATAATAATAATAATAATAATAATCGATTTTATTATTAGCCACAAGGGCTGACAAAAAGATACATGAAAAGACAATACAATACGATACAATGGGTTTTGAAGCGTGTTTTTTTTTAATAATAAGTATTATTATAAATGCTCAGATAATAATTATTTTATAATCACACTATTATTATTATATAATCACACATTATTATTATTGATTGAAATAATAATTATTCTCTGAGTAGGCGGCGCGTCATGTACTTGAGTCAGGCACTTCATTTCATGGTGATCGAGTCCAATCAGCTGAAAATGAGTACCAGCTATACCTGGGAAGCTGCTTGGGATGGACGTGCGTCCATTTCAATAGAGGTTGTCTTCCGCTCTATGTAGCTTTAAAGCTGTGGAAATGGAAGTATGTTCCGGCCTAAACGGCTTGTAGAGTCAGTCAGACTTGAACATTTTAACTTAATTATTATTACTTAAATAGACTAATACTGTCAGACGGATAAGTCCGAGATGTGGGCAGGGCAACAAAACCGTTCAGCATGCACTCGTACAGTGTCCGGGTATTGCTGACTTGTGGAGTTTTGTCGAAAAGTTGTTGAAACATGTAGAAGGTATCCGGTTATCAACCGAGGCCATTGTGAAGATCGCCCCGCCGCCTTCCTTTGGCCAGGAAGGAAAGGCAGTTTTCTTCTGTCTGGTGGCTATGGCGAAGGAGGTAGTGTTGTGGACGAGATTGAAAGGACTGAAGACAAATACCTTCCTCTTCGGCCAAGCCCCCATTGACTTTCTCAAGTTCCATTTGCAAAGCAAAGTGAGGGTGGAGAGCGTAGTATTACTCCTCCCACCTCATCCCAGTATTTTTGTTGAAAGGTGGGTGAATGTAGCGAGGATGGCCTGTGTTAATGGGCCTATCCTGAACTTTCGCTTGTAAACCGGAAGAGTTCAGAAGGAGAGAGGCACAAACTGAGGTGTCCCTGGCGGTCGGGATAACCAGGATTGGTGGGGCTCTTCGGTTTTCCCTTGATGGAACTCCCCTCCTTTTGGGAATTATATTGTTTAATTTTGTTGTTAATTGTTATTGTTATTTATTTTCTACACGATATTGTGTCAAACCCCACTTGTCCCTTGTGGTGTATTGTTCCTATTTGTTTTGTGTTCGGCCCTTGTGGCCAATAAAGAAAACATTATTATTGTTATTATCAATAATTATTTTAGACGTTAGACACAATAATAATAGTAATACTAATGATAATAACAACAAAGCTGTGACAACAACAATAATAATTCGTTCTACTATTGTCACAAGGCCTGACATTTTTAAGGAAGGGGAATAGTCAATTACATCGAATCCAGTGCTCAACTGGTACTTATTTTATTTATCGACCCCAGTAGTATGAAAGGCAATGTTGACTTCGGTGGACTTTGAACTAAGAACGTGAAGCTGGAAGAACTGTCGCTAAGCATTTTGTTCAGCGTGCTAACGATTCTGCCAGCACAATGCCTTACTACTACTACTACTACTACTACTACTACTACTACTACTACTACTACTACTACTACTACTGATAATATGTGCTTTTATTATTACCATCAGTTGAAACTATTTACTTGTATTTACGTCATTAATGTCATTCACAATAACAGGATTGCCAGAAAGACTAGTTTCATAGTTTTTGCATAACCGAGGAAATATTGTGTGTATTTTAAAAAAATGTAATTGTTTTTATTATTATTGTTTTTTTTCATTTTTGTTGTTATTGTTGCTTTTAAGACGTGGAATTGTTTCATCTTTCGAGAAATTACAGCGAAATCGTTGGTAAGATTGGAATGAGTGTTGATTTTGCTATACTTTTAGACTTTAGATACCAAGAATTTTGTGGCCAATACTAATATAATAATGATCATGCACCGATGTCTCTGCATGGAACAACAAATCCTAGAATATTACTCAAAATATATCTGCCGATGCTGAAAAAGATGTCAGGAACAATAGAATTCTGAAAATAGATATAATTATAAGAAGTAAAAGGCAACTACGATGATTAACAAGAATATTAAGAGCTGCTAAATTATATTCCATTGCAACAGAACCACCATTCAGAAATTTGAGCGACTCAACTAGGATATTTGTTTTAATTTGTCTAAAAGGTCAGTACCTGTGTTTAAACAAGAATAGTGTTTCAAAATATAAAATGAATTTTCCTGTCCATTCTGAAACCTAATTTACATAATAACTTGTTCAGCATGTCGAGAGAATTATATAGGACAAACCGGTGTGTTCTTAAGAAAACGAATGATGCTGCATCGAAAGTAAATTTGATTTCGCGGATATAGAAAATATTTCTCAGTGAAAATATAGAAACATGCAGCAGGAATCACAAACCAAATTTTAAAAAATGTTTCTTTATATTAAAGCTGTGAGGGAACATGTAAAAAAAACAATATTACAAACACCGATTGATTGTATAAATATTCCATTCCCTTCATAAAGCTTTATCATAATGATTTCAGTGCATTTCCTTCTCTATATTTAGTACATGAATACACACTATACATATAAACATACATACATACATACATACATACATACATACATACATACATACATACATACATACATACATACAT
>JAOPUL010003388.1:132607506-132623036 GCA_027564515.1 Octopus rubescens
CAACCCCATGGTTCCGGGTTCAGTCCCACTGCGTGGCACCTTGGGCAAGTGTCTTCTACTATAGCCTCGGGCTGACCGAAGCCTTGTGAGTGGCATTTATGTGCTTACTTGTGTGTGTGTATATATATATATATATATATATATAGTCCTTGGTATCACATGAATATCCAGGCCACCAAACTTCAACAAGCATGTATCAGTAATGCCACAATAAATATCATGACAAACACATTTTAATGATTTTCTGCCTAGATACATTTGGAGAACAGTAAAATCGCCATTGTGAAAAGTATTGTTAATCTATGTTTATCATGCTTATAGGGATTTTCAGCATTGGAGCAGTTGCTTGAGACATTCCTTTGCATTCTGGAAATGATTTTGTCCAGTATCTGAAACTAATCAATCAAGATGCGACTAGTCAGTTCCTATCCAGTGTATGAATTTATCAACATTATCCAAGCTAATGTCTTTGGTTGTGATCTAAAATGTAATTGGGAGAATATGTTGATGTGAGGAATGATATTTCCTTTAACATATGTGTTATGAAAATCAAATGCTATGAGCTGCATGGCCCATCTCAATATCCTTATGATGTTCTTTACACTGGTTAAAGATGAATTCAAATGCTCTGATTAATCTAAGTAGGTATTTTCTACCAGAGTAAAAAAATGATAGGCATGGTTTGTTGTCCATACAATTGCTAAAGCCTCTCTCTCAAACCTTGAACAATTTGACTAATCGGAAGCTAACCTTCTTGATAAATATAATATGAGGTAGTTTTCTGGCAATAACATTTCTGAGATGGAATTTTCACTAACATCAGTCACCAAACGTCCTCACCACAAAATTTTCAGTGAATGTCCATTTTAAATTCTCAAACATCTGTTGCTGAACATTTGTCCAAACAACTTTGACATTTTTCTTGTACAATTTCATAATTTTTTCAAGAAATATATTGACTTTTAAAATTGAATATAATTTCTTGTTGTATGAATTTCACACATGCATTGAGTAATATATTTTCCAATTGAAACTATTCTAACATTCTTTATCTATGGGATGTATGATACATGGTCTTATTAAGCCTCATTTACATCAGTTCCTCTTAAATTTGATCATCTTGACTGAACTTACTAAACACAATATTTAGACCCATCTTGAAAACAAAAGACATTTTATAATGAACTCTGAGGATATTTTGTGCAGAGCCATAAACCTGGTTCATTCTACAATGATCAACTTCTTTCTCAACATCACATTGTTCATCATTGTCTCCTGTATTTCACTCAAACACAGGTCTTTTAGTTGTTTGGGATGAACCATTAATGAACCCTTTAGTGTGGCTTCAATACAAATCCTTGACAAAAATATGAGTTATTTCCTTTGGATCATCATATTCATTATCCTTCAATATTTTTGTTCTAGCACTGCCAGCAAAACATTTTACCCAAGCATGCTTCAACAAGGACAGGATCAGTAAGCACTAATTCAAATCCTACTGACAATATCATTGTTGTATTATTCAGTTTATCAAAATACTGTAGAGTCAAATTTACATGTGATCCTTTGCATTCAGAAGTCTCAATCATCTACTAGGTCAAACACAAAAAGCATGCACCATGACATATTTGCACTATAAAATATTCATAATAACAGTTTTGCATCTTGCTAAAACCCTTACATCTTCACAAGATGATAGGTGTGATTAGCTGCTATTCTGAGCAGGTTGAATGACTGTGAAGAGCAGTGTTTCTTCACTTTTTGTAAGACAAAAGTATCTCTTTGATGACAAGTGGAATCAGCCAGCACCCCCACTTAAATCTTTCTCAGAAGTGTTCAAAACAGGTGAAATTTAACTTGAATTCTCAGCATCCCTTGAAATAAATTTTAACATTCCAGGCTGGAGTTGTAGTTGTTTAGCCCAACAAAAGCCCTGATTAAACAAGCCTATAAAGGCATTCAAGCCATAACCACCCTATATTTATCCCAAGTACAGTGCATCTTGGATATTATCTGATGCACTTTTTTTAAAGACATTAAAGAGTCGATTGAGGGAGATTTGACTGCTATTTTAACAAGTCAAACAATCGTATTTTCAGCTGAGGGCAAGCTTGATGGAGCAAACCTTTTATAAACAGCCTTCTTGCTGTGACCATTCCGTCTTTATCAGCCATAGTGTACCTAAGACTACATTATCCAGTGTGTGTTTTAAAATAGTAGGGTGTGATTCGAGAGAGAATGGACTGCTATTTAAAGCAGGTCAATCGACCCCTTAGGGGTTTCCGGTAAACGGAAATAACAGCAAAATGTCACAATTTTGGTTAGAGAAAAATCCACAGGAAAACGTAGCGTTTCATTTAAATACCATAAATACCATATAGTAGTCAGTAAATAAACGACTTAAAATACTAATTTAAACAACAATAACAATTAGAATATAAGTAGAAGTTATTGTTGTTGCTTAAAGTAATATTTTAAGCCGTTTATTAAGAATATATGACTTGCACACAATCACAATTTATAGAATAGCATTACATACGCATGTAAAAAATTTTTTGTTTTTTTCAAATTACTGTGTGGGGGTTTTGTAACTTTGTCTCCTGGATTCGAGTTTCGTACGTTGGCACAAAGTTAAACACTTCAATGGGGAGGCCAATAAACTACAGGTCTTTTAGTGAGTACTCTATCTGTAAGTGATATACTTATTCTTTGATCTTAGGAAATACATTCAAATACACAGGCTCGATCATATCAGGTTTTAATCTGAGATAGCCAAAAATGTTTACAATTTTATTTTGAAAGCTTTATGTAAACTTAAAATAAGCAAATATTAAACAGTTTACTGGATAACTAGCGACAAATATAATTGTGGTGATCGTTGTCGAGAAGACGTAACATTCGAACGAACAAAATCAACGACCTGTTTTCGATTCCTGACTAGTTACCATTTCATTTTATTTACGTCAGTAACGTCCTTGAGGAAAAGCATCCTTATAAAATTAAGATCTTGATAAAATAATTATTTCAATGTTAGAAATGATATTAATTGTTGAATAAGCGGTAAGCTCTCAACAGTTCGATTACTAAAACCAGGTTCGACTCCAGATTGAATCGATTTTATTTCACTTCCACTGATAATGGTTTTGAAAACACTAGAACTGTACAAGCTTAGCATTTCCTATTCTCTGGGTATATTAGGTTTCATATTTATGTAAGGAGCAATTAGTATTTATTTCCAATTGTATTGCTGTGTTTCACTTGTCTTATCCCCTATAGCGAGTTAGATCTAGGTCAAGTTGACTGTAAAATGCAGCATGTGGCATTCAGTAGGTGTAGTCCGTTAGCCGTCCTGTTTACTATCTCTCCACTATAGGAAGGACTCTTTAATATTACGAAACCAAAGATAGTCTATTTTGTATTTCAAAGCAACATGGTGGCATTTTGAATCCCAGCTAAATCGATAGCCATTTACTGAGATGTAAAACATGTGTTTAACATTTTTGTGTGATATGCACGATACTGCAGTATATTTACTTGTCTTACCAGGTATTTACCAAATTTTTATATGTTATTGTCGCTTATAAAGTCGAATATGAATGCAAATAACAACGTGCAGTAGTCGGATCGCATCGCAAGTGTATTACGTTTGTGTGCTTTGTATATCTAAATATTATGAGTTTATAATGTTTTGCAGTTTATTTATTAAACCCATGTATTGGAACATGGTTCCTCCTTACATTGTTGCTGTTTTTAGATACACGCTTGGGTTTTATTTTGTTGAATTCTGCCTGATTCATTGGTGTTTATGGGTGTAAATAAACCACGCCAAAATTTGCCTTAACAGTTTTGTTAGGTGCCAGAGAAATTACTTACCAAATAACTGTTTGGTTACATCACTATATGAAATCAGAAATGTTGGTAACCCGTTTCCCATTATGTAACTCTAAGTTTTTAATACGGAAGTATATGTTTAGTAAAATGCAATCTATTCTACAACTACGGATAACTTTTTCACTTCGGTTTTTAATAGTCGCTGTTGTGTTTCTCCTATGTAACAAGTAAATTTAATTATAACTTATTTTTGGTTTAAATCAGTGAAACTTAACTGAATCAAAGCATTATTCTAGAATATCTTCAATTCTTCTGTGTGATCTCTTTTTGACATTAGATATGTTGTTACATAAAATGTAATACTTGACAGTTTAACTACACGTTAATTAAAAGTTCAGTAATTTGTACTGTATACTCACTATAAGTTTCTTTTAAACGAAAATATGTTTATTTGAAGCGAAGAATATAAATGTTTATAATGTTTATGTTTATTTTGGAAAGAAACCTTTCTTTTTATTTTTTTTAACATGTTTTGACATCTGTCATTAGTCTTTATAACTTAGCATAGTTTTAGTCAACACAAAATTATTTATTTTTAATTCTTTATGCTGACTTTAAAAGGTAGGTTTATTTCGGGACACGCAAGCAAACTTTAACCTATTAAATGTTTTTTAAAATATTCGACCTAGTCATGTAAATATCATGGAATATTTTTGTATGTTACCACGTTCAGAGAACAAGAACTGGCTTCTTAGTGTCAAAAATAACTTTTTTCTTTCTAAGTTTGACTACCTGCTTAATACAACAAGTCTAATGTTACTAGATTATATCGCTTTCTTTTGTCATTCTGCCAATTTGCGGTCGACTTGGTTTGAACCACTTTTGCTTAACTAACTCTCCTTAAACAGGATTTGTTTTTGTTTCGTGTTGTAATGATCTTTTTTTTTTTTTAAGAAAATGTTTACAATATTTCAAAAGTAGTGTTTGTGGATCGTTAATTGTATTACAATTGTTTTCTACATAATTACAGCGTATATTTAAAACTAATTTAGCCATTGCTTTATCAGTAGTGACTTTTGTATTTTAATGTAAATTACCTATTAAATTGACTTTTGATTCTTATACCACCGAATAGTCGTCCAAACCCGCTTTTGTGAAAAGGATAATATCAGTAAAATACGATAAGTTGTTTAGAATTGAACATATCTCTGCTCCGTAATTACAGTTCATTGATTGTGGGAACTTGTGAACCATGCATTTTACTAGTGACTGATTGATGACTATTTTCTGACCTTTCATTAATAGATAGGGTTTTGTTTTGTTCTATGACCTCCTAGAAAGCAATCAGTTAATTTATTTTTGTATATATAGTTATGAGTTGTCATTCCCAAACAAATTATAGACGTATAATATAGATTATATTTTTGTAAATATTTTCTGTGCTTATTTCTGATCTAGCTATGTATTTGGATAATGCATCTTCACTGAATTTTTGGATCAAAATCTTCTTTTGTTTTTTAGTCTCTGAATACTCCTTGTATTTATTTGTATTACTTCAGCTTACATACATAAATGAATAACATGAACATTTTATTTATAACTTAATATGTAATGCCAACTTATTGACTTAATCCCAACTTCACAAAAATTGTTTGTAAAATCTTGATGCTGAAAACTTAATGGAATAAAAAACTTTTTGGGCATGCAACTGAATTTCTTTTGTGGGTAGATGTCATTGAATATCATTGTTGTCCTGTCCCATCTTTACTTGTTGAGCATGCAAACTCTAATCAGTAAGATCTTTTCATTTTTGTTATTAAAAGTACTTGGACTATTGTGAAAGACAACAATTAAGCATTTAAGTTGTTATTGTCAACATAGCCATTAGTTTTTATATATTTTCCCATTTAAGCATATCCTAATTATGTGTTGATTAATGTACATTTTTGTGTGTTTCAATTCCAACACTTAATCAAAAATATAATTCAATTGAAGTTTATTCTTCAGGTGGCAAAGATACAGTGAAGTACAGTATCAGTGACCAGGTTGTAGGTGTACAATGAAAGACTTTGATACCTAAATAATATATAATATCATTATAAAAAAAACAATAAAATGCAAGGGAATAATAAATGTGTGCATATTTCTAATGGCTAACATGACTCTTCCACAATAAAATTGCTAATAATTCTGTTTGAAGCAAATACTGCTGAAATATGTTAGTACTTGGGTTTTCTAAAGACAGCTGTAAGCTCATAATTTGAAATCCTATTACAATCTTTTTAAATGGGCAAAGCACACTCTCATTTTACAAGTTACCTGGATAAAAACCACTTGCTTTATTCAGCTAAAATATTAATCAAGTAAAGCTATTATTATCTTTTTGTGTTTTCAAATATTCACACATGAAATCTGTAACTTCATTTCAGGTTTTCTGTTTTTGATTAGATTCAATTTAACCATTAAACAACATTTAATAACATTATTTTGAAGGCATTCTTCTTCCAATCTAAACCGAATAATCTGTCATGCCTCATGATCAACCGACATTCACTAGTTTCTGGTATATTGTGCTATGTTTACTGCCTTTCAAATTCCCAGTTTGCATTCCTCTGAACTTACTATGCGTTATCCTTTATTCAAACCATTTTGATCCACTCATTTCCTCCTGACACCATTTCTGTTTCTCATGTCTAAAACCTCATATTAATTCTCGGTGATGGCTTTCTTTTGGAATTACCTATTTGTTTCACTACTACAACCATCACCAACTTGTAGAATTTAAATTAAGCATTATATTAACTTCTTCAGTTTAATAAAGCCGTTAAATTAATCTAAACTCTTACCCTACCTGCAACATTCTTTCATATATATTTTAGAACTTTATATGGAAGAATGTTGCAGGTAGGGTTCTTTGAAGCACTAAGATGTACTGTAGGTTGTACTTTTTATGTGACAATGATAACCTGCATATCTATCTTTACCTTATACTTAATATGAAGTTACTATATATATTTCTGTGTGTGCATGTGTATATATATATGATGTGACACGTTAAAGGCACCCGGTACACTCTCTGGAGTGGTTGGTGTTAGGAAGGGCATTCAGCTGTAGAAACCAAGCCAAAACGGACTGGTGTCTGGCGCAGCTCCCCGGCTTGCCAGTCTCCAGTCAACTCATCTAACCCATGCCAGCATGGAAAACTGATGCTAAAAGATGAGGATGATTAACCAGAAGCATCTTTAGTAGTCCTAGTGAGGGAAACAGAAATATATATACACATAATCGTGCAAACACACACACACACAAACACAAAATATACGCAGTCACATATGAGGTGGAATCAAAGAGTTCCCAGACTAGTTCTGCAGCGCACCAACAGAGGGCACCACACGGTGCCACGTAAAAGCACTAGCGTCGAGAGTCCGGTGCCAGTGGCATGTTATAAACACCCAGCATACACTGTAATGTAGTTGGCATTAGGAAGGGCATCCAGCCATAGAAACCAAGCCAAATCAGACTGGAACATGGTGTGGCCCCACACCCCACCACTGGCTTGCCAGCTCTGGTCAAACTGTCCAACCCATGCTAGCATGGAAAACGGACGTTAAAGGAAGATGATGATATATACATATGGGCATGTACATGTATATATACACATGCACGTGTATATATACACATACATGTATATATACACATACACATACATATACTCACATACATGTATATACACATATACCAGATCATTTCTTTGAAAAGTCTCTTTGAAAGACGTAAGCGCTAAAATAAAACTATTTCAATATTCTGGTTACCACCTCTTCATTTTTTCAATATCTTATATCTGTACAACACTTACTACCATATACATACACATATACATGCATATATACATATACACATATACATGTATATATATATACATATACACACATATACACATACACGTATGTGTGTATATATATATACTGACCTAATCAAAGCTGTGGCTTTAACTAAAACACAGTCAACAACGTTGACTGACTAGCATCAGTAGACCACCAAGGTTGTAAAAATGACATCAATATCAGCAGCAAGTAGTGTTTAGGCATAAGTGAACTTTAGGTTGGTTAAAATATGGAATAAAAATTGAGCATAATGAGCAAAGCCATTTCCAAGAGGAAAGCAAGGTACTGTCTGTTTTCTTTGAGAAGTGAACTCTGAAGTCTGTTGATTACAAGTTTTGCTTCCATACTTGGAATTTCTTTTCTCTGCTTAATTACTACAGACTCAGCTATAAGAATGAGGTCATCAGCATGTTCCCGTGGCCATCCAGAGGCATGGGAACTTCTATAACATAAGACAGATCTTGCCAGGAGGATTATGATAAAAAGGGATTACCTGCTCACTAAATTCATTGCTTTAGTCACTGCTATCTCTGACTTTCCTAACAGTATCCCTGTGCATGACTTGTATGTCTCACACAAGCCAATTGTCTACTTCTAACTTCCTCATCAGCCAACCAGATCAGTGTGAAGATTCCTGTTTAAGGCTGTCTAGCTCAATGAATACAAAGTACAGTGGCTTACTCCAAATTAAGTATTTCTGCAGTTGTCTCATGAGAAAGATGGCACCAATAGTACTTCTTGGTACAAAACTGAAGTGCATCCCAATCTAGCCTCTTTCCATAATCAATGTAAAATATAATTCTAGCCGTAACTTCAATAAGCTCACCCATGAACATGATACCTCTGTAATTATATTTCTCTAAAGTGTCTCCTTTACTCTTGTAACAGTTGAATATGATGCTGCAAGCAGGCTTGTTGCTTACACTTTCCTCAATTACTAATTGACTATACGAGTGACTAAACCGTTCTCTTACTGTGCCAGTAATTTAATCATCTCAATGGTAACTGGAGAATGGACCAAGGGTTTTCCTTGCTTTCATATTCTTAATTGTTTTATCCCTCAAACTGCTATCTACTAGAATGGCTAGTTCCTCTGCTGGCTTTACATTAGGAAGACCCTCTTTCTTCCAGGCATTCTCCACATTTATTAGCCTTTCATAGTAGCACTTCCATGCCTCTTTCTTTGCATAATCTGTATCCATCCATAAATACTTCCCATAATAATATATACATACGAGCTTCTTTCAGTTTCTGTCTACCAAATCCACTCACAAGGCTTTGGTCGGCCCGAGGCTATAGTAGGAGATATTTGCCTAAGGTGCCGCAGTGGGACTGAACCCGAAACCATGTGGTTGGGAAACAAACTTCTTACCACACAGCCATGCCTGCACCTATATAAAAACATAATTGTAAAAAGAAATATTCTATATATTTAAATAATAAAAGAACTGACTCTTTATGGATGTGTACAGACATGCACGCACACACCCACACACACACGCGCGCGCACACACGCACACACACACGCGCGCGCACACACGCACACACACACACCCACACACAGGTAGCAAAGCAGCTGAGTCATTATAGAGTAGGCTAGACTGCCTTGTGGTATTCATTCTAGCTCTGTACATTCCAAGTTAAAATACTGCTGAAATCAACTCATTCATCCTTTCATCCTTCCAAGATCAATAAAGTACCAAACCTGTACTGTAGCTCTCTCCTCCTCCTCCTCCTCCTCTCACCCTTCCAGTGTGTTTCTCTATTTCTGGAAGATACCCAGCTATGGCCACTACAGCTCTAAAAAATGACTCACCAAATTGAAAGCATTGGAAAGTGGACATTAAAAAAATAATGATGATTTGGATATATATTACCTGGCTCTCTATAGGTAACGACAAGTATTTCAGTTGATCCGATCAACCAGACAGCCTGCTCGTGAAATTAACGTGCAAGTGGCTGAGCATTCCACAGACCAGGTGTACCTTTAATGTAGTTCTCAGGGAGATTCAGTGTGACACAGAAATGTGACATGGTCGGCCTTTTGAAATACAGGTACATCTCATTTTTGCCAGCTGAATGAACTGGAACAATGTGAAATAAAGTGTCTTGCTCAAGGACAATGTACCACCAGGAATCGCCCAGCTCAGCTGGCAAAAATGAGTTGTACCTGTAATTGAAAGGGTTAGGGTTAGCACACATTCTGTCACACTGAATCTCCCTCAGAACTATGTTAAGAGGACACATTTCTGTGGAGTTCTCAGTTAATTGCACGTTAATTTCACAAACACGATCTTTCGTGGATCTTTGATTTGGATATATATACATATCTGTGTAAAGTTCATGATTCATTCTGCAGACATGGATGTGTAAGCAACAAGCCTGCTTGCTGACCATATCGTTTTAGGTTCAATCCCACTGTATGGCAACTTGGGCAAGTGTCTTGCACAATAACCTCAGGCCAATCAAAGCCTTGTGAGTGAATTTGATTGACAGAAACTGAAAGAAGCCCATCTCGCATGTATGTATGTGGGTGTATACATACATGTGTGTGTGTGTGTGTGTGTGTGTGTGTGTGTGTGTGTGTGTGTGTGTGTGTGTGTGTGGTTGTGACCCTTGTCTTAATATCACATGTTAGTTGTAAACAAGCTTCACCATCATAGAAGTAGAGTCTTCCATTTCCAATCTTCCATAGAAACATGTCTGGCCATAGAAAATCTGCCACACTGAATTCCATCTGACCCATGCAAGCATGGAAAAGTGGACATTAAAAAAAGTGATGGTGATGATCACACACACACACATGCACACACACACACACAAAGACAGCAATTGACTGTAGAAAGCATATACAATCTTCTTTTTTAAGAGCTTTACAATACACATCTTTGGGGTTAAAATATCATCCCACCTTCCCTTTACTTTTGGATCCATATAAACATATATTAAATGAAATAAAATTCTCACAATGCCAATAATAATGATGATGGTGGTGGTGGTGGTAACCTTCATCACCATCATTATTGTTATTACTATTATTATTATCGTTGATGGGAAAGAAAAGTAACGCCAGTGATGCTTAAATCAGATGCAATGAACCGATGTTTTATGACACACAGCTTCACACACACACACACACACACACACACACACACCAACAGACCGACCAACACCTAAAGTAATAAAATCTGGCCTAAAAGAATTAAAAAACCAAAACAAAAATCAATAGCAAAAAAGCAATCAAGCAAAAAAAAACAAAAAAAAAACAAAGTAACTACAACAAAAACAGAAACAGGTTTTTTCTTTTAAAACAAAAGCCTAGAGCCAAAGCAAAGACTTGTCTGGCATTATGTTGCTTGTGTTGTTGTGGTTGTTGCTGCTGCTGCTGTGAAGAGCTGTTTGAAGTATGAAGAGAATGAGATTGATCTATTTAGTAATCTAGATAATGATAATTGGACATAGTAAAAAGTAAAGGACCTAGCCTTAAAGACTGCTGGCAACCCAATATATGTATGGACATGAACTAAGACTGATGAAGATAGGGAAGGGTTGACGAAGAATCAATAAGATTTCTCATCAATACATCAATTTGTTTATTCAGTAGAGGCTTGTTCACATATATATATATATAAATATATATATATATATATATACACACATACACACACACACACACAGATGTGTGTGTGTGTAAAATAAAACAAAGATAAATAAAACAAGCTAAACAAAAGCAAACTAAAGAAAAGCTGACCCTCCCCACTACCTACATTATTCAATAGTAGCGTGGCAAATGAAAGCTAATTATTTGCACAGCAAACACCTTGACAGCCATTACTGTGTAAAGGCAGCAGGTGACATCCTGGTCTTGGTGTGTGTGTGTGTGTGTGTGTGTGTGTAAAGAACCTGATATTACAAAATGTGTTAAATATATATATTTTATGTGTGTATAGATATGTGTGTGTGTGTGTGTGTGTGTGTCTGTGTGCACGCTTGCTTGCTTGTTCAAGCACAGACACACAGACATATGTATATATAAGTGCAGGCACAGTTGCATGGTCAAGAAATCCACTTTGCAAACATATGGTTCCAGGTTCAATCCCACTGTGACACCATAGTCAAGTGCCTTCTACTATAGTCTCAGTTTGACCAATATCTTGTGAATGAAATTTGGTAGACTGAAAGTGTATAGAAACCTGTGCGTGCGTGTGCACACACATATGTATGTATATATATATATATATATAGTGTTCCTTTGTTTCACAATTTAATGGTTCAACAAACAGAAATCAATGAAATATGTAGCAGGCTGAAATAATAAAATAGGAGTCGATAAGATCAACTAAAACTGTTGAAGGCATTACCTAAGCACAGTCACAGTCTAATAACTAAAATCAGTAACGGAATAATAAAAAAAAAACATTAGGATATACATATAAGGAAAAGTAGAGTGATGTAGTAGGAGAAGAATGGGTAATAGACTTTATTCAAGAAAATAATAGATGGAAAATGCTTAGTAATGCTTCAAAACTGGGTACTGAATGTATGCCTGTTTTGACCACAACTATATAAAAATAGCAACCAAATCTCCCTGCAAATCACACACTGCTGGGTATTTTTAAATAAATACTGAATGATGCAATTCCTTAAAGCAATAAGGATAAACAATAACAACTTGTAACAACACTCCAAACTGAATACAACCATATTATTATTATTATTATCACCTAGCTGTCTCTCTCCACCATCTACAAGGACTTTAAAAAGAAATAACTATAGTTCTAACTTTTTCAACTAATAATAAAAATGTGTGCCTGTGTGAGTGAATGTGTATTTGTTCATGCACACATGAAGTGTAATTGTTAAGAAGTTTCTAAATGAAACTTACCAATAATTATACTAAAAATACTAAAAATTGAAATAACCTCTGACAGCAGCAGTAGCGACAACACCAGCAACTACCACCACAAGAATTAAGACATCATTAATAACTACTACAACATCAACAATAGTTGTTATTTCGTTGTCGTTATAAAACCAAACATGCCAACAGAAATTAGTGCTGATGCAAAGAAACCAATAAAGCTAAAAATATTGACATGGCTGTCATAGTATTCACTAAAGTAGAGAAGAACTTAATAAGCCTGAGCAAACAGATGGGGGATACAGCTCTTTACAATTAGCTGCCCAGCGTTCTTAAGCATTATTAATTCAGTTGAAATGTCCAGAAAGAGCTGCAGAGAACTAATTAAGGAAAGTATGAAAGAAAGAGACTGTTTTTGGTGACTATCATCAAATATAAGTGTTGAAATTCATGAGAGTAACAGTGACAAGCAATTGATAACAGTATCTGAACAGCTCAGTCATGGCAGTAGTGGTGGCAGTGCTAGTAGTGGAGCAAGAAGTGGTGGTGGTGGTGGTGGTGGAACTGCTAAAAGTTAGTGAAAGAAGTGGTCATTATTTTCTTTTTAGTTCCGACATAGTCACAGACAATTACTTCATATAGCTTTACCAGCTGGAAGGTGGACTATGGTGTACAGTAATTAGAAAAAAAAATCTTTAGCAGATGGAACAAGTCGTGTATAATAGGTAGAGAACAAAAATGTCCAAAGTCTATATGAATGTGTAGAAAGAACTCTTTGGGTGTGTGTGTGTGGGTGTGTGTGTGCGTTTATTCACATACCATCCATTTACACAAACAACAGAGAGCACATAAAACATAGCATCTGACTAGGTGATATTCCCTCACCTACACACAAGGATGTCTTCTGGTATTGTAACTACAATGGCCTATGCTCCTCTAAATCAGCTTTCTCTACACCTGTTATGTTTCAATTTCCTGCTCCTTGACTGCATATTTTCCCTACTGTTCCTGTCAGCAAGAGCAGGAGGAGGAGGAGGAGGCAAGGAAGATATGCAATGAAACTGTTACTTTATCATTTAATCTTACTAATATTATCTCAAAGAAGAGGGACATGTGCAAGTTTGGTGTATTGAAAACTACTCAAATCCTGAAAACATTTTAAAGTGTTCAGTAAAAATGACTGTGTGTGTGTGTAACAGATACATTGGCCATTTGGTTTTCCATACCAAAGGTTCTAAGAAGTTTACTTCCCAGCCACATCGTTGCAGGTTCAGTCCCACTGCATGGCACCTTCAGCAGGTATCTTCTATCATAAGCTTGGGCCAACCAAAGCCTTGTGAATAAATTTAGTAGATGGAAACTGAAAAGAAGCTCATCATGTGTATGTGTGCATGTGTGTGGGTGTGTAATAATTTTTTATACACCTTGTAGTATGCCGTTTAAAGCTCATTCATAGTAGCATATACCTCCATACTATTGATGACATCAGGTAGCCGATGTCTAAGTTGAGTCAATGGGGAGGAATTACAACTAGACAAAATTTCCAAGTGGTTTAAATGCAGCAGAAAGGCTCCAAAGTGCCAGCAGAAAGGCTCCGAAGAGTCATGACCTGGATGCGGCCCACCCACCCCCACTAAGAGTGGAAGAAGTTAGGGGCCAAAACACTTGCCTGAAAGAGTTCTCTTCTCTAAAGACCTTCTGGTGTTCAGCTCTTGAGAGTTTATTACTACCATTATACAAGTACCATTCAGATCAACATAGTTGTTATGTTTTGGCCAAGAGAATTGCTTTACAAGATATGTTTCTTAAATGTAATGCGGTCATTAACCTTTAATGCGCTGTTGTTGCAATTTGTCATCCACGAGTTTTCTCTCCTGTAGCCGCAGATGCATTGTGTTACATTGAAAAGGTTGCTTAAAATAAACACTTCGCTAAGTTTATTTCTGGTACTTTAAGCTGAAAACAGGGTACTTTCGATTCAGAATGAGGCTAAACTTCCGTTTTCTGAAGCCATTCTCGTTGTTTATATATTCACCATGAGGTAATCAAGCTTGAAATTTATCGCAGTTTTGGGGATTTTTTTACTGAATGAAAATGGCCACTCCTACATTTGAAGCTTTTCTGGAAGAAATTTTGTTTGATTCTGACTCAGATGACGATTTTGAAGGATTTACACGGGCAGATATCGATGGTGAAATGATTAGAAGTGATGATGAGGATGGAGACTGTGCTTACAGTGATATTGTGAACGATATACCGAGTGGATACTACTATCCATAGCTGGCTGATTTAAGGAAAGTACTGGACCAAAGTAGTACGTTTATGATGGGCAACTCTTTCATCTATTTCTTAATGCATTACATAAAATTATTATTCATTCCTTTATTAGTATACAAAAAAAAATCAAGTCTGTACACACAATACAACAAAAGTTAAAACAGTTTAAAAATAGTAGGTGCTCATGTCTTTTGCTTCCTCAAGTGGCAGTGGAAACAATTCTAGGGCAAATCAGTGTGCTAAAGGTTAAGTAATGTAAAGCACAAATCAGGAGTAGGTTATGTAGGCAGGGCAAGAAGGTATGAAGTGATGATGTGACCTCCCCCCCGCATAACTGACAACATACTCTAAGAAATCTTTCGACAGACAGACTAATATTTTGCCTTTTTATCTTTTACTTGTTTTAGTCATTAAACTGAGAGCAGCCATTTGCTGGGGCACCACCCTGAAGAATTTTAGTCAAATGAATGATGATGAAGAGAAGGAGGATATATATATATATATATATATATATATATATATGTAATATTGCCTTTCCCTTGGACAACATCTGTGGCATAGTTAGGGGAGACTGGCATGCATGGGCAACTGCTGGACTTTCACAAACAACCTTGCCCGGACTTGTAAATTTCTAGGTGCAATCCCATGGTCATTCATGACCGAAGGTGGGGTCTTTA
>JAOPUL010003388.1:132634881-132647337 GCA_027564515.1 Octopus rubescens
GACGGGCTAAAGGAGGAACATGCAGAATTATTATGATAGGACAGGGAATCATGTGAAACAGTGATGGATTCAAGTCAACTAGCTACATTTAAGCTTAGTTCCTCAAGTTTTTATAGTAAAATTAAGGAATTGATACCTCTTTGGAAATTTTGTATAGAGATGTTGTTGACTTCATCAGTGGAGAGGCACTGGAGATGTTTAGGCTTTAGAACCAATGTCTGGACTCAAACATTCACTAAAAATTATACTATCAGCACAGTGTTCAAACTAGTATATTGTATCAAGGTTAATAACAGTTTGATAATAGTGCTACTAATAAATAACATTAGATGCTGCATGAGCTGTTAATCTACTCTTCAATTAATGGTGCATTGACTCATATCTTTGGTTGACTGGAGAAGTTTAAATTTGTTGGTTTGGTATTCTTACACATGGAAAATCATTTTTATTAGCTAAAGTACGAGGGGGTGCTGAAAAGTTCCTGGCTTTGGATAAAAGAAAATACAGGAGGATCAGTTAATTATGATTTTATTCAACATATTCCCTTCTCAAATTCACACACTTATTGCAGCAGTCCTTCAGTTTTTCTAAGCCCTGTAAAAAGAACTTGGATGGTTGGGCCTCCAACCAGGCCTCTGTAGCATCAATCACTTCCGAATTGGAGTGAAATTTCATTCCCTTGAGATGTTTTTTTCAGTTGTGGAAAGAGGTGATAGTCGAAGGGGGCCAAGTCAGGAGAGTAAGGTGGGTGGTCTACCAATTCGAAGCCACAGTCACGTATTTTCCATAGAGTTTCATGTGCTGTGTGTTGGTGCATTGTCCTGCAAAAACAGGACACCACAGCTTAGCTTTCCACAGCATTTCTACTTCAAAGCTTCACGCAGTTCGTCCAACAGGGACATGTAGTATTCTGCGTTGATGGTGCGACCCTTTGGCAGGTATTTTATGAGTACTCCGTCTTTGTCTCAGAACACTGAAGCCAGAATCTTTCCAGCTGACTTCTTGGGACGTGATGAACTGCTGTGGCGCCACTCTATTGATTGCTGCTTGGTTTGGGGATCATAATGATGAAGCCAAGTTTCATCCATGGTGACTAAACGAGCAATAAAATCAGCCTTTCCTGTTGCAAACTGGTCCAAAATCGCCTTTGATGTTGTCACTCTGATGCACTTCTGATCTGCGTTCAGACATTTCAGCACCCATTTTGCAGAAAGCTTTCTCATGTCCAGAATGTTGTGGATGATGTGGCCAACTCTTTTGCGGGAAATCCCCAAAGTCTCAGCTATGACTTTAGCTGAAATCCAGCCCATCCTCGAGAATCATGACGTGCACAGCGTCAGCTTTGTCCTCTGTAGTTGTGGAAGTTGGCCGTCCTGACCAGGGTTCATCTGTGGCCTTGAAATGCCCCGTCCAAAACCTTGACACCCAGATTTTCATCTCACCATGGGTTTCCACTACTCCTTTGCCTTGCAAAAAGAGGAACTTCATGACCGCCTGTGCTTCAATTTTACCTAAATCCACTGTAGGAGCTGCCATCGTGCGTTAAATCTGCAAAAAAAGAGAAAGATATATTGTATGCCATCATGATTTTTTGCATCTTCTCCTAAATAGTTGTCCTACCTCCCCTATAAAGGTAACAGCTCTACCCTTTCGCGATACCCTTAAAGCCAGGAACTTTTCAGCAGTCCCTCGTAACTATAGAATTACCTCTTATAAGCAGACCTTAACTCTTACTGTGTTTTACATTTTCCTTATTGCAATTATATTTGGTAACTAAACCTGCAATGTGTTATGTCAAACATTTTGTTTGTTTTTGTTCTTGTTGAGTTTTGCATACCTAATGTGAATTATTTCAATTATCATCAACTTCATCAGTTATATAATTACAAATATCTATTTATTCCAGTCGTCTCTAATTGTTGAGCCTCACTTATTGTGAAAATCAAAAACTTGGAATTTCTCATTCCAAGTTTTTGATTTTCATAATTTATTATTGCTGCAGCTAACTACAATCCATTAACTAAAATACTTCATTTCACATGCATTTTTGCTAGATATTCTAACTATTAGAACACCACTTATTTCTTTTTAACACTTTCAACATACAGCTCCTTTCTCAACAATTCTCATTAAGATTATATTCAATTCTCCTCCTCCTTCTCCTTCATTATTATTAATATTATTATAATAAGGCAACAAGCTGGCAGAATTGTTATCATGCCTAGAAAAATGCTTAGTGGCATTTAGTCCATCTATGCATTCTGAGTTCAAATTCCCCAAGGTTGACTTTGCCTTTCATCCTTTCAGGGTTGATGAAATAAGTACCAGGGATTGATGTAATTGACTAGTCCACCCCCCTCATTTCAGGCCTTGTGCTTTTAGAAGAAAGAATTATTATTATAAGGTGGCAAGCTGGCAGAATTGTTAGCATGCTGGACAAAATGCTTAGCAGCATTTCTTCAGGCACTTTTTATTCTGAGTTCAAATTCCACTGAGGTTGATTTTACCTTTCATCCTTTCAGGGTCATTAAAATAAGTACCAGTTGAGCACTGCTCCCCTCAAAATTGCTGGCCTTGTGCCAAATATTTTAAAGAATTATGTTATTTTTAGTGCCTTACCCTTTTGAGCAATTAGTCTTTTATCTGTTCTTTTATTTACTTATCTATAGGTAAACCTGTAAATTTAATTACATAACAAAAATTTGAAAAGCTAAAATTGTTAATTATTAACATTTTTGCTTTTCAAAATTTTGTTATGTAATTAAATTTAAAGGTTTACCTATATTTGTAACTACTGCTACTACTACTACTTTTGTTATTGCTGATACTACTACTTCTCCCACCCCCCTTATACAGTTTGTGTCAACCCTTCTCCTTCTTGTTTCTATTCTGTTGTCATGGTACTGACTGATAGATTATCTTCTTTGAAGTCATTAACCCTTTAGCATTTAAACCAGCCATATCACACCGAAATATTCTACCTGTTTTATGTTCAAACTGGCCAGAGCTGACCTCTTACACCTACTCTACAATGTCATTCTAAAAATAAACAATCATATCAGTTAAATCTCAAAGCTACAAGATAATCCATGATTTATTCAAAACAAAGTGAAGAAATAAGTATTACATATGACAGAACAATCTGAATGCTGAAGGGTTAAATTCTGATTATACTATGCTGTACAATACCATAAGTGACCCCACTTAGAGGAGAAAGGAAGAGTGAGTACATACCAAAACTGTGTATTTCAACCAAAGGAACTGACCTGCAGTGAACATCAGGTGATGACAACCAAAAAGACTGACCTATTTAGATGAAAAAAACAATTATATTTAAAACCCTGAGGCCTATTGATACTGGTCAACAGTCTCATCTGAGACCGTTTGCTGTGGAACCGTGACAGTAATGAGGTTGCAGTTAGTGTGATGAAAATTGTGACACCAAATAATACATGATTAAATGAAGTTAATGGTTTTTTTTGAATGGCTAGTATGCGTCTTCCATGTTGTAATTGCTTTAATTTCAACACACAGTCTCAGATCAAGTCACCTCCCAGTCAAGTGTAATTCTGAAATATGTTCAATTCATTTCTCTTAAATTTTCCCTGCTGTAATACTTCTGGATTATACTCCTCATTTTGTTCAGAAAGAGAATCTATTTAGTTTCAACAGTTAGCTCTAAGTATCTTTCGACCAGTTGCACACTCTTCTGTTAACCATCTTCCCCCCGCCTCACTTCTTCTAACCTGTTCTGGTGCTTTACATGTTCTCAAACTGTTAGTTCACTTTTAACTTGTATAAATTTCACTTCGTCTGTTGTAAACTTTTACTTGTTACATTGCCTACATAATATTGAGTTCCCAACAAATTCCTACTGAAAGGCATCATTTTATTTTAGTTATTTAGTGCTAATATATTAGTCTTAACCATATTATCTTCAAACTCTTTGTTTCAAGCTCTTTTAGTTTTCAAAGTTCTGCAGTTTATGGATTGAAATTGTAGTGAAAACAAAACCAAGTGTACAAACCCATTTTAATATTCTTCTATTGAGACTAGCTACTACATTAACTTTGTGAGTGAAAGCTGCTCTAACACATCTTCAAAAATCACATTTAATTACCATTTGGTCAAAGTGCCAAGCCAATGTTAAATCACAAACATAGATTTAGGATGTATGTATGTGTGTGAAACTGCATACACATACATATGCTTACACACTTCATAAATTAAGGCCCTTCAATAATGAATGTATCTTAACTGAGAACATGTGTAAATAAACAGATTAAAGAGAAAGAAAAATTGGCTAAGCCAGACAAAGAATTAAGCTCACATCCTCTGGTTAATGTCCATCTTTTATACTAACCTGATCCAAACCAATAAAGGAGCCTCTACATAGTTATTTGACTTGCTATTGTAGAAACCAAATATTTCTCACCAAACTTATTAACATAATTTAAAATGGGTGTTACATGGTCCAGTTCTGAATGCTAGAACAGACTGGCCACAATAAAGTTAGGTTGATTATAGATGTGAAAGCATTTTCACTACGCACTTCTACTATTTTCTTCATTTTTGTCTGTTTACACATGTTCTCATTTAAAATACACACTCAATATCAATCATTATCTTCTGGATATCGTATTCATGTATTATAAAATTCATTAAGAACATTGTGAAATTTCTAAATTCAGCTTGTTTTTCTGTATAAAATTTGAAGAATTGCTCATAATTATAAGGATGTTAGCAGTTGCAGTAACTGTTATAGAGACCTTGAAGGATATTTTGAGCATTATTATTAGAATAGTGTAATCTATTGTATTGCCATTCATTTCAAATTGTTTTTGGAATAAAATCTCAGTAGTTGTTTATGCATTATCTGCTGAAATAATCAACTACCAATAGTTTTGGGTATGTATTCTGTATTTGTAGATAGACAATATGGAAGAAGACCCCTATAGTAGCAGTGGGGATGACAAGCCAGAACTCCGACATAGTACCATTGCTAGACTCCTATTATCCAATAGGATGACACGGCATGATGTGAACAATGAAGTTCCTTCAGCAACAGAAGACAACAACTTGAATGAAGTACAGACCATCACACTTGATGGGGATTCCTCCCAGGACCAGCACTATGTGGTGAACTATGCCAGTCGCAGTGACTTTGACACTACCAGAAGTGAGTATGAAATGAACCGGGGAGATTTTTCACCATTGGAAGAGTACAATGAGGACAGGTCATCACCTGAGAACCTTGTCACTCCAACCGGTTTTTCTATTGCTGCTCGCCTCTACAAGTGTAGATTTTGCAACTTTTCAACCATGAAGTACACACAGCTCCAACTCCACATGCCCAAGCATGGTGGTGAGTAGAAAGAAATTTTTTCTTCACTCAACCTTTGAGTTGTGTGCTACACTCTTTGAAGCTACTGATCCTATGATAGTCTCTGTTTCTATCTTTTGGTCTATTTATTCCTCTTGTTTTGTTTTGTTTCGTTGTTTTTTATTTTGTTTTTGTTTACTTAGATGATTGTTGTTTACTAGAGGTTTTCTTCAATAAACTACTATCTCAGGTGTGGCTAGCACTTAACAGAATGGTTTTGTGCATGTTAGCATCTTGCCTAGCCCTAAAAATAGTGAAAATAGACATGGCTAGTTTTAATTTCTTGACCTGTTACAGTTTCTGTTTGAAGTTAACTTAAACATTTAAATTACTGTTTTTCAATTCTTGCTCTAGTTCCATTATCTGTGTTCCTTACTTGCTCCATGATCAGTTAATATTACATCTAAATGACAATGCAGTTTACAATATGGTGGCTTAACAGATTACTCTAGATCATTTTCCCTGTCTTTTTAAGATACATGTCCTAAGTTTTATCCTTTATTTTTCATCTTTGTTCAGAATTCAGGACTAGCTTCTCTTAGGGAAATATGTGCAAGTTACTCGGTTTCCATTTAAAAATGTAAGTAGTATTGAAATTTAGGGCTTAATAATTATCTGAAATGAAACAAAGTATTGGGAGAGACCGAATATTAAGATTTTAGAAATATTAACATAATACCAGCAAGATTACCTTACTTGGAATGGAGTTAAGGAATCCTAATTCTACATGACTGATGCAGTATTTTGTTGACAATTAATACAGTAGCTGTATAGTCATTGGTCTTTATGGTGGCTTTGGTCTTTATGAAAATATGATCGGAAACATCTGTGTTGCCTCAGAAATCTTACCCATATTTAGTACATGATACCAATATAAATGTGATTTATAATAGCTGAAGGAAGCTCAAAAAGTTTGTCTACAATGCTAGCTGATGAGGCTTTTTGAACTGTAGGAAGTAGATTGAGTAATATTGTATAACTATAACAATAGAAGGTTGGTAGGATAATTTATGTTTCTATAGTAGTGATATAGGGACTTGGGCGGGCAGTTTTATCATGGACTGTGTAACTGTATGTAATATACTTTAAAGTTTCATTTACAATACTTCCTTGTTATATCTATCATTAGTTACTGTTAAGTGTGTTTTGATATTGTCTGCTTCCTTCTTGCTTTCATAAAAAAATTATCTGAGTTGTGGGAGAATCCTCCTCCTCCTTTAACGTCCGTTTTCCATGCTGGCATGGGTTGGACGGTTTGACCAGAGCTGGCAAACCGTGGGGTTGCACCAGGTTTCAGTCTGATTTGGCTTGGTTTTTACGGCTGGATGCCCTTCCTAATGCCAACCACCTTACAGTGTGTGTTGGGTGCTTTTAACATGCCACCATGGTAATTTTATCCTGAGATTTATAACAACCCATTACAATTTATTAGATTGCAGTCTTTTTATGTTGTTCAATTTCATAGCTTGTATCACATTTCATATTATCTTTGTATTATTTTAGTCATGTCAAATTTGTTTTAGCATATATAGGTTAGTGTTTTCAATTTTAAAAAAATGGAGCTCGCCAGATCCTGGCAAACCATCCAACCCATGCCAGCATGGAAAACGGACATTAAAGGATGATGATGATGTTAGTAGCTTTTCATCACAGACATTCTATCTTACTAAAATACATTCAAACTATGCAAAAAAAAACCAGTATTACCAAATTTTCAGGCTTATATAATATCTTGAGAGAACATGCTTAAGTAATAAAATCCCTTCTACAATATTTATTATTCTAATCTGTGATTATCTTAATTAGAAACAAAAACTATCTGGTTACTTTGATATCTTTTCTGTGGCAAAGTAAATTTCTTTATTGAAGCAAGGAACATTCATATTTCTCATTAAACTTAATTAAAATTGATTATTTCATTTACAATTTTTTAACCCCATGCATATTATGCATTTCTTATTGAGCAAATAAATTACATTTGTAGTCGCAGTAAAGGTAAGCATTCTTTATAAAAGATATGGGGTGTGACTAATACCTTTATAAAGTGATTGGTGATACTTGGGGGAAAGTTCAGAAAGTTACTGGTCAGTATTATTACTAAAATTGACCTTGAAACTCTCTTTTGCCAGCATTTACTTAATTTTCTATAAAACCCGTTTATTTCCTATTTTCAATATGTTATCAACAAATCTCAATATCCATGAGACTTTTTTATTTCAATTACTTAGGTTACTCGGTCTACTGTTATTCTTGGACTAGTTTATTTGTTAGTTTACTTAGAATGATGTTATTTGTTATGGTAATCAGTTACAGCATTTAATCTAATCAAGAATTTTCACATCTTTTACTTGTGAAAAGATCAATGGCTCCCCATGTGACTCATTTTTCTTTGGCCTTGCTAAGATATTTTGAATTCACTTTTGTGATTTAAACTGTTTTTGCTTGTAAATTTTCTTCACATTTCCCCACAAATATATTCATCTTCTGCAATTATTTCAATGTTGATCATGGAGTTTACAGTTAAATATAACAATGAATAGTTATCAACAATTATTTCCTGACAATGATAGTATATCAATGATTTTTAACACATTGTTATATTGTTTTCGTCTTTTACAGTTCCTAATTTTGATTTCCTTTTCAATGTACTATTGTGACTTGTCAGTCTGATGAGTTATTTTATATTACATTGCCACAGAAGTATGTAGTCCATAGACTTTAGATGTCTGCAGTGAAACAAATTTCCATTTTGATATATTGGTTATCATCAAGTAAGATTAATATTCTAATCCATTTAGTTGAGTAATAAGAAAGTGTTCATAGAATCATTGGTGAATTTATTCCTTTTCTTATGTTCTGCCATTTACATTGGTTCCTGCAGCTCAGTTCTGATTGTTATTTATAATAAACAATGAAATTCAATAATGTGTTTGTAGTCAATATAATTTTGATTTAGATATGTGACTGAATTTATTTAATGCATGGATTTTGTTTTTCATTTTAAAATTTGTGTGTTGCCTTTATTTGTTTTACTGACAATTTTAATAGAGATACCAATTGTTTCCTTCACTCAGTACTTCTTTTGAACAATGGTTCTGTTACCCAATGTTTGGTTGGGTTTAAGGAATCAAAAGCTTCACTTGATTTATGGCATTCTTGCTTTATTTAGTCTTGTATTATCACTTTTGTAGTTACGAAGCTAGACATCATTTATCTGTGGTTAATCAAATGTATATTTTTTTCTCTTTTTTTTTTAATCTTTATCTTTTGGTTTTGAAGCAAAATTGTAGTAAATTTATCTGTTTCTAGAAATAAGTAGGTATTTAAGTCTCATTTAGACTTGATCCATTGCACTGTATGTCAGCTAACTTTCATGATAGTATTTGAAGATACATAAGTGAAATGTTACTTCTTCTAAATATCTTAATGAAATTCAATATAGATATTCCATTATTTCAATACAGGAATATTGTATGCTTGAATATACTTTGTGTATAGTTCTTAAAAACATCTCTTTAAATTAACAAATATTATTTGTATTGTTGGCAACAGAAAATAATTTTTTTTTAATTCCTCTTTTTCTCTCCATCCACACATATATATATATATATATATATGGAGGAAGAATTAAGAATAGTTAATTATTTAGTTGAACTCCTAAGAATATTGATTTTATATTGTTTTTCTCTATATTTTTCATTTGAGGCAAGAATCCAGTTAGATTTTCCCTTTTAAAACTATTTATTGAGATCCTTTCAAGATTTATATGAATTATGCAACCATATGAGTACAAATTTAAGAGTCTTTGAGGCTGATAAAGTTGTAAAATAACTGCACTTCTAGAGACGAAAAGCAATATTGACTACTGTTCAGAGCCTGAGTGTTTTTTTTTTTGTTTTTTGTTTTTACCCTTTTTTTTAAAAATCACTTTAACAAAATTTTATTTTGCCTTTCTGTAGTGCTTTAAAGAAACAACTTATAAATTTTGGCACATCAACCTCTGAGTTATCAACTCTTTAAATATGTGGGCCCTAAGCCAAATTGTGTCTTCAGGAAGGTAACTTACCCTGCAGATGTATAACTATTGTGTGGAATTGTATTAAACCTGTTTGATGGTATGAATTATAATCAAATGTGTTTTTTTTTAAATCACATACCTTTGTTTTGTATTTTGTTTTTTTTTTTTGTTTTGAAAAAAAAAAGAGAATATTGTTTTACAATCTTTTCACATCAAGATCAGTGGTTCTTGAACACTCATCAGCAATGACTGCAATGGAAATCTCTTACAATTAACCCTTTAGCACTTAAACCGGCCATATCCGGCCCAAATATTATACTTGTTTTATGTACAGACCATATTCAGCCTCTCACACCTGCCCTACAATGTCATACTAAAAATAAATAAGCACATCATAGCAATCTCAACACAAAAAGATAATCCATGATTAATTCAAAACAATGTGTATGAATAAACATTACATTTGACAGAATAAGCTGAATGCTAAAGGGTTAAGCAAACTTTTCTATTTCTGTCCTCACATTTTTCTTCTCTTTCTTGCTTTCTTTCATTATTTGTCTCTCCTTCTCATGCCTTCTCCCTCTTTTCTTGATCTCGATTCAAGTAAAATTGTCACTAGCAATATGACAAATTTAATTTAATCCATAAACATTTTTGAATACCAAACTCAGCTTTTTTATTTTTGTCTGATTGTTAAGACATAAAAGTTCAAGAGCCACTGCTCCGGATCTATATTTTACTGTTTGTTCTTGAATGTTTACATAACCAGTTTTTAAAATATATATATGTGTGTGTATGTGTGCTAGTGCATACATACACACTAAATGTGTATATGTGCACTAGCACACATGTACATGTAGTGATATACATGATATACAAATGGGAGAATAAAATTCTTTACTTCAAAGCTCTATAAACTTTGGCTTCCTATATTTGAAATATTCAGCATTTCTATGGTTTTACTCTACTTTTGTTTTTTGTTTTTTTTTTAGACTCCACACAAGTAGATGAATCCATAACTATTTGTGATGCCCCATGGGTGTGTATCAGTGTTACGCCAATGTCTTCAGGCATTGTTTTAGATTTCTTTACAACATGCTTGTTCTATACATAACAGCTAAGTCAAACCCTTCGCTTTTAAATAGTTAAATGTGCTTCACCTAGTAGTAGGGACCTTACTTCACATAGTGCTTGCATCATACTACAAGAAATTTGCAATGAAATTTCCTGTGACCTCTTATATAGTATATTTTTATTATTCACATCTTGCTGGTATTGTCCTAAATTGCAAGAAATGTTCCAGCTTTTTACTGAAGTAAAGTTACCAGTTTTTGCTGTAATACTGGTTCCTACCTGATGACACCAGCTTCAAAACTTGCTTTTGTGTTCTGAACTATAAAAATAGAAACTTAGAATATACAGTGAAAATATCAGTTTATTTAAACTATTTTATTCAAGTAATCTATGATCTTATTTTTAAAAATAATGTTTTTCTTTATTTTTTCCAGGTGTTAAAGCTCTGAAGTGCCCTCTATGTGATTATTCAACCAACGACAAGAGTAATTTTCGCCGTCACAAACGTCTCCACCTCAGGAACAATCCTGTGAATGTCCTTAAATGTGACAAGTGCACTTATTCAACAATCTTGCCCCGGAAGATACGAGAACATTACTGTGAGGAGCATGTAGATACTCCTAATAGCACAGCAACAGATTCAACTACAGTCCCATTTACAGGTCCTACATATGAAGCAACTCGTTTCCGTTTTCGGCATTTTGGGGTTGATCAGAGTACATCTTCTGGAAACCCTCTTGGTATGAGTACTTTGCATACGTTGTTAACAACAGTGCAATCTCCAAACCTGCAGTTCAGGCGATCAACTGCTGCACCAATTAACAACTGTTTCACACAATATAATCATTATGAATCAGCTAGTCAACAGGCTAACCAAGACACACATTTAGCATCAAATTATCTACGTTCTATTGTCTCCTCCATAATGAATAGTCCCCCTCCACCACCAAGAGTGCCTGTTACCAGCACAATTACCTCATCCAGTCTCTATAGTACAGCAGCAACAGTAGCAACACCAACACTTCCTCCATCTTCAACAGCCTCTATAGGTTCTACAACAACAACCACATTACCCATAGTAAGTGATACAGGGGAAGTTAAAGTGAAAGTTGAACCCTTTGAATGTGAGGATATATCAGATGTGTCAAGTTCTGCTGCAGCTACACCCGTGAGAACTCTAACTCTTGACTGTTCAAGGGATGTTCAAACTGTTTTATCGACCTCCTCAAAAAGACAGTCATTGGACTATTTAGAAAATTCAAGTAATCCTTTTGATCGATCCGTTGAGCTTAGAACAATGTCTAATGTTAGCCAGAGTACTGGTGATGTAGCTGACTCTTCAAATGCTAGGCTTGAATATCACTCACCTGTTGAAGAAAACATGGGGAGTGTGGAAAACATAGCTTCAACATCTTCTGGCAAGAATTACATGGAAAACACACTTCACACTTCAAATCCAGCCACAAATCGTAATCTAATGTGTGACATAGCATTGACACAGAACTGTAGTGAGAGTGATGTGGACTCTGCTTCAGTGAAGAGAGAAACATCTAGTGTTGCAGTACAGTGTGTTCTACCAAATGTTAAAAACGAAGGTTTGAATGTTGGGCAGGACGAGGCTCCTGAACGAAAGCGGTGGCGGTGTCAGTTTATTGAGAGAGCAGTGCAGTGTGAACTGTTGCCTTCACGTCGAACTGGTTCTCGTTCAGTGTCCATTGCAAGTGAATCAGAAGGCAGTGAACAACCAAGTACAGCAACGACAACAGATAACCGTTGTATATATTGTGGTGTTACATTTGAAGATGAAGTCCTTTTCTCCATTCATATTGGCTGTCACAGCCATACTGACCCCTTTGTGTGCAATGTATGTGGCAAGCAATGTACCAACAAGTATGGTTTCTATTCTCATATTATGCGAGGTCATCAGTACTAGGTGTATTGCGTACATATACACTTGTTGGGTGGCTGTGTGTATGTATAA
>JAOPUL010003388.1:132662550-132672810 GCA_027564515.1 Octopus rubescens
GCACACACTGTAAAGTAGTTGGTGTTAGGAAGGGCATCCAGTCGTAGAAACCAAGCCAAATCAGACTGGAACCTGGTGCAGCCCCTCTTCCCTACCAACCCCACCCCAGCTTACCAGCTCCAGTCAAACCATCCAACCCATGCCAGCATGGAAAACGGACGTTAAAGGAGGATGATGATGAGAATTAATAGATTATGAATGTTGTCAATGAAGAGTAAGTTATGGGTTATGATTGCAGAGTAAGTAGTGGTAAGGTCAGATCTGAAGAGGCTAAACCTTATAGATGAGTTGATAAAAAATTAAGGCCCATCCAACCTATGTCAACATGAGAAACTTGCAATAAAATGATGATGACGATGACGGCAGGTAAATTTACTTTTGGATCTTTTCCTTTCTTTACAGTTCAATGACTTTCCTACCTCACTCATTCTGATAGGCTTGTCTTAATGCTCCATCTCTATTGCTAAAAGCTATTGGGGGTAGATTTGGAAGCACTACTCTTTTCCACTCAGTTAAATACTTCTCCTACACATTAGCTCAGTATGTGGCTGAAACTGTATATAGGCTGTGTTGACACACCCAGTCTCTGTCACCTGAATCAGTCAACATATTTGTGTGCCTTTATGTCATTGCACTTAACTCTTAGCTTTTGCAAAGTGATAAAACTAAATTGGTGACCAAGAAACCTTCCTCTTACATTTTTTCATGAATGTGCTATCGTTTGGAAAAAAAAGTTAATCTCACTTGTTCTCTATTCCATTACTTAGTCCTTTGTAAACCTCACCATCTTCTAAGTTTACATTCTTCAGCTCCATTAAACCCATCTTAACTAATTCTAAGTAAGTTTTGCATGCTTGAAATAATGCATCATGCTTTCAGAAACTATGTCACTGCCAAAACGTTGAAAAATATAAGGAAACATGGATGAGGTGAACAATAAACATATCACAACAGAGAGTGGAGGATGGGGGATAAAGAGCAATGAAAGATTAATGTCAAACATGATGAAGTGAAGAGGCTAAGATATACAAAGCCTGCTGCAAGTTTTAGTCAATTCTAAGGATCAAAAACTCATAATCTGTAAAAGCCACAACCCAAAACTATGGACATTCTACACTACCACTATCTGTGATTTCTTAAAATCTCTAACCTAGTACAATCTAGATAGCAAGATTGACTGCGCGATACCTGTCAATCAGAATTGTCTGTGTAAATATGAGTCTTTCACATCCAACCTTATCTGATATTTCCTACAGTATTGCAGTCTGCTGTTTACTCTTTTATAAGTAGGATTGCCTCAAGAATGTCTGCAGACATCCGTAGAAGTCTGGTTGGAAGGTTGATATTGATGTGGACATATTTTAGTGACCCAGAAGGATAAAAAGCAAAGCTGACCTTGGTAGGATTCATGCTCAGAATATAACTAAATATTGCTAGCTAGGCAGGCTTTTGGTTCACTGTTCTTTTGATGATCTGTAGATTGCCTTTGGCAGGAAAATGTGGGTGAGGAGAAAATTGCAAAGGATTGTATGTAGCTGGTGTTATTGAATATTTAGGAACACAGTAGAAGTGGTGAAGCATCAGATGAACTTCAGTGGAGGTGATATGCAGCTTTCTGATTCAAAGAATCCAAGACAATTGCAGTAGCAATATAATGTATGTGAGCAGTACACTAATGTGTATCTTACTTTGAATCTTTTAAAGGGTCCACAGTTGATCAGAGCTGAAATATTTCTTGCCCTGAAGAGGAAAACAGTCTTTGTAGTGCAGTTTTGGCAATGTTATATAAGTGTGAAATTGTCTCACCAGTTGGGAGTACATATTGTCTGTGACATCCTGTATCAACACAAGATACACACACATCCTAACATTTACTTAGTCTTTCTAAAAGTGGACCCCATAAAAGGGATAATGCAAAAGAAAAAGTCATTCTTTTCTGAGTATGCAAATAGCACTAAGTATGTATATTCAACAGCATCTACATCATTCATCATTAGTTATTGAATGTCATCAATAATGCCAGTGTTTTTCACCTATAAACTATACTAGAATACAATGTAGCTTACCTGGTAATCACAAATGCAATCCATCAACTTTCACAAAACCTGTCTCACAGCTTGCATAGGGAAAAACCAGTTTTTTTTTTGTTTTGTTTTTTTACTATTTTACTCTCTTCATCTATTAAGTCTGGAGGGAAGAGCAGTGCCAATGATCTTTTATAGGATCTCCAAGTAGAGACCTGGTCCAAGAGCTCAACAAAATGGACTCCACTAAAGGACAGATAGTGTTAAACTGGGTGATGTCTACCACACAGATATGCCATGGATGGATTTAAACTGAGATCACAAAGAGCTGGAACAAATACAATGTATTTCCAATACTCTAACGTTTCCACCACTCTAGAATGGTACTTTTTACCATCCCTAATAGAATGAAAGGTAAATTTGACCTCAGTGGAATTTGAGCTGTGAAACACAAGGTACCAGAACGAGTACTTCAACACTCTAATGACTCTACCAGTTCATTGCCTTATAACTTTAAAAAGTTATGTGCAGTTAAAAGGGTATTTCTGATATTCAACAGCCTGCAAATTAATTATTTATTCAGTATTCCGAAGAGCATCATTTTAGAAATGTGTATATATGTGATATAGGGATGCTTTGTGGTTGTTTGATCTATTGAAACAGCAGCCAAATTGTATGATGGAAAAGGCTGTGACCTTGGCCGTTGCAGACCCTCTGAGACTGGCTAGATTCAATGCTGTTAATATTCCTCTTGAAGAGTTACAAGCCAATGGCTGCAGACTAAACCAAGTGAAGAGTGTGACTTCCAGAAGGCCAACATTCTTATGACTAACCTCTACACCTAGTCCTAGATATATAAAACGCAGACTGGTCATGGCAGGATTCATTAAACTATTTAAGTATTGATTATCTTTGAATAGGTGTAGATGTCAGTGGCATTAAGAGTTTTGGTAAAATATACTAACATGAACATTTTGTTTTCCAAAGACCATTAACAGCTCAATTTAAGTCACATTACTTCAATCAGAAATCTTTATTTAAATTACAGGCCTTTCTCATTAGAATTTTATCTCCTATAGAGCTCAAAACAATGATGTTGCAACTTAGTTTATAAAGACTGATATCAACAGTGTCATTACTTTCTCATTGTTTCTCCACACCATATTGAATATTATGCTTCACTTCATGCTGTATGTCTCAAGTGAAACATAAGGAGTGCACACTTTATGATAAATAGCCATAGAACTAATTATCAATTATGAACCACAACCACCAACAAAACAATATGATATAGTATCAAATAGTATGTTTTCTTAGAACCTCAACTAAATATACTATTCTCCTAAGTAAATTTTTACATATTACATTATTCTATTATTTATATATTTGGTTTCAAATTTAAATATAAGAATAGCAACTGCGTTTCAATCTTTTCTATTTCTCCTTTATTATTTTCTTGTTTTGTAATCTATTTTAGCTTTCTTATATAATGAGAAAAGAATTTCCATTTCCTATTTCTAGCAGATATTATTTTTGGCTTTTATCCTGATATTTACAGAGATATTTATTCAGACATTTTCCAATCAGTTTGACAGTTAAAGACTTCTAAAATTTTAGTATTCTCCAAAGACTAAATTTAAAATGTCTATGTATTTGCAATATTTTTTGAAACTGGTTTCACTTTCTATAAAAAGTATGGATAGAAGCTGACGGTATACCCAGTCAGTAATTGTGATGTGGTTATTGAAATAGAATGTGTTGAACATTAATTATAAGGTAAATATGAATATCTGTTTTACAGAATAATTATCATGTTTAAAAACCATATTTATGATACCATGCTTAATAAAAAGTGCAGAAAATATGAAATATGGTGTAGAACTGTAATAGTTACATACCCCTTGGCAATCACTAAAATCAGTAATTTTATGCTTTAAAGTGAACAGGAAAAATGAAACTTTGAAGTAATGGAAATTTTTTTTTTTATCTGTGTCACAAGTATAATTAACAATTATTAATACATGGGGGTGGGGGGATTATTTTAATTGGTTTTATAACTGTCTCAAATGATTTGCTTTTGATAACATTTATAAATGAGTATAAAGCAAGGCCCACATTTCAAGAAATTATGTTTGAGTCAACTCATATCATTGTCTGTTGTTACATTCACTCATAGTGTCAATTCAAGAAGCAGTTTTGCTTCTTTTGTTATTATTATTATTTGTTTTAATAAATATCTGAAGTTTCAGAAAAGAAATCAAAGCCATAGAGCAATTATATTTATTTGTATAATGCTACTAATATTTCAAAATCTATTAAGTTTATAACAATGAGTATGTTTTATTTTTTATAATTTATTAATTAGTTCATAAGCAGTGACTAGCAACATTTATACAGATTATGAATTTTTAATTTTTTTTAAAATTCAAAACAAAAAGTATTATTCATTAGTTTATATTAAATACAACTATTTTTAGAAAATAGTTTTGAGGATTTAAAAAAATTTGTTATTTTAAATTCTTTTCTCAATTTCTCAGAAAATAATTTAAGTCAAAAAGTGTTTTATGATATTGTTCAGTAAATTCTAAGAATTACAAGAAAAAAAAAATGTTCATTTCATGTAAATAATTACAAAATTCACCTGTATGTGATAAGAATTCAGCGTTATACTATTGTTATTCCCCTCCTCCTATTTTACACAAATGTACAAAAAAATTTTTAAATGTTAAAATTATATATTGTTTGAAATTTCACGTGAAAATTATATAAATATACTTGTATTAAGGAAACACAAGTCATCCTTTGTTTGCTCTTCCTCTTTTTCTGTGATTTAGATTTTTTCTTTCCCTTCCTCCTACCATTTCTGTTTTCTAATGAAAAAATATTACTCCATAAATTTAAATTGAGTGTTAATGCGTGATAATTTATCTTGCTTATCTTGCCAATGAAAACACTTAATTTTATTATTTCAATCCAATTCATCGTTTCGTTTTATATTTTTATATATTTTTAAAATACATATGAAGAATTACATTTTTCTTATGAATTTTTAAGAAGATAGTTTTAAGGAATTTTTTTTTACTTTAGCGAAACAAATGAAGCCTGGGGTTTGTTCTAGGATGTGAGTGTACAGCTGCGGAAACTATTTGGCAAAAAATAAACAACTCTATCTTGCATTTATTAACATAGTAAGGCTTTTGGCAGGATCTCATATAATGAGAAAGCTCACACAAAATATAAAATTGCTCAGGTATGAAGCGGCTAAAAGCCAACTCAGAATAAACGATATGTTCGGGGTGGAATTTAAGATTTGAAGAATGTCCACAAATGTCTAGTCCTCAACTCTTATTTTCAGGCCATTCATAGTTCTAGATGACTTTATTGAAGAATCAGTCTGAGAGCTGTTGAAAACCAAGAAGATAGTCTAAATGTACTATCTAGTTAGAAATACCCAGTATTTTCAGAGATTAGGTTTGGAACTCAATGTAACAATAAACTCATTCTCTTATGTAACAAATATGACCAAATAAAATAGTTCTTGGTAACATAAAGTTGGAGGTGGCTCTCCTGATAGAAATGCTTTATAAGTTTCCAAAACATTGGTCTGTGTATAAAATGTGGCCAGTTAAATACTTATTAGTTATGAAAGGTAAATATCAAAGGATACTTATCAATTAGAAAGTTGAGTATAAGCTGAATGAGCAGTGCTAATTTTAACAAAGGGTTGAATGAAAAGTGCCTAGGTATCACAAGCATGACCTTTTGTGTACAAGAGATGACTGAATTTGGTGTTATATGTAATTTGATTGGATGAGTACTGTATAAAAAGTCATGTGGTAATAATAGATAGTATATGAAAGAGTTAGGCTCAGCTTTTCATGGAGACTCGTGCCATAATGTGGAACCTTTCAACCCATGCCAGTATAGAAAGCAAAAAATGATTTAGCATAGATATATTTAATGTTTGTAATTGTTTCTTCATGGCAAGACACTCAAAATCAAGTAAATGGATTAAAAATATTTAGTCTTTCATATCAGATTTCGATTACCTTTTTCAAATTATATATGTTTATACCTCCATACAAGTTGTTCCTTTCTCTCTACTTATACGATGTGATATCTGCATGAATGATTTGAAGTTGTTTTTTTTTTTTTTCATCATCCATAGGAGGTGAGTTAGGGTTTAATTTTTAATTTAAAAAGTCTCCTAAATCATCTAATTGTCCATTCATTTATTTATTTATTTATTTATTAAAAATAAATGTGGAAAGTAAAATTCACAAACTAACCTATTCTAGATCCTTGCTGAAGCAAATTTTGTCTGTTACATCCTGTTTTTTTTTTCACTCATTTTTCTTCTCTCCAATGCTGAACATGTTAGACCTTTTTGCTGGTAATAACAGCTACATAAAGTCTTATGTGAGTTCTGCTGAGGCAATGCTGTCATTTTGTTATGCTTGTCAATTTTGTTTTCATGTAAGCTTCAATATTTTTCTGTACCATATAAATAATACAAGCAGCTCAATTCAAATATGTTGATGTCAGGATTTGTGAAATCCAACTGTTGAAGTGTCTAATAAAATTATAAACATTTAAAACTTAAATTTCTTAATTTTAAATGCTTGACAAATTACAGTATTTTATTGACCCCTTTTTTTTAAGGCTTTGTATTGAAATTCTGCCAGTGGTTTGTCTTTCATTATGATACTTCATCTGAAGAATCTAAACTTAATAAGCTTAACCCTTTAGCATTCAGATGTACTGCTTATTTATTCATTGTTTTGAATTAATCACGCATTATTTTTTCAACAGTTTTTCATCTTTCCACAACCTTTTAAACTTAACATTAAGCTGTTTTCTAGTGCCATCCCATTTGAAATCTACTAAGTTAAATCTTCCTCATCTAGCTTCCAATGAACTAGATCTAAAGGAAACTTCTATATATCACTCACCAGTGGTCCAATGAAATGTTTGTTGAAAGCAAGCTTTCAATCATATCTTGAATGAGAATCTCATCAAACTCCAGCAAATACCTCATACTGACAGGACTCTTTCTCATTAATGTACTTGCTATCACTTCTAAGAACACGTTCCTATTCAGATAATATCATCCTCACTCCTTAACCTTCTACAAACATCTTTAACACCTATTTTAGAATAGAAAAATTCGATTATTGTGAAGCTTCGGTGGACCTTGCGATATAATGCGGGACAAACACAAGGAAGAAGATTATTATGAAGCTTAAATAAAAATTTAAAGATTTATAATATAATTTATTTTAGAAAAATACAAATCAAAGAGGAAGTGGCAAATTTTTGACTTCCTCATACAAATCTGTGTACAGTTCTTCATATGCTTCATTTTTATTTATCATTACCAAACTGACTGGCCTTATTGTTCCACATGCAGCACCAAGATCCTGAGAGAAACCAGAAAAAAAATGTAATCTTTATTTTATGTGTGTTGACTTTCAATAGGGATATTGAAATATTTGAATAAGGGACAAAAGAAAAGAAAATTAAATTTGATGCATGAAGTAAACTATACATATTTAACCGTTAGCATTTAAACTGCCCATATCCAGCCCAAATATTCTATCTATTTTATATTCTAACTGGCCAGATCTCCCTCCTCCTCATACCTATCATTCTAAAAATAAAAAATCTAGAAGCAATGCGATAATACATGACTAATTCAAAACAATGTGAATAAATAAGCATTACATTTGACAGAGTAATCTGAATCCTTAAAGGGTCAAGAATTTCAACTGGGACACGTTAAAAACACTCATGCTGGTTACACGTTAAAGGCACGTGGTACTCTCTCTGGAGTGGTTGGTGTTAAGAAGGGCATCCAGCCGTAGAAACCATGTCAAAACGGACTGGAGTCTGGTGCAGCTGCCCGGCTAGCTAGTCAGACCATCTAACCCATGCCAGCATGGAAAATGGACACATGATGATGATGATAATTTTCTTTCATCAATGGTAATAATACAGGTAACTGAAATGTTATGGCGACCCAAAATTACCTATTAGTATTGTGTTACTTTTTTGTTTGAACTGAACTATAAAGTCAGATCTGACTTTAGATTGTGTCTTTAATTCAATTTTGTATAAAATAAGGGCTTCCTTCAGTAGTTTGCAGTTGACCACATTTGCAAAATCTTTCATCCCTATCCTTGTACTAAGCAAATTCAAATGCAAAAAGTGTTTCCTACTCCACCGACATTAATAACAATATGTTCACTGATACAACAAGAGAGCTTCTACAAAGTTAATCTGATAGAAATGACAGTCAAACTTCCCTCAAATCATACTTTACTGTTTTAAAGGAGATAGGGCACAATGTATTAGGACTACATTATCAAATGTATCAGAAAACATGAGAGAGTCATAGCTAGAATGCCCAACCAGAAATGATCTGGAGCTTAAGCAACATGTTCAAGTAGTAGATTACATTCTAAGATCATACTGAGAAAATTATAACCCAAGGTAGGGCTAATTCACAGATGTATGGGTGGTGTAATATTGGTTTCAAATTTTGCCACATGGCCAACAATTTCAGGGGAGGGGTTAAGTCGATTACATTGGTCCCAGTACTGAACTGGTACTTATTTTATTGACCCCCCCCCAAAGGATGAAAGGCAAAGTTGACCTCGGCGGAATTTGTACTCAGAACGTTAAGACGAACGAAATACTGCTATGCATTTTGCCCGGCATGCTAGCGAATCTGCCAGCTCGATGCCTTAGTGCAGGGTATAATATTGAAATAGGTTCTGTGTAGAGCTGTACCACAACTACGATTCTTTATATTTCATTCATTTGTTTTTAACTTCAAAGGATTTAGAAGGAATGCTTACTCATGTGTTACAATAATACCAAAATCATCATCCTCCATTAATGTTAGTTTTCCATGCTGGCATGGGTTGAATGATATGACTGAGGCTGGCAAGCCAGAGGGCTGTAGCAGGTTCCAGTCTGATTTGGCCTGGTTTCTGTGGCTGGATGACCTTCCTAACGCCAACCACTTTACAGTGTGTGCTGGGTGCTTTTAACGTGCCATCGGCACCAGACTCACAGCACTAGTGCTTTTACATGGCACCAGCACACAAGCGATTGTTAGTCAGACGGACAGATAGACTGGGGACAGACAGGGATTATAACCAAGTGGCATGTGCGCCCACACCTTCGCAGGTGGGGGGACTGATACACACACATATCCTGGACCACCTTCGTAGAACGGTGGGCAGGAGAGGAAATTTTCATACAGCGTGGTAGAGTGGGAAATTCTCATCTAAGGACATATTTTCACATTTCTAGTATAACAATATAGCAGAGACAAACAAATAAACTTTATCTTATATTGAGAGCCGTGTATTTTACACCCCTTTGGCGCCTTGTATTTGCCAGAAATGATTTCAAAGTCTCATGTCTGCCCTACAATACTGAAATGCCAAACCCGACCTTAATAATATTCCATTCTATACTGGGCACGAAGGGCTGGAATTTTGGGGGAGGAGAGCAGTCGATGTTATCGACCCCAGTTCATAACTGGTTCTCACTTTATCGACCCCGGCGGCATTTGAACTAAGAATGTAAAGTCGGAAAAATTGCCGCTAAGCATTTCTCCCGGCGCAATAACGACTCAGCCAGCTCGTCGCCTTTGTGCTTAATAATATTGATAATTTTCATACAGTGAGGTAGAGTGGGAAACACATTTTTAGCATAACAATATATCAGAGACAAAATAAGACAAGCTTAGGCGAACAAAACACAAACTTATCTTATAGGTTTAGAAAACAATATTATTATTATTATAAAGCTGTACATAAAAGAATAAACTACTTGCCATTATTTCTAAATATAAGACACAAATGTATCATAAATATATAATTTAGTTTGAAGAGTCTTAACTAGATGGGAGAATAAGAAAAACTGGGTGAGATTAAAGCAGTTAATGTTCAAAGTGTAGCAGGTAGGTAACTATTAGTAAAGAGGAATGGGGGGAAAATTGTTGGAACATAAGCATCTAGAAGGGGGTTGGAGCTAAAATATATAGTTGTTGTTTAACCACAAGTCAACTGTGAGCAAAGATATTTCAGCTATAACCATCTTGTCATTTTAGGGACATGTAGGACTACATTATTTATTGTGGTTTCATTTTGGGGGAGGGGGTAAGTCGATTATATCGACCCCAGTGTTAAACTGGTACTTATTTTATCGACCCCGGAAGGAT